>JBAJHX010000115.1:20806060-20846819 GCA_037176925.1 Amniataba percoides | reverse complement strand
GTGACTTAGGTTTTTTGTGTCTCCTGAAAAGTTGGAAAAAATGACTTAGGCGATTACTTTAATAAGGCGTCGATATAAAAAATACTGTGCATGTTTTTAAACTTAAGCTTAACCTAACCTAACCCTAACCCTAACCCTAAGCTTAAGCTCTGGTCTTTATGCAAAGCTGGACTAACCACAGACTGATCAGTGTTCTCATCCCATGTTCAGTCCGTACCCACATACCTCCACCATCATCCCTGTGTCCAAGAAAACAAGACCAGCCTGCCTGACTGACCACTGCTCATTGGTGCTCACCTCTGAAGTGCTTTGACTGGCTGGTCAGTGATTACATCTGCACCTCACTAGCCAGCACACTGGAGCTATTACAGTTTGCAAACCATCCCAAATGATCAACAGACGACACCAAAGCACACCTCATCCACTCCTCCCTATTCCATCCGGACAAGACAGTGAGCTATAATAAGACCTGACTGTGTGTGTCAAAGCCTTATAGCAACATATGAGGATTTTATTATTCAGTAATCACAGAATCATAGAATTCATGTCACATCAGACATGGATTCAAGAGAAGAGAAAATGGCGTTGGTGGGGATTTTACGTCTTACAGCAGCAGATCTCCAGCACAGCGGGCCGCTGAGTAACCACCTCTCTCTCCCTCCAGCGCCAGAAATGTCAGCAGAAAACCCTCGGCTTGTTCCTCCTCTCTGGGGGTCCCAAGGCCTTCCCTCCACTACCCCTCCACCTTGCAGACAGCCGTAGGTTCAGACAGCTCGTGCCGCTGCTGCCTGACTCCATCGAGCCTCCAAATGCCATCATACAGCTGCTCTGCCCCACGGGCCAGGGCAACGGGAGGAGGACAGGGGAAAATGAAGAGGAAAAGGTGGAAGGGCACCCAGGGGCATTACCATCACTTCAGAAGTGAAGGGTGGAGGAAAAATGTTTTTTTCTAGTAACTGGTTCATTCTCCCGTACTTATCAGTGTATTTGTAAAAATTAAAAAAAAAAAAAAAAAAATCAAGTACCAACATTTGCTGTTTTCTGCTGATTCAACTTTTTTATTTGATCAAAGAGGTTATAGTTTTTAATGATTCAGTTAACTTAATGAAAAATTTTGTAAATAAAAGTTGCTTATAATTGTACATTACAACTGAAGTATTATTATGTTTATTTTGGAATTGTGCAGTCATAAAGGCATGATCCCTCAGTGGCTTCCCATCAGCAATCATGGTCGGTTGGGTTTGTTGGAATGTGCAGCCAAGGAGGTGGAGGTGCAACTGCCAGGGAAATATCACTGAGCAAGAGTTGTACTCTTGGGGATGAAGATAATTTCCTCCAGTTCTGTTGATGTTTACAGACCAGTAGCATTATTAGCCAAACTAGCGCTGGTGTAATCGGAGTGTGTTAGAGTTGTCATTGTCAGCACGCTAGTGTGATGACAGGAGCATTTAGCTGAAATCACCACTGTGTTTAAGTAGCTGCTAACATGACTGTAGATCTTTGTGTTGTAAGTGTGACTCCCAACATGGAGGAATTCCTGGTGAGGGCTGTCAGTCACATTCAGGTACAGTAAACTCTCTGTGACATAAATGCAAACAAAGAGGATCTTCTACATTACTACATTACATTAAGTAAATCAGCAGGTTCACCCACATTTCCCACACTGGCTTTACCATGAGAACACACCATTTTCTCTCCTAATACTGAAGTTGTCACAGATCATTAAAATAATTAATTAGGACAAATTAAGTAAGAGAAAAAGAATGATAACAAATGTGTGGGACAAAGAAAAGCTGGAATAAAGAGACAAAAACAGAAGATAAAAAGAGAAAAAAGGCAAGTGTGGGAGAGAGTCAGACAAAGAAAGAGAGAATCTGATCCAATAAAACAGTAAAGGAGTTTGTCAGGAGAATAAAGGAGATAGGATATCCTTAATCCTTTGCAATATTAACGTCTAAAATGTCATTAATAAGCTGGTGAAGTTAGCTTGGCCAGGACCACACAGTGATGAAAAAGGGCTGTCTACATGAAGGTAGCTGCCAGGCCTTGTCAGATAGGAGCCCTGGCTAATGAATGAGCAGAAAGCCACTCCAATCAATCAGCCGGGATCTCTGTGTGCCCCCGGTATAGGTGAGGTCTGGTGTGGGGTGACCAGCACTGTCAGCCCCCCCAGCCCAGCCAAGAAACTGTTGTGGCATTTCAATGAGCCACCTATTAATAGGACAGACTAGGATTGTGTGTGTGTGTGTGTTGTTTTTCTCTGCTTTTATCAGGCCCAAATATCTTCACAAGGATGAAAAAGTGGAAAAATATTTTCACATATGCAAATGTGAGTGTATGTGTGTCAATGTGAGAGACAGACAGAGAGAGAGAAAGGAATAACTCAATCCTCAACAAGAATCAAAGTGGACCTGAGCATACACATCAGAATATCCTATCTTTCTTCATTTCATTAAATTGCACAATAACACAAAGTTTCCTCTGATAAGTTTCAGTTATCATGTAATATCATTTTTCTTTATTTATCCATCTCCATGTCCCACATAAAATTACAATATTATCTTGTCATATGAAGTTTTGTCAGAATTATGATTTGATTTTCATAACATTAACCCAAAATTTTGCTTTATCTTCAAGACTAAATGTAAATTGAGGTGTGAGTACATAGTGCAACACTTTGGCCGCCAGGACATCTGAGGAAAAGAATTCTTATATTTCAAGATAACTGAATTCCTGATTTTTAAATGGCTAAGAATGGTGGTATTAAAATCTGAAAGTATGGAATCAATCATCTCAGCCTCCCTCGATACAGCTGCAAACTGATTGGTTCATTCACAGGCTTCATTTTCGGTCCAGCGAGCAACAGAGCAGAACAGTTATTTCTGCAAAATTATGGGAAAATGTAATCAGTAACCAGCTACTGCAGACGGTTAAAGAACAGGAAGTACAGTCCTTTGAGCATTAGGAGATCTCTTTGCCCCAGCACTACATGTTGGGTTGACAAGCCAGTCCAAAGTCAGTTCTTCACGATCAATCAGATCTCCGATTCAGCACTGGACTGACAACAGAGTTTGTGGATGGGTCTCTGGGACTGAATCAGAGCAGATGAGGGTATGCAGTTTAATGTGGGTTTGTTTGATATGAAAGAATTTGAGAAGTCTTGGTCTGCGGCATCAACCAATTCCCTTAAACATCACAATATTAACCCTACAGCTGGCCAGTCGGGGCTTTTCTTCTGCCCTGAGCCAAATGACTCGTTCAAACAGAATACTCCCCCTTGATCAAAGCGCAGCCCCATCCCAGTGGCCAAAAATATTCTGTTACATGCTGACCTATACACTGATTAGCAAACACTTTCCCTCTTCAGAAGTCCTCTTCAGCACATCTCAGGGTGTTGACTTATGAAAGTGAATACACAGTGGAAGCCTTGCTCTGATCTCACCACTTTGCTGTTGGCCTGCAAAATCAAAGTGCTGGACAACAGCGTCACAAACTTTTTCTCTTTAGCTGTCTTACTGAACACTGATTATGACAATCTGACCATTGAACTAAACCATCTTTTTGATTTTTCTTGTAAATATTCACCTTAAAATCTTTGACATGTATCATTATGGTAAGTCAAATCCATACTGGGCTGACTTTACTGACCTGACTACTGTCCTCCAGGAGCTTCTCAATGTCCAAGCTTTGTGGAAAGACTGTGGTGGTGTTCAGGATTTGGGTCAGGATGGAATTAAATACTGCCAATTAAGACAACAAATGGGTGCGATGCAGATTAAGTAAATATATAGCCAGAATAACCAGTGAGTTACCAACTATAAATCAGATGCAGACTATGTACCATCCACAGACTCAAATCTACACTTGAATATCATCAGTGAGACCGTGCTAAAACCTGGTCAGCTAGTTAGCTAGCATAACAAAATGGATCAACAGCTGAATGGAAGTCAGTTAAAAGTGCAATTAAACTGATGAAATACCCTGTAGAGAATAGAAAACTTATAGATGGTTAAAACATAGCAAATTAATTTAATGTAACAAAACACTTAGTTGATATATGATTCAAAGTCCATATTTGGAAAATGACAGGTGTCTGAAGGGGCCCTTGAATTCATCTGATAAGCCTGTGAGGTGCATCAGAAAGAAAGGTCGGGAACCACTATTACTATCTGTGTTAAACTTAACTTAACTCTCCTGTGCAGTCAGCTTGTCACAAAAACCAGGCCACAATCAATTGGACTCATCCGATGACTTCAGCCTGGAGTTTAGCCTGACTTTCCCCCGAAACAAAGAGGGGCAGCTGTCAGTTTGGCTGGTGGTAAAGAGTGACCAGAGCAAAGTCAATCAGTAGGCTGAGGGAGGTATGGGTGGATGGATAGATGGATGGATGGAGGAATAGATGGCTGATAGAGGGGCTATAGGTTTGGGCATCACTGAGTCCTCCTGTTTACTTTGTAACTGTTGTTGTGTTGCTTGTGTATCAGGTGGCGTTGTTGCGGCATGGCTGCCAGGACCTGACCGCTGAATGAAGACGTCAGTCAGTGGACACTGACAGCAGCAGATAAGAGCTCGGAGGGACAGGATGGCAGATGAGAGGATGGACTTTGACCTTCCCCCTATCCGTTCAAGCCGCCCTCCCCCTCCCATTTCCCAAAAACAACACAAAGTCTGGTAATTCACTGGAGGTCTGCGCCCTGAGTGCTTCGCATGGAGGATACAGTGGCCTGATGAGAGAGCAAGCTGTGGTCTGTGTCCTTCAGAAGACAAACAGATAGAAAGAACAGCACATGACAACAGATGGATGTAAGAGAGAGATATACAGAAGGAGAGACCATCAAATATGACTGAACGGGTGTGAGATTTATTATTATGTATCGCCTGTTAATCTGTTGTTGATAGATAGTGAATAGTTATTATGCATATATAGCCACTTTAGATTTTTAGAACTTTAGAAGAAAGAAGAGATTTTACTTACTTTTTTTATTGAGAAAACCTCTCTGTGTTACAGTAAGTCATGATTTAGTCCATTTTGGGTAGGTCTCTTGTTCACATAATGTTACACTTCAGAACCTCAGAACAGGTGGTGTATCTGACTAGAAGACCACACTGGATAGATCTAGACTGATAAGGTACCTGTTTCACTGCCTGGTATGCAGTGGTGATGTAGCCTTTGTCTGGCTGAGCTCTGTGCTGTATTCATTGTGTTCTCTCAAAATGATGGCAGTTAAGATAACAACGCTAAAAGGAAAAAGAGAAAGAAGAAACTGTAATCTTTCTTATATCTAGTGTTAAAACAGATGTGTGACTTAAGACACTAGATGCTCAGCGAGGCAGGGCCTCCCAAGCACTATCCTGACTCCATCCACAGTCCCTGGCCCAGCTCACTAAGGGCCTGGTGGGCCAGGCTCCTAATAGAATCCAGATTGAGGCCGGTGTCACCGTGGAATTCAACGAAGGGGGGAAACTGAGGGGGCTGGCTTCATCTTCTGCCAAGTCCAGCAGCTTAGCAGTGTCAAGTCAGCAGAACGCTGTAGACACCATAGCTCCCTCAAAAGCCACTCCTGGTTCTGTAGCGCAGGGTGGTCCAATTCTATTGGAAATCTCCGCTGCAGGGCTCCTCAATCTGCCCTGGCCCCGGATCAATCAATGTGATCTGTATTCACAGAACTCACTCAGGCCCTTTAACTGGAATCAGGAGGGAACACTGAACACTGAAAGTATTTCTTGAGGGAAAGGACATGAAAGGACATAACCTGTGCTTTAACATTCATTCAACAGTCATGGAGACAGACTTTTCTTCAATGGATAGGATCCCCAGTAGACCAGAATGCAGTGCAGCACTAACGAGGGTGCTGCTCGCACTTTCACAACCACAAAACCTCTGCTGCCACTACTACTACTTCTCTTCCTGCACATTAACCTCCAGCTGAATGCAACATGTTCACACGCCTTCTCTGGGCGTTGTTGACAGGCATTCTGGGAAACGTAGGAAGTGGGAGTTGAGGCAGGCTGAGCGTCACAAAATCACACGACAACACTTCACCACAGAATGACACGAGAACAAGGGAGTTAAAATCAGCTAACACGCACCTCTCTAATGCTCATATACTTCTTTCATCAATCAAATTAATTACGCTGACTCTAACAAGTGCCGTACTTGTTTCTTGTAAAGGAGAAATCAGGAATCAGACAAACTTTGACACACCATCAGATTAATTTTTGAGGGTACACTTAGCTAATTACTTTTCTTCCAACTTTGAAAGAGTGGATAGGGTGTGGAACAAGGTCATTGTCCCCTAAATTGACTAAAATGTAGGGAGCTTATTTGATGTCTTTCACTTTTTTTGGCAAATTCACGCCAGCAGCTCTGTTTCTCCTGTCAGAACCTAATAGACGAGACGGGAATTACAAGAAGAGGGCCATCCAAAAGACATGGCACCAGTCTTTGTCTGAGGTTTCGTAGGGAGGGCTGAACATAAGTGTGCGTCGCGTTACAGGAAGGAAACCAGGTACGCTTCTTCCCCTGCTCTTCACCTACTTAGTTTGAAAAAACTTCCAGTCATGCTGTCACCCACCAGCAGACCACAGCTTCACCACAGAGCAGGAAGAGACATGTAAACACTGTCCTCTGTGCTCTGTTGCCATGTTTGAGTAAATACAGCTGTTGCAGGGAGGTGTCAGAAAGTCAAGATTAAGAAAACATTTTAAAAACAGCTTGGAGGGGCTCCCTGAAGATACATTTGACCACTAAAATTAAGTGACAGAGACTCCAGAAAGGGAAATGATGGCCAGCATGTTTGTCAAACTGTGTCAGCAAATCAAAGACTCTTCATCCAGATAGGTCACATTCGATGGACATGTACGCTGGTATTAGAAATTTGTAAATTGATATACATTCAAAATTTAAAGTGCATTACATCCACACCAAAGCACATTGACAAACTGATTGTCAGGCATCACAGCCACTGTTAATATATAAAATATTAAAAAGTACAGGTCTCCACCACTGGATACACTGGATAATTATTTCTTTGTATAAGCTCTGAGAATATAATATCAACTTGAATCATTAGAGACGTGATATGTTGTACATCAACAACTCCCAAATAGCAACAACATATGTGTGTAATGTTTGTGTTAAGTGCGTGTGTTCAGTCTTTAATGGAGACTGAGACAGCGTCACCTTGCTTTGCTCCACAGTCACTCTGCAATGCAAGGTGCTCCTGGTGAACATCCTCCATCCATCACCTTAATAGTGTAAGCTTTCCAATATTTATGCAGGGATTAAAGCATTTTAATATGCTAAAAGTTAAGAAGGCTGATTATGATAAAGTGTGTTAATATCTACATGAATAACCTAGGGTGGGGAAACCTGCGAAAGTTAATGGATGACATGAATTTGTGTGTTGCTGTTGATTCATAAATAAACTCACTGAAGACTGGGGGGAAAATGTGCGATATACTTCTTCATACTCTGCACTCTAATGCCTCTAATCATACTCTCAGTTGTCTTTGTCCTGCACTATTTCATAGCTAAACTACACAAATGATCTCTGAGTGTGTGTGTGTGTGCGTTTGTGCAGCCAACAGCATTCCCCAGCCTTTCCCCACCTCTCCTCCTCACTCCAGAGCCTCTTAATAAAGCATCAGTTAAAAAGTGAATGGATCAATTAGGCAATTTATCCAGCTAATCTTTGGCAGGGCCCACCTTTTTGAGGCCGCCAACAAAGTGACTGAAAACATTGTTAATGCATCCAAAAAATAAAAGGGGTTTCTTCTGCCTCTCGCCCCCAAATGATTTGTAATAATTTGCTTCTCATTCAGGAGATGGAAGGCAGCCGGGGCTCTCCGTCGCTGGCAGACGCCATAAAAGCACTTCGCCACCAACTTTCCCCCAATATCTCCTCACTGGAATCAGCTAAATGGCTATTAGGCCAGCGCCTCCTGCCAACACGCTCTCCATAATCACAAGGAAGAAGAGGCGTTAGTTTGGATGGGGTCTTAGTGTGACAGCTGTGTGTATTTGGTTTGGCAAGTGTGTTATGTGTGTGTGCGTACAAGCCATTAGGATGTAATATGAGGGGTCTTTGGGGAGGCATGCCATACGTGCTTGAGAATGTGAAATGAGAGGACAATGTAAGGTAGGTTCAGTTCATTATATGCATGCATCCACAGTGATACGACTGCAGTATATGTAGGATTAAGGTTAGCAATGTCTTAAAGTAGTGTGTTCTATAAATATTAACGTAACATATTAGTATATGTTCTGGCAAAGTTAAATGTAGGAGCTGTGGAAGAGAATTCATAAACATATGCCAGCAATGTCTGTGCCTGCAATGTTGTTGGAGGCCCACACATGTGGCCGTGTGTTGGAATTATTAAGGTGACAAAACTACAGACAGTGGGAAAACATGGTGGTAGTGATTGTGGTTCCATGACTAAAAAGGGCTGAAGCAATCTGACTCAGTAGTTCTATTTGTCTTGACCAGGATGGAACATTTCTTGGAAGAAGCTCTAATTTTGGAATATTTCTATTTAAAGGACACTGTCATTACAAAAATGAATTAATCCCACACTGTATTTACTCATAAATCATATGATTTTGACATGTGCTTTTCAGTTATTCACATGTGAAATCTAAGACATGAATTTCACTTTCACTGAATTTCCTTTTAACCCCTGTACTGCCCTGAGTCTGTCTGCTAACCTGCGGCCATCTTGGACCCAAACCAAAGACTGTCTGTCAAAACCTAAAGTAAAGCTCAAGTGCTTGAGCTGTTCCACTTTTGGCCATAGAAACCAATTGAATGATTTATATTCATGCAGTCCTTTCCTTCTTAACGTGGTTATAGAATTCATATTATTATAGTAAATTTGCTGATTTAGGGATCACTTTTTCTTTGAATTAGGCCTGTAATGACACAACAGTGGCATTACTCAGAGGCTTTCTTAAATCAGCACAATCATTTCTTTTAGTTTGTAAAGTATAGTACATTTGACATGATGTCACTCAGCCTCTAAATGTGAGCCAAATGAGATGTTTGACCTGATGGCAGACATGAACAACATATTTGCTCTTTGGATTTCAACAATGGACATTAACTCATAACTGGCCTTTAAAAAACATTGTTAAAAACTATTAATATTTAATTGGGCTAAATTTAGTGTAATTCTATATATATTTTAATACAGACAAGTTGAAACTCTTCATGTAAAAGTACAAACATATTTGCATACACGAGTATGATGGACTCCACTGGAGGCTGGGGCTGCTTTTGTCCCCTGTGGACTGGTTTGTTAGCTGGACACCTGCCTCTCTGCTCCCATTTGTCCAACTACATTTAAGGTGCTTGAACTCCTGCTGAAAGGAGACAGAATCTCAGAGCAATGAATTGGTTTATATGTATTTGGCTGGTTGGCTGGTGAGGAGGGATTTTTTTTTGGGCCTGTCGGCTGGAATGGGCTTCTCCTCTTTACCTCACGCTGCCAGAAGACACTTAACAAGCTGGCAGTAAAAATGGAAGGGGCCTGTTGAGCATGTGGGCAAACATAAAAAGCTCTGGATTCAAAGTTAATTTTTCCAGACATGATTATTAAAACCCTGTGCCAGTGTGTGTGTGCCTTTGTGTCCATGAGTGTGCCCATATGTGGCCCTGGACGGTCTCCTGTGAGAGCTCCCATGTGAATGCATATGCACCGTAGAGTGTGTGTATTAGCATCAGTCCTTATGGCTGAGCGTGTCTCGGCATGTGTGTGCCCATGTGTGCCCATGACTGTGTGTGTGTGTGTGTGTGCTTTATCCAATGCGATTAATTATGGCTTCTTGTTAGCCTCAGTCATTTTGTCACTTCCTAGCCATCTCAAAGCAGATATCAAGGTGGGGTGAGGGTGGTGTGGCGAGGAGGTGGTGGTGGGGGGGGTGTTGGCGGGTTACAGACAGAGCCAGATCAGCGCTTTCCAGAGCACATGTTCCTCTTTATTCACAATGAGGCCGGGCTGTCTGCGGGGCTACATGCTTTCTCTCCCCTGCTCTGGCAGCAGCAGCAGCACTGATGACCTACAGCATGGAAAAATATGTTCCCCGACTTCACGTCACTGCAAACATGCACACAGCCACCAGGTGGATACTGTGTGTGTGTGTTGTTACACAGTATTAATGCTGGTTAGTACAAACGAATACAAAGTGAAACTGAATTAAATCAGTTGACTGAAATCTAGTATGTCACTATCACTTTGATCCATCAAACACATGTATGTAGGACAGAGTTTCAGTGTCAACGTTAAAACACTACTGAGCTACTTTATTTTAAATGCATCTGGGTTTTGAAGGGAAAAAACAAATGTCATTCTTCATCTCGGAACCATGGTGCATAAATTCAGGAATGGCAGAGAAGAAATAATAATAAAAGACAAAGAAAAAAGAAAGGAAAGGAACATACAGTCAGCTTGGTCACATTACATTACATCTATTCAGCTTTCATACAAAGCGACTTTCAATAAGTGCATCCAGCCATGTGGAAACACACCAACCATTGTAAGAATCATGCAGGAACATCAGCTTTATCAAATATGCTGAACTGCTTCATGATAACTTTAGAAACATTTTGTTCTTATTATTAATGCCCTGGTTGCAGTATAAACAGATGAATTTTTAGTCCATGTAGAGGCTCTGCTGTCCTGATCAGAGGGGAGTTTCTCCAGTACACCTGTATACCAAATTATTTATCCATTATTTCATTTCATCCCACACAATGCACAGCAGGGACAAAGAATAATAAGAAAACTAAAAAGATAAAACAAGTATTAAATCAAAAGATGCAATGAAAAGAAGAAACTCAGATCTCCTTTAAACAGTTTAAAGAAGGCAAAATAACTCTTAAATGAGTGTGCACTGCAATCCTCGATTCTTTGACATGCCAGTGGCATCTTCCAGAATCAACTCTGAAACATCAGTCTGATTAACTGAAGACAGGGGATCCTGTGATTTTGACTTTAAACACCTCTCCACGGATAAATCTGTTCGTTTTGACATGGACTCAATTATCGGAGGGGAGCTAATCCTGGAGACCTTTTTAACCTGGAATGTACCGCGGGGCCAGAAATAACCACGCTCCCGAGTTAGGAAATCAAAGACAGGTAATTAAAATCATAATGGTCCTGGTTAAGATGATTATCGGCAGGGCTCCAGATAAGGCAACCTCCAGCAGATTTCCGCCCTTTTTAAATATCTATGGAATACGATTAGTCCTCGGGGCCAGAGCTATGTTAAAAGGTTTAAGGATGACTTGCAGATCAAGAGATTGAAAATAAGCATCTTAACATGGCGAGGAAATGGGGGTGGAAATGATGAGGAGAGGGAGGCACAGAGGAGGAGAGAGAGATTCAGTGACCAGATGCATATACCTGTGTGTTGTGTGTGTGTGGAGAGGAACCAGGTGTGTGCTCCTTGGATTATAATCAAGTCATTGGGAGGGTCACGTGCACATACACACATGCATTACTTTACTCACTGTGTGCATTTAAATTCTACAATAAAAGCTTCTACAGTCTCATTTTTCATATATCATAGACTGCATATAAAGTTAATCAGGAGCAGACAGGCCCTCCCTCCTCCTCCTTTTCACAAAATGATTGACATCTGAAAGGAAATTATTTTTGATATATTTGGCAACTTGGTGACCGTAAGTGCGGACCATCAAACTATAAAACTAACCCCTAAGTGTAATGAGCTGGAATATGTATTAAATTGCTGATCACTATAAGATATTTGTTAAATTCTTCATTTACAATTCAGCCAAATGTTAGAGACTACCCAGAAGAGAACAAGGAAAGGACCAACACCGTGCAGTACACATGAACTACCTCAGGACAGCTACTGTGCTCAAGTCTTATTCTAAGTGGCTTTATGTTCTGTAAATGACTGTACTGTGTAAGCAGAACAAACATTTCTCCATGAAATCAGTCTCAGCGAGTGTGTGCTTTTATGTCAAATTAAATAAAATTTGTGCCTCTGAGGTTTCTCTGCCAGCAGTGTTCAGTGGGCGTATCTCTGCCATATCTACCACAGGAACATGCCGCTGACTCGATCCTGGCTGATAGAAAACAAAGCCGGTGTGCGTGATTCACAAAGAAACTGACTGCAAACTGACGGGTGTGTTTTTGCCACCAAAAAAGCCAGGGCGAGTATTTTAACACCTGCCGCAGGCCTGTCTGATCTCAGCCTCCATCATCCCTCTCTCCCTCCTCCCTCCACTATCCCTCCCTCCCCAAAGCTCCTCCATGGGCCTCCAGTGGTTTCGCTCTCCATCTGGGCCTGATGCCAAAGGCCTCACAGGCCTGTTTGAGTCAGGCCGCGACAACCCTGCAACCATCCCTCCTTATCTGCAGAGATCTGCAGGGAGGTGTGGCTGGAAATAGCAGGGTGGGGGCAAACCCCTAAATGCACACAAAATGGCCTCAGAGGGACAGTTGTCATTGACATTATAGACCACCTCGGTGATGCACCAGGATGTGTCAATCAAACCCTTGTTAGTTACACTGGGTCTGGATCAAAGAGAGCTGCACATCCCTCTGAGGCAGGATGATACAGTTTGACTTTGCAGCTCCAGCTCGCTTTAGAGATCTACTCTCTGACCAAACATACTCTGATATGTTTTTTGTATTTATTGATATTGTGCAGTGCATATAAAATGTGAAGTGTCATGTCAGAGTAGCATGTTGGGTCCTTTTGGATTTAAGTTTCAAAACAAGCTTGATAAGCTTTGTAATAACTGTATATCTCAGTGGGTATATAAGGATATTAACGTTCCTTATCCCAAATTAATGTAGCATTAATTCAGCATCAGAAGACCAAATGAAAGTCTTTACAGGTTCCAATCTGAATAGTCTGCAGAAAACTACCTGAACTAAAATACTAAAAATCCACTCAGATCCATTCTAGTATTCTATATCAGCCCTCAGTATTAAAGCAGGGATCTATCTGACCTGATTAGACTCAATATCATTTTGATGTTGCTCCATTTGTGTTTTGAGTCAGTTCTCACCTGCTCTAAATGCACTGGAGTTAAAGCGATGTGTCAACAATCTGAGCAATGCTTCACCATGACTAACCATCAGCCAAGACATCTTGATAGCAATAGTCACCACCAAGACACCATAAAGACATAAAGAGAAGAAGTCTAATTGATGTATCAACAAAGTTCCAACTTCCTTCTGAGAGTTTGGAAAAATAAAATCTAAAATGAAATGTATTCCAATTGCTATGGTTAAGAGATTTGCTCACAGGTGGGAAAAACATCATGTAGTGTTAAACTTGAAAAGAAATGTCTTGACAGAAATGGTGTGACTGTCCTGGCAGTGCTGACCTTTGAGAGAAAACAGAGAACTGGAGGATCCAAAATGGATTGAGCTACCATGTAAACCTTCACACTATCCTATTTCATACAAAACTGGTGTGCCGTATGAGAAGCAGTGCCAAATGAGCTCTCTTAGTATCAGATCTACTCACACTGTGGTGAGCGGTGAAACCAAATAAACCCAAAGACGAGCTTTAAAATATCTCCTCAGACTACTTGTGTGATGACACAAAGTGACAGTCATTGATTCAGGAATGCGTTGCTCCTGCTTACAGTGCAATATATCCCGTTTACTCCAACCAAAGCCAATATCTCTGAACCATCCAGAGTCTACAGCTTTTCATTCTGACCAAAAACTGAAGCTGATTTCACAATTTAACACATCTTCAACCACGCAGATGGAACTAATCAAAGAAAAGAGCTGATGCAGAGTCAGTGTGGAGGGAAAACCTGCAGACCCCTGGCTCTGGATGGCACATGGTTGGAGACCTCTGCTCGAGTCTCACTCAGGAATCTATTTTTGATACAGTGAGTACAGTCTCTTTGGAGCTGGCCACGAGTCCTCTGAGTTCAGCCTTTGTCCCTTTCCCTGGAGTCCAGATGTGATCCCAGCTGGACGTCACCATTCACCAGCCCATATTGCCTCCATGTGACACACTGCACTGGCATGCCAAGACGCTGGCCCCATCACAAGACACACACACACACACACATTCACGCACACACACTGTGGTCCAGGGGTCACCTCCTTCCTACAGCGGTCAGATTCCAGATGGGTTATATTTCATCCAGACTCTCCATCCGAGGCTGTGGCATCCTCCAGTTTACAGGAAGCGAGTCAATGTGTGTGTGAAAGAGAGAGAGAGGACAGCTTTTGTGAGGGGACGGACATGTTTAGTGTGAGGCTTTCTTTCTCGCACATCAGCTGAAATCAATACTTGGGCAGGAAGACTGAGAGGAAAGGGCCAAGAACGTGATAAATACTATAAAACCACAAAAACTAAAGTAGTTTATGTGCCTACAGAAATGTACAAATGCTCAATGCATATACTGTAAAACTACGTCTACCATATTAAGACAAGTAAGTCTGATTGTCCAATCACAGCTTTGCTCTGAGCCGTGACATCACACTGAGCTCACCAAAAAGCTGACGCAGGTGAATGCGTCCTGACCCTGAAAGAGCTGAAACTCCCACTAGTGGAAACTGCAGGCTACATTTGTCACGAAACGCCACAACACAAATTTTTAAATCAAATCGTGGTAAAGCTTGTAATCCTAAAGCTTGATCAGTAGTCAGTAGTGCTACAACTAATGATTATTTTCATTATCAATTAATCTGTAGATCATTATCATGATTAATCGATTAGTTGTTTAGTCCACATAATTTTATTTAATTTGAGAAATCAAAATCAGAAGTGACTAGTTAGTTAGAAGTTCAATTAGTTCTCAACTGTTAAATCAATTCAATGACAAGAATAAATTAACCAACTAATCATTGCAGCTCCTGTTATCTTAAATGTGTGTGAAAGGAAAGCTCATAGTGTTTGAAATGAGAAGAGTTCATCCGTAATAAAGGTCACCCTGCAGAGACTCTGAACACCTGTAAAAGAATTAGTGGTGATCTTGAGAGACAGTTGCTGCTGAGATGTCTTGATCTGTCCTAAAGTGTTGGACTGACCGATGTTCAGGAGGACATAAAAAGCAATAAATGTGCCAACTATTTCCATTTACCAATGAATTCTCAGAAAAAAGCAAATGTATTCCTCACTATTGTGTCAAATGTACACAGATATTTCTCACCTGTTCCATCTTTCAAATGGACAAAAGCATCCATCCCACATTTCGTGCTTTTCATCAGCCCTCTTTTTCTGCAAACTCATTATACTCTGTCTTTTCTGCGCTGTGTGTCCAGATGGCGAGGCGCCTTGCAGTCATAATGCTGTGGTAATCCCTCCAGCACATGGTGCCCTCGCTCCGGTAAACACTCTTCCTATTGTTTCCTGGACTTCCTTCATACCCTCGGCCCTGTGGCACCGCCGCGCCCGCGGCCTGTGGAGCTGGACAAGCTTCGTACTGTAAGTAAGTCCGCCTGACATCATCTATACAGGTCAGGGAACGCCTCCTGCCGTAATGATGCGATGATTCACAATATGTTGGTGCTTTTGTGGGATGGTGAGAGATATAGTTGCTCTGAGAGTTGAGTGGCTGAAGCAATGGGAGGTTTCAGAAATGTTGAAGATGAACTAGACAGTATAGCAGTCTTTCTGTCGGTGGGATCTGGACATTATTGGTGGAGAAAACCAGTAAACTACTGACGACAATCTTTCATCACCTTTAAAAAAACTCTAGCTGCTGTTTATCCGACTACCACACTGAAAGATATTCTTGAAAGCTTGATGCAAGAAAAAAAAAAAATCCAACTTCGAGCCCAGAGAAAGTATTTTGTAAGCAAATATTTCTGAACAAATGATGCTCGGCATGTCATCGGTATATTTACGATGGCTCAAAGACATGGCTGTGTGGGTCTAATTAAAAATGTGAAAGGGTTAGCAGCCTGCCGCTCGTTGCCAGCTCTTGGCAGCTCTCCTGTCAGGCAGCCAGCTGTTTAGTCCTGCCCTGAATTATTGCCAGACCCACCGCCAGGCATTGTGGGATTGGCAGGGCCGGGCGGAGAGCTATTGTGTTCAGCCACCGAAGGAAAGACAAAAAAAAAAAAGAAGAAGATGGAAGACGAAGCATTCCCCTCCTTAAAGTTCCCAGAGACAGCCAGGCAGGACTTAGCAAGTGCTGCTGATGTGCAGAGAAGAAACTCACATTAAAAGTTTGGTAAAACTGAATTAATGTCTCTGTTATGTCACAGCTTTATGGAATTCTGTCACTAAATATTTGAAGCATTTCTACATTTAAGAAAGAAACCTTCCTTTAATAACCTATGACTAATGAACTGAATCTGTTCCAGATATTATTCCAAGTGTTCTCAAACAATCAGACATTCAGCATGCATAGTTTCATCATAGTTTCAGACTAGAAAAAAAACATTTTTAAAATAACAGATAAACCTCATATTATTATATTGGTGAATATACATGGCATATGAGACTGAGCTATATGATACACAATCCAAAACATTGAATTGCTAAAGAAATGCAGTAAATTCACAAACAAGACAGGGTTGTGATCTTCAGTCTTCAAAGTTCCATGTAAAATCACATGTGTATTTGATATTATCAGTTTCAAAGTTGCGATTTGAAGCACATTGTTTGAAAAGGTAAATAAATGCCCAAAGCACAGGATTTATGCACATTTAAGAATTTGTGCAGGAGCATCAGGCCTCTTTATTACACACAGCATCCACCAGCAACCTTCACCTTTACATATACACTAGCAGTCAAAAGTTTGGACACACCTTCTCAATTAATGTTTTTTCTTTATTTTCTTATTATTTTTGACATTGTAGATTAATACAAGACATCAAAACTGTAAAAGAACACATATGGGATTATGTAGTGAAGAAAACAACTGTTTAACAAACCAGAATTGATTTGACAGTCTCAAACACATGAAGAAGTTAAGAAAGAGAGAAAGACAAAGAGTGTCCAAAGCTGTCATCAAATCACTGGTAGTGACTGGTAGTGTACATAAATGTACATACAGACATTTAAGAGACCCCCACAGAGGGAAGATTTAATCATTTATAATGTTCACAATGTACAGTTATTTTGGGAACATTCAGTATGTCTCCATCACAATAGAGCCTTTTCACATTTTTCCCAAGATATTTTGAATTATCAAAGCAGGAAAAAGGTGCAGTTGAACATGAACAACTCCATTTCATTGAGCCGAGCTGGTTTCAGAGCCCTGCTGTGCTGCTGGTTCTCTGGCATAGCTGAGACACTTAGTGGAAGTGAGCCGCTGTTGATATTGTTGGTTTCACCTGTGCCTTCCCTGCTTTGACAAGTCAAAAAGTCTGCTGTGGAAATGTTTTAATTTAGCCGGGACATTTTGACAGACACCTTTAAAACAGCTTTCTAGACCTTAAGACGGGGAAATAAAAATGTCACACTTTACAGCATTTTATAATCAGTCATTTCCTTGTTTTATAGAACTCTTCTGGAAAGATGAAATGTGAGGTAATTTCAGAAATAAAGTCCTGGGACAGTTATTAGATTTTATTTTTGTTTTTAAGGTTTCAGAAAATGTCCACATGAAGTGATACATGGTGGTAAATAAGAAAAAGAAAAGCTGAAAATGAGAAAGAGGTGACAAAAATCCACAGCAAAAGTCTGTGAATATTAGACACAGCATGAACGGACCGTACTCAGTGTTTATGGGGTGTGTGGAGGTGACGGTGTGTGGCAGTGTGTGATGCTGTACGTCGGCTGTGTCTCCTCTCCTGCCTGATGCTGTGATCAGCTGGAACATCACTTCACTGTAATCTGCCTCCTGAACAGGCCTGATCATCCACACTCCTCCACTCTGCTCTCTGATCATCACGCCTCTCCAGCCCCATCTTCCCCCACTTTGTTTGTGTGTAATTCATTATTTTTGCTAAGCATATAGGCCCTGAATGCATCTCGCTTCAGATGCCCACCCTCCTCCTCCCTCACTTCCTCTGAGCTCGCTCTTTAGCTCTGTGTGTTTTCCCTCTGACTTCAAATGGCACTTTTGAGTCTCAAATTTTTGTGTCGATGAAAAACAAGAAAAAAGGGCGGAATCTAAAAGTGACGGTGTGTGCTGACAACAGCCGGCGACAACAAAGACCCCCTCACACCTCCCCCCATCCTCCACCCGTCCCCTTCACCTCCTATTCCTGCTTCTTCTCCTTCCCCTTCTTCTATTATCTTGTTTCTCTAAAAGGGATGCATTTGTTTGTTCTCCTTTTGTTTTGCTCTGGAGATGTTTTCTCTCCCTCCCTGCTCCTGTTCTTTTTCCCTCTCTCTCTCTCCCCTGTTCTGCCTCATGCTCGCTCACTCCCTTCTTTTTGTTTTCCTCTACTGGGAAGCTTGTGGGCCAAAAGCTCATAATCATTTCAAAGGTCCTTTAAATATATAATAAGAGTTCTGCATTGTGATAAACAACATGTCACAGGGAGAACATCAACATGGCTTCCTGTGCACGTACACACACACACACACACACACACACAAACTAAGTTTGACGCTGTATGACCTGTGCTTCTTTTTCTCTGTTTCTCACACACTTATTTTCACTTAGTCTGGATTGAGAGCGTGATGAGCGTGAAACAACATGAGTGTATAATTTTGGCCCAATCACAGAGCAAATAATAGTGAGAAAACACAATACACAAAGGGAGCGGAACGAGATGAGCTACGCTAAATGTTTCATGAAGATGCTTACACATAATTTATAAAAGCTCACAAGATGATATTGTTGATATCCTGCACCACTCTAATGTGCAGATTCACTGAGCTGGTCAATCAAAGCGGCAAGATCATTTAAAGTCCAGCTCAAATCACAAAACTGGCATTTGTTTGTCAGACATTATGCCATCTGATTTTTAATTTAATGATATTTTTCACAACAGTTTTTTTGGAGAAAGATCAGAAATGCTCCTTTAACTTCTGAGCGTGTGAGCCCATGTACCTATATACATGTTTGATTGACAGCTGAGCTGCCAGGAGCACGGAGGACACACTTGTGCTGCTGACGTGTTGTTGACTGTAAATGATCAGATCAGAATAGAGAGGTTCTGTCAATGTGATCAAATGTTACCATTTGAGTCTTTAAGCTCTTTAACAAGCTATTTTCCCAGCAGACGTTTTGTCACCGTAGGAAAAAACCTGTGTTCCCAATAAGACCATCATCAGATGGCTCCCTTCTATTCGAGGGTCCCAGTAACGCCTCATAATACCAGACCCTGAAACTGAAGCAGCTCACAAGGTATTCAGACTTCCACTTGTGCTACAGTTAACTAGAGTGACTGCACACTGACATTACAGTGCATTTTTTCATTAGATGTTTGCAGGCGGCCTGTTCAGTAAGCAAAGGTGCAACATGAGACATGAAGCAGACTTTAGCAAGAAAGCTAATGTGAGCTACCACTGTGTAAAAGGAAACCTGCAGCTCACAGCTGGGATTTCACATTTCTTTAGCTCTGACCATCAGTCCACTCAGTGACGATCGATTTATCACAGCAAAGCCGCTCCTAAAACTCTGGAATGCAGCGACGTGTTTGAAAGTAGATCCATGTGGCCAGCAGCACTCGAGCAGTTAATCAGACAATCAGACGTGTTTTTAAAGTCACTCCAGATTAGATTAACTATGGTGAAGATAAAAACAGAGGAACTAGGAGCTGACCTTTGCATCATTTTGACACAAATTTACACAGTTGACCGAACTGTGCTGAGCTCTGAGGACATGGGAACAAATTAGAGTGTGTTAGTGTCACATAGGCCAATGGGAGAAGGATGATTACTCCTTTAAACAACCTGAAATATTTGGTGATTTGGTTTGTCATATGCAAATAATTATTCTGCCTACAAAGGCATAAAGTTGTAATGGAACTAACAAAGGTGCCATCCTGAAACAAAAAAAAATAATTTAAAATTTCTCCAAAAGAAGAAATCTGTACCCTGACACTTTATCTTGCACGTTTTCAGGTTGTTTTTGTCTTCATGAAGTCCTTTCTGCCATTACATTGCATTCATTTCTCCTTTTTTTCCAAACAAATAACCGAGTCAACACATGTAGCTTCATATTGTTCATATGCCTGGTGGGTGTCACCCTCCATCTTAATGTTAGGCTTTGCTCCCACCAACATTTCGGAGCTCCCTGACACTGTTTGCATGTAAACACGATGCAGAGAAGCAGCCTTTTCTCTCCAGAAAGATGCTGTTTGGAGGAAATTGAGAAGCTCACCCTTGGCACCGCTTCTCCCCATAAATCTTTTAGCATGTGCCTCTTGGCTAAATGACTTTGTACAGACAAAATTTAACCTCGATCCCGCCCTGCAAGCTGTGAGTGTGGAGAGAGCTCAACGGCGCAGAAGAAACAAATGGAGGGGAATTTTAACTGAGGGGAGACATTTTGTGTTGTTTTGTGCTGTTTGCTTGATGTTTTTGCTGAAAAGAGGCAGAAATACAACCTTTGGAGGAGATCTTTGGCTGTTAAAAGCAGAAGCAACAAACATACCTTTTAACATACCCTAAGAAAAAATGAGCAGTGCTCGTTGAGCCTTTTTCAGCATGGAATGACCGTATTCTTACGTAAGAAAAGAACAGCACATCGACAGCTTTGGGAATTTGGTGATTTATTATACTACAATTTTCTTCATTGTATTGCGTAAACGTTACAAAACCCCACAGCTAATCCATCCATCGATATAACAGTGTTCGTCGTCAAACTGGAACTGGAACAGTTTGATTATTTCCAGCTTTGATTATCAGTGTAACTTCTAAAGGACTGAAGAATTTTTAAATGTTATGACATTATATTCATGTCTCAAAAAAGCAAAAAAAATCAGGCACACTTTTTCAAAGTTTGATTAAAAAGAGTTTCTGTTCACAATTGGTTCAATTTAGAAGAATTTTCAGGATTCTTTTGTAATTATTTTTAAAATCTTTTTACTCTATTTTAGGGTAAGGGTGCAGCTATAATAAAATGAAGGTTTTCTGTTAAAATATATATCATTTAAAGTTTATTGTGTGTTTCCTCACTTTGGAAATAAGAACAGATCAGAAAATCTTCTAACCATGTTTAGTTTAGCAGAGCTGTGAGAGAATATTCAGTTTGTATGAAATTCAACTTTTGTTTTGAGTTTCTAACCTTAAAACTCAGTGAGGAGGAAATGATACTTTATTACCCATACTGCATAGGGCCCCTGAAGAAACAGCACCTAGAGGACAGTCTGTATGTTTACCTCAGGGCCCAGAAAATCTACAGACTGTCAGTGCTGCCACAAAAGTTTGACTGCAATGACTGAAGGCGTCTCAGATGAGTTTATTTACAGCTGGACAGTCAGAGGTCACGTCAGAGAGAAAAGTCAGTAAATCAAACACAAGCTGCGACTGTAAAAATGGGAGCTTAAAGGAGATGGAAGACAGAAAAATGATTGAATGTTTGGATTCGTGCATCCGTTCTCACATGGAGGAGGAAGAAAACTGTGGATGAGTTTGTCGCAGGAGCACATGTGCAGGGTATCTTGGGAGGGACAGAAACTCTCACTCACGTTGTGACACAACACTTTGAGTAAAATAATGCAGGCATTCGCAACCTGAGAGAGGGATCATAAATCACTTTCCCAACAGAACTTCTCGAAAGGAGTGTGATATGCTTGATACATAAAATACATAAGATTTTCTTTGTTTTTTTTTTTAAATAATATGTTGTCAACTGTTTTTTTTGTGTCTGAAAAACAAAAAAATAGATGGAATAATGTTTACATCTGGTGTATTGTCTATAGAGAGAAAGAAATCTGTTTTTACTGCCACGATAAAGACCTGATTAAACTTTGTGCCTCAGCCTCAGACCTTTGTCCCTGAGAGAGACTGAAGAACAGTTTCAGTTCTTGTGAGCAGGTTTTTCACGTTCAGGAGCAGCTAAAGTTTCATGGACGTACTGTGTGTGAACCTGCAGGAGCGCTCGTCCTGCACCTTGTTTATGTGAAGCTGCTTCTCACTTCTAGACTCAGAGCTGAGCCCTCCTATTTCTGCAGGCAGCCTGTGAAAGGCCGCGACCTGAACACTGCTCGTATTTGTACCAGTGACAATCTGCTCCACACATACAAAGGCACATGTATTCTCACACACACACACACACACACACACACACATCGTGAACCCTGACATCTCTCTCCCATCTCCACTCCAATTTCCAGTTTGGTTGCTTGCATTTAAAGGGGAGACATTTCTCTTTTTTCTTTTTTTTTTTTTTTTTATAATTCATCCACTCCGCTTTATTGTGTCATTTGTTGCTCACTGCTTGTCAGAAGAGGAGGAGAGGAGAGGAAAACGAGTAAAGCATATCTTCCTTCATCTTTAATCCTGTCTTAAGGAATCAAGAGAGCACATCTGAGCTCAAATTCATCACTGGATTCAAAGAGATCTGTGGAAACAAAAGGAAGCTGTCGAAACCACACCTCGTCATCATGAGAAATCTCAGGATGGGGCCTGGTTGTTCATCCAAAAGGCAGGGCACTCGCAGGTTTGCTTTTAATCATGCTGCTCTTTAAGATCTATTATTATCCAGTCTGCACTCATATTTCCATCCACAGGCCAGTGATGGTGCTCTGCTACGTCTGTGCAGTTGCAGTAAATGCAGCGTACTCTGTGACAATTGGAGAAGATTTGTGTCATTAAGCTCCTCTAACATCTTCTTCTTCCTCATGTAGATAACTGGCCAAATGTCAAACACACGATGTGTCACCCAAGTCTTGAACGAGTGTGTGAGCACAACCCATCGGATGTGAATAATGAAGGTAAAGGGATTCTCTCCACTCACTATTTATAATGTACAGAAGCAGAGACAGATTTCTTTTTCTTTCCACCCACAGGACCAACAGAGCAGGAAGCACACGCTCTCTGTAACAGGCTGTGATTGATGTGTATTTCTGACAACAAATCCCAGAAAATTAAACTGCACAAAGGGTTTATTCACCAACTGCTATTAAGTCCGATTACACAGTTTTCAGAAAACTCTGACATTCACCAATCTTTTTTTATTTGATGGATTTAAGTAACATGTTTGTGCAAATTAGAAGTTTTTTGTATCTTTTATTCCACACTTAATAGTTTATGATTTAAATAAAAAAATATTTTTTTAAATTTATAAAGATCTTTATAATGATTTTTTTCCCCTATTTCTAGTCTTTTCATCATTCAGGCTTGCAGGATAGTCGCGGCCTGCTTTGTCTTGCTCAACATTGCTGTGAAATCACAATAGGAGGACGTGTCCTGACCCTCTCCTGGGACCGGATCGATTTCTCTTTTGTAAATAAAGGATTTCAAATTAATTTGATTATTTGCAAATTACAAATAATCACAACAAAGAAATGCATCATTTAAAAAAAGAAATCAAACAGGTTACAGTGTGTCTTTATATTTTATTTGTATTTTATTTGTATTTATTGATGCTTCTCTGGGTAAGCATCTGGGGACTCTCTCTGAGTTGGTGCAAAAATAATCACCTGCCTTTAGGTTTTATACACCCTGTTTATATGTTGAATGTGTCACATTTGTCATATTCATATGTGTCAGATTTCTAGATAAAGTGTACCATCAAATAGTAAAAAACAGATTAAAAAAAGGAATGAAAGACAGATTTAGGAAGAAATGGTAGATAGATGATCGAGCAGCTGGACCACATCATTAGTCTGTTTTAGTCTGATTTCCTTAAAGTTAGCAGACCTATGTTGTCATGGTTACAATAATTAACACTTGGTTAATATTAACGAGTAATCATGGTCAGTGTCTCTTGAATTAAAGTTTGATGTTTTGCTGCTCTATACCTTCACTTGACTTCCTCCATTGCTCTGTCTCTTTGATATAAACTAGTTATTTCATCATAACGACTCACACTGGGTCTTTTCTGCCCCTACATTTAAACCTAAAAACAGAAACATTTTAAAAACAGGAGCATGTAGAAGTAAATCACTGTCACACGACATACTGATGATCCTTTACTTGTATTTTATAACAATATGAGAAAGACTTAAGCGGCGCGCTCCTGAGCAGCTGACCTTTGGGAGCTGCTGTACAAGCTCTTCCCAGGAAAGTAAAGGTGCGGCAGTAGACGTTCATTTGAACCAGTTTGGCGAAGGTTTGCTCAGCCTGAAGAGCAAATGTCAAGCTGGAAAAAACAAGCTTTAATTCAGGCATGGAGGAGTTTAGGAGGAGCGCTCTGGTAGCAGTTATGTAGCGGGCCGGGCGGACACTGGAGGTGGTGCTGTCGGTGTGGATGTGCAGATGTGTAAAGTGACGGTCCGCAGCCTCACCAAGCTTCGTGGCTGGAGGCTACAACTGCTTTTCACAGACACACACACACACACACACACACACACACACACACACACACACACAGACTGTACAGATCTTGTAGACAAGTCTTCTGGGTGTTTTCAATGGGAAAAAGCAGGTTCTGTCTTCAGGTGGATAACACTCCCACCCCCAGATCTCAGTGAAGATGAAGATAGACTAACTACTTTAACCAGCTGTGCAGCACGCCGATCCATGTCACATAACACCGCTCCCACCCGACCCCGCACACCCAGCCATAATCCTTCACAATGCTCCGAGGATCTATGAATTTATAATGAAGAAATACATATATAGACTTAAACAAGAGCCAAAAGCTACGCAAGTGACTCTGTGAAGCTGCAGTAAGACACGGTGGTGCTTTGGGCTAAATGCTAACATCAGCATGCAAACACGCTCACAAAGAGTGTTAAGACCAGCTGAGTGTAGAGAGTCAGCGTGCTGATGTTCGCTGAGGCTGAAGGGGATGACATGAGCTCTGCAGGTTTGTCACAAACCAAAGTGGTGGACAGATTAGAGTCTGACCTGATGATGGTGCTCGATAAAAGGTCAGAGGATCTTCAAAGTCAGTACCGCTCATTCACTTTCTTTACCTCTTGCAAGAAAATGAGACACATCAAAAGGATTCTTTTTTTTTTATTCCCCACAACATAAGATGAAATCATTTACAGCATGCAGACCTGAACAGCCTGTTTACATGTTCCCAGGCAAAGTTGTGTCAGTGTCAATGTTAAAGGTTAAAAGGAAGCAAGAGGAGATTTTTCTTCAGAGAATTTTATTTTTGACATTATATTTTGTGGTTATAGCTGATACTAGAGCAGGAAAGAAACAATGAAAAGAATTGACCTAAGAGCACTGTTTCACTGTTGCCATATTACAGTTACTAATCTTACAGAGCCACAAGTAGATGCATTACCTCATCACTATGCATCCTGCAAACAGCTGTGTTTAAAAAAGAAGCATTAGCCAGATCAAGATCTACTTATACACACATACACACACACACACACACACACACACACACACACACACATCTTTTGACCACAGGTCCAGCCAAGTAACACAAAATAAAAGTTCCCTGTGTTTAGATTTATGTTAAATAAATGTGAATAATTGTCAGATTGGTCGATAAGTGGCCCAAACCAGAAGTTTAACAGAAATTTGGACTTTGGGGTAGATCAGTGACCACTAACTTACAGGACAGAGACAAACACACTCCTTTGCTTTGCAGCCATGCTTTAGATCAGATGGGAAGATAAAAAAAAAAGTCTAACTTTATTATTATTGTGTGTGTGTGTGTGTGCGTGTGTGTGTGTGTGTGTGTCAAAGAAAGAGACAGTACAGCCACTCTGATTTATCATTGTATATGAGCAGTCTGCAGGTGTAAAATGCACATGTCTGAGTGTGACTCCATGCCTGAGCATGAACCGAACATACAGACGCCGTATAGACACACAGTGTGTGTCTTTGTGGTGTGTAGAGGTATGCGGCTGGCTGCTGGCGGAGTGTCGGTGGGTCTGCGACTTCACAGGGATTCCAGTGAAAGGTTTTAATTAGCCGCTGACTCGGGTCTTGGCAGCCCGTGTGGAGATGCTTATTGAGGACCATAAATCTGCAGCAACGAGTACAGGGCCACACCCCGGGGCACTGCAGACACCCGGCCGTCCCAGCCATCCACACCTCCCTGCACCACAGACCCCCAGTGCCAGTTCCAACAGGGATACGCTGCATTTTCTCCAGCTTGCACACACACTCACATACTGAACACACACCTATTCATTTCCACAGGGGATGCATTAGAAGACTTGCTGATTTTAAAAATGGCATTGTGTCACACTAACTCAGTCTCTCTCCCCTCTGTCACATACTGGATGAGTGATTAACACTCACTCACTCGCAGTTAACCTGTCTGTCCTCTGGTGGTTTTATCAGGCATGGCAGTGTCTGGGGGTAAAACTCTGAACCAGGAACAGCTCTTTGCTTTCTCTCAGTAATGCTGTAAAGCTGGAAGTGACGAACTGTGATTGTAATGTGAAGTGTTTGCATCAGCATATGTTGATTTGCAACTTCAACTTTCTCTGTCCAAAACTCAACAGCCACGTGAGATCGTTGTTATTTTTTGCAATCTATAAAGTATCATGTCCTTTCTTTTCACTGACTGTGCATATGTTTGCCGAACCTCCGACGTGAACAAACCTCAAAGGAAAATTGGGTGTGATTCCTGTAAATGTAACAATAGTGACTTTACTTATGTTTTAGGAATATTTGGGAATATCAGACTACATATGTCAAAACAAGCTGCGTCACCCTGCTACATCTTTACAAGTAAAGCTGATTTTTACATGAATTGTTTCACAAATAATCACAAACTGCAGATTATATGTACATTTACCTCTCATGCCTTCTTCAAGTAGGTCCAAATATGCACTCACTGATGTGAGTGAGTGTAAAATATTTTGATCGTCTGTCTGAGGCCTCAAAGTGGGTCGAGGACCTGAAGTATCGTATGCATGTCTGTGTCACTTCCACTGTGTATGTTTTTTTATTGAATCTATAAGAAATGATTTCACAGGCCTCAGCTGGGCTCATACAGTACCAGCATGCGGACAAATTATGGCCCAGTGCTGTAGTGAAATGACTTTATTATAATGGTTGATGATTCTTTATGGTCAGGGTTGGAGCATGCAGCCATGTGCTACTAAATGTTTGGTTTTTGTCCATGGAAGCAGAATGACGATGAAAATTCACTGTGCATTATTATGACAGCGTTTCAGGTGGATTTCTTCCTCCTCCTGAGCAGACGAGGAAGCTTCATCTGGCAGACTGAGGCACAGAGCCATTAGCATACTTATGAACTTTCACACTGTCTTAATTTTCAAATTAAACACCTGCCTCGTTCTGCCGCTGAGGTGTTTCTCTGCACCTCTCTCTCTCTCTCTCTCTCTCTCCCTCTCTCTTCCTCTCAGTGTTTCAGAACTTTTTTCTCCCTTTCCCTTTTTCGCCTCTGTCTCTCTCTCCTCCCAGATTTTTAACTTCTGATTGTGTTAACATTACAGAGAAGCACGTACGTTTATCTCTTATCTGTTTCTATGCAATCTGAAATGTACCAAAATAATAAAAAAATATATATAAATAAGTGTTTTATACCTTTGTATGTACAATATGTATGTATGTACAATATAAAATCAAAAGTACAGGGATATGTTTATCAACACAGGATCAATTATGTCCATGTTATTGCATGTAATGTCTCATTATTGCACATTATGTTCCGTCATGTCACATGAATCAGATACGTCATAATTGTAATCTACAGAGGGACAGTCACCTGAAACTCAGAGAGGTATTAAATGAACAGGGCAGAGCAGAGTTGAAATGGAGGCTGTAGTCACCCCATGCTGTCCTGCTGTTTGGTTGAGGTCGATGACTTGTAGAGTTTGACTGCTACATGAAGACTTCCTGTGCAGGGCGTGCGAGGTACATGCGTATTCTTTAATCATGATATGACCAGGCAGCAGCATTTGTTTGTTGACTGGCAAGCCCTCCACCTTTCTTCTCACCACACACTCCATTTCCTGTTCACCACACAACCAGGAGACACACACAGGAGACTGTCTCCTCACCAGGTCTACTAGCTCGTCCATCATGTCAGCCAGAACTCTCATGTTCTCAATAATTATGGAAGGCATAAGACATCTTTTGCCTTGTGTTCCCTGTACTTTCTACTCAACTCTACAGGGATTTAAGATCTCTCCTCTGGAACTTGGTCACGGCGACAGCAGCAGCCCTGTGTTTAAAATAATGGCTCTGTTTACACCGTAACATTGTGCAAGGACAGAGACACAGTTTAACAAAAGGCAGTATTCAGTTGTTATCCTGTTGTAGTGGTGCAGCGTTGAGACAAAGTGGAGATGTTCATGTCAGGAGGTATGTTACTGAATTATATGAAGAAGCTGGTGTGTGTGATGCTTCTGTGAGATTATATCGGGAAAGATACATACTGTAAGGTCTTGAAAAGATGTCAAATAAAGTATATTTTTAGAGAATATATAAGGATAGTAATTTGAAAGTAATTCTTGTCATACCAAGCCTATTGTTTTTTAATATTTTTTTAATATTTTGGTTCTAATTTCAGAAATGGAAAAAAAACAAGCCCATCACGATATCCAACAGCTCAAGGTGGCATTGTCATGAAACCATGAGTATAAAAGCTGAATATCTTAAGGTGGTCATTTGACTAAACTCAAATATGTAAGCCCAAAACTCAAATAATAAAGGACTTTGACAGAAGGGCCCTCCTTAAGGCCCTCATCAGTTCAGGTTTTACTGTAATGGTGCATATTCCAAAGTTAGTTTGATAGCACATTAGCACAAACCGGTTGACACACAGTAAGCCTGCAGCTTCTTGGTCCACTAAAGCTCAGGGGCCTTGTGCATTTCACTGTGGGTTTTACTTATTTATTTATTTCCCCTTTTGTGTTTCATTTTACATCACAAGGAAACAAAATGAAAAAAAGGTTTCTTTGACTTCTAATATAATAGTTGGGCTCCTTGCAACTTTTTGAATATCTGATTCTGACTTTGCTGCATGATTTTGATGAATAAAAAAAGGTGATTGGCACATTGTTATAATATTTCATCAATATCACAAAAGTTGTCTCACACCTCTTATGCTGGTTCAATTTCATTGTACACAGGCTGTCAAGAATGTCACACTTCTTTAAGTTCACTTGTCACAGATGTCAGATTTCTCTCCAGCACTACCTCAAACATTTATACCTGCTGTCGGCCCCATGTGTATCCAGTATCACCATGGCGATGGTACTGTATTGAAAAATAAAATATGACCAACATTAGCTGACACTAAAGAACAAGAACAATTTGCCAGCCACTATGCTTTGTCAGAGGACCGTTGTCATTTTCTGCTGGAAGTATTTTTAAATGTTCTGTCAGTCCGTTGATTTCATTCAACCCAGCTGAGAGAAAGACGCCAAATTCCCATTTTATTTTTGTTTATTGCTCTACAGTAGCTACAAAGTAGTCCATATTGCCTCCTGTCTTTTTTCTAAACCAAGCCTGAGCGCATTGTTGTTCCTTCTTTTTTCCACACTATATATCTATAAACGTCCACTCCTTTTAATCGTTCTCTGTGTTGATGCTGTCTTTCTTTCTCTCCATAGTGTGAAACACATTACATTTGTCTGCTGTCAATTAGATCCCTGCTAATTAAAGAAAAGGTCACAGAAAGCAACAGAGATGCCACAGAGAGAAACACTGAGTCTGTATGCCAGGAGATAGCACTGACTCACATTACTGTACCAGTGCCGGGACATTTACTGCATGTTTCCCTTTGGTGTCCCAACCCAGTCTAAAAAAAGACAGTTCAACAGGGGATTATAGCATCATATGACAGCCTAAATGATCTAGTTAAGGTATTTATTTCAAACTGTGAATTGTAACAACTGTTTCAGTCCTCTGACATATTGCAGCATCATGAACTCATATATTTATTATTCATTTTATATACTGTGCTTTATGACCAAAAACCTGCAGCCTCAGCTGAACTTTGTGTGTAGTGCTAATAAGCAAATATGACCCTTGGACATATCCTGCCCCAACATTAAAACTGAGTCATACTGCAAAAGATTATAATTTATATGTACCGTATTTTCCGGACTATAAGGCGCACTTTCAAATTTTCTCAAAAATCGACAGTGTGCTTTATAATCCAGTGCGCCTTATGTATGAATTCTGGTTGTGTTTACTCACCTCAAACAGATTTTATGTGGTACACGGTGCTCAAAACTCTGTCAAAATGTTTTAGTCCGACTTTGGTAAGCTACGAAGCTGCGCTGCTTGATGGATTGTTGGAGCATTATGGCCACCGTAGTCAGGAGCCTCGTGGAGTGATACGTACTGTGTGTAATGCGCCTTATAGTCCGGTGAGCCTTAAATATAAAAAAAAAATCGAAATTAGACCATTCATTGACAGTGCGCCTTATAATCCAGTGCACCCTATAATACGGTAATATACATGCTTTATTACCTTTGGAGCCATTTTTTAAAATGACTTATTCAACAATGTCTTACGTGGAAAATACAGTATTTTTTAGGTGCAGAGAACAATTCAGAGGACACACTACTTACTGCACTTACATTACAGTGGACAGTGGTCCCTTATGAACATAAATTCTAGAGATACCAGGCTGAAATATCAACAACAACATAAAAAAACATACACAGGTCAAGTATCAGTTTGTACAATGACTCTTTGTCACACATATGATGAGGACACACGCATGCTTAAGCTTTTTCACTACAGACGTTCAAACATCCTGGCTTGCACTGTGATATTTGAGGCAGACATCTGCCACCTCCTCCATCCTCACATTTCTCCTCTCCAGCATTTGACTCACAGTCCATCATTCACAAAATGACTCCCCCGACTCAAACACTGCAGGCCCAGACTCCATAAAATCTGAGACACCCTGCTATACAATATACATGTGTATGTTTTCTGATGGCAGACTACAGTAGATTTTGTTATCACCTTAAATCAGTTCAACAGAGCCTCTTTAAAAAGGACGATATGTTAGAGAATAAAAAATAAACGTCAAGAGGGAGGCATCCTGACAGAGGAATGACAGATTTGGTCTGTATGTGAAAGCCCCACCTAGGACGCCTGGCAGGCAGTAATGCTGTGAGCGAAGGCAAACCTCATAAAAGGAGCGGCGTGCAAGGGAGATGGGCTCCGTCGCCTGCGGGGGACTAATGGCAGCCGAGAGGCAGCAAAGCCTGAAATAAGGAGATACTAAAATTTATGAAAAGAATCAGCCATCCAGCCTGATTATCACTCTCACAGAGGAGGAGGTGAGAGAGAGTGTGTGTAACAGCAAAAAGAGATTTTAAAGGAGAGGTGAGACATGTATTCAGCAACACATCAAAAGCATCAGATAGTTTCCCTCCTCCTCTTTTAGCCGAACAAGAACTTCTGTGGGGACGCAACTTCACCTTGTGGTCTTAAACGGATATCGTTTTTTAAAGAAACAGTTAAAGATGTTGAAAATGTGAGTTTCCTGACTTTTTTAGGCCTAAAGCTCCAGCAAAAGTAAATCTTTGTCACAGCCTCAGAACTGTTTTAAGGATAATTTCTCACTCTGTCCAGAGGTTTAGGCTTGCACCAGAATGATGGGAAAGATGGGAAAGGTATGATCACATTACACAAGTGTCCTGTGAAAATTAGCCTGGTCACATTCTCTTCAGTTCAGATTGGTCAGATTAGCATTGCCTTTCCTGTTTTGATGCAATTTCTTGAGGTGGACTCAATGATTAGAGTTCACCATTTTTCAACTCTGATCAGCAGAATTACCAGTGCAAATGCCCTGTGTTTAGTAAAGAGGAATTCATTGTGTCATCACCTTGTTCAAGACAACATTACCAAACTGGAGGCAGCAGAATCACTCTGATAGACAGTTTACACTTTGTTATCACTCTGCTCCATTTATTACTCACACCAGAACCATGATATAACACTGATTTCAGGACTGAGCGCAGGGAAATTTCATTGGACACAAGGCAAATGTACTGTACCTCTACTTCTAAGCTCACTGTGAAATCTGTGACTTCATTACTCGGTAATTTACAATGTGTGATTCTAATTAGACCAGTCATCCTTGGAGAACCGTCACAGCATATTTCACTAAATTCAAACAGAGCAGCAACTCATCCATAAACACCAATGAACAGATAAGTTAGGCCAAGTTGGAGAGTAGTTTTTCATCTTCTGGAGAGACATAAATAAAGGCATCCATTTGTGTTTTTGACTCCAAAAAAAAACACCATCTGAAACTAAACTTTACATTCATCCTTCTTATTAAAATGCATAATATCACACCAATATTGTATAATGCTTTGCTGCCAAATGTGCTTTATGTATGTTACATAAAACTGTTGTATCATATCAACCTGAGAGCAGCAGTGAGTTTAATGATAGCACTTCAACATGATCTGACCCACTCATTTGAAAAGCTATTACGAGCTGTTTGGCTAATCAGTCGATTAGTCCCGAACTATTACACTCTATTTATCAAGTGGCCAGGGCTCCCAGCTCACCTCATGCTTTGCTTCCATCTGATCCTGGCGCAGGGATCCGCTGTTTGGCAAGAGAGGGCCTATAAATAAAGCGAGGCCTGCACAAAAGAATGTGTTAATTACTAATTAGAGAGAGAGGGACCAACCGAGTGTTTGCTTGAAAGCTACACTGCATGTGTGTGTGTGTGTGAGAGAGAGAGAGTGTGCATGTAGGTGGGTGGTGTGTGTGGAGCTCATTCTATTGTGAGCTACAAACCGACGGTGCCACCAGGAAGAAACACGTCAGATCAGATGGAGGAGTCAGGGGTCATAGATGAGATTGTAAAGGTGCAGCGAGTATGATTGATGACATCATTCTGTCTGTGAGTGTTAGAAAGACTATTGATGTTTCTGGCTTTTAAACCCCCCCCCCCCTGTGTAACACAAAATGATGCAAACCTCACTCAAGGTGACGCAGATGTGACGCTCACCCAGTGCCACATCTGTAACCCACATATGTGCAGAAAACACACAGTACATTTACCTTCCCACAGTGCACATGTGTCACAGGAAAGGCTGAAAGGTGATTTACTCCATAACACCCAAAACAGCCTGAGGCGAAGCTCTGAGCCCTCAGAGACTGTCATATTAATAATACAACATTACTGGACTGTACAAACAACACAGTGAATTTTTCGTTGATTTAGATTCATAAGGAAGTCTGTTACTGCAAGAGGAAATACCATAAGGTATATATTCTGATACAGAAAGACAGACAAACCATTCTTACTCACATTCCCATTGAGGGGCAATTTAGAGTCACCAGTTAACCTGCATGTCTTTGGATTGTGGGAGGAAGCTGGAGAACCCAGAGAGAACCACACAGACACATGGAGAACATGCAAACTCCACACAGAAGGGCCCTGTCAGCAACAGTGCAAACCACTACACCACTGAATGAATGAATGAATGAATGAATGAATGAATGAATGAATATACATTTATTATATATATGCCTTTATTTATTTACTCTACAGAGTGCTACAAAAGTTATAAGATACAAAAACAAACTTTTGACTATTTACAGTTGAACTTTTAACAATTTTAGACTTTTTTTTCTACTAAACAAATTTAAAATGAGATTTTCATCTTGCAGACTCGACACTCTGCCTTTTTTTATCAACAGAATTGAAATGAGTCCAGATTTTACTCCTTTTCCTGTTGTCACTTATTTTCTTAACTTTACCTCTCCAGCACTTTATGTCGTCTCTCCTTGTTGCCCCTTGCTCTTTCTCTCTTCTCCCTGACTCCCTCCTGTTTTCCTGTGTGTGTGTGTGTGTGTGTGTGTGTGTGTGTGTGTGTGTGTAAATGCAGCCACTCCCCCCTCTGCTCAGCACACACACACATAGAGACAACAACACACATATTGAACAATCATATGAGAAGAAAAAAACCAAAACCAAAACACTTCAACGAACCGACGCATCACTTTCACAGCCATGATGTTGACGTGCTGAGATATCTTGCTGTACGACCACTTTAACACACAGACACATAAAAGTGATGGAGGTCAACTGTCTGATATCTGCATCGTGTCCCTTTTGAAAACCATCACTATTGTTGCTAAACCTTGACCATGATGTTTAAGTCGCCTTAAGTTAACTTAACCCCGAACATAGCACAGCCACTGTCACTGACCTTTGGCTAAACCAGCAGCAGCAAAAACACTTCAGTAAATTGTTTCATAGTTTAGCCTCAGTGGTGGTATTATGGAAAAGCTCCCCAGCTATGGATACAAAGCCACAACTTGGTCTCAACAGCTGGGACACAAACAATCATATTTTGCCAAGGAATCCCACACATTCACCTTCACTTCACCTCCAAGCAACTTTTCACACAGGCACTGAAAAACACTGAAACTCTTGACTACAGTAAATAAGCCACCCAGTTAGCGCGGAGGATATTAGTGTCATATGAAAAGTGGGTCCTCTCTCGCTCACTTCCCAACCTGCCATTATAACTGTGCCATGAAAATATTGCCATAGCCGGTCCTCTCCTCCCCCTCCCCTTCATCTAAAAAGAATGTTTTCATAATATGAAATAATAATGCCCTGTTTGCAGCTGCTGCCGCCGCTCCATAATGGGGATGCAGGAGTGAAAGAAAAGTGGGTGAATTAAACTTTAAGGAGACGGCAGCGGAAATTTAGTGGTGTCTATTAAAACTCACATTTAAAGGAAATGGGGGGGGGAGAGGAGGAAACAAAGAGAGGTTTGAAATAATAGGTTTGCGGGGTTTCTTCCCTCACTTTGCACACTCCTGGTTGGCTGACTGGGTGCCAGTTTGGCGAGGCCTCGTCATTAAAGATGGCATATGCAGCCGACGGGTCCCTCAGAGTAATGCGAACTTCTGCAGCCTGTCTCCCCAGACTCCCCCACCCCCCCCACCACACACACACACACACGCCCCGCCCGCCCGCCTTCCTCTCACTGATGTTAAAAGAAATCTTTATTGTCAGTCACATATCCTATTCACTTTGTTCACCTGCACTGACAACCCTGAGCTGTGTGTGAGAGAAAGAGTGTGCACAGGTGAGCGCATGCTATCCATGCTGTGTGGGTTTCACATGCACAGGGAAAAATAAAGCGTGCGTGGATGCAGCGGGTTTGTATGTTGCTGTGTGCACTGTATGTGTGTGTGTGTGCCCACTGCTGTAAAGTAGCCCCCCACCTCCCCCTCCCATCCCCACCCACCCACCCCCGTTCATCTCCCTCCTCTTCTAGATGTCGGCATCCCTGAGTTTCTAAATGCTCCCTCATTAGCTGAAATCTGTTTGAAACCTCCAAGTGAGAGGCTGGTAACGAAGTGGTGCCGGCTCCATCCCTCTATCTCCCAACGTCTGACAGGTGGGGAGAAAGAAGGGTGGGGTTGGGGTTGGGAGTGCTGTTTGATTTGAGGATGAGGGGGTGACTGAGGGGAGGAGGAGAAGGAGGAAGCGCAGGAGGAAAGGATGTGGGAGGTGGACCTCGGTGATGTGGAAGGGTGGGTAGCAGGCTGCGTGTGTGTGGAGGGGGGGTGTCACCAGCTTTGCGGAGTCTCTCCACCCCAGAAAGCCTTCATGTGTCTTGCTGCTCCTCTGTGACTGCAGCACCTCGATGGGAGAAGGATGACAAGTCCCAGTAAATTATTTATCTGGCTCAGCCACAGAGTTTGCCCCACGCTTCATTATACCTGATTGGCTCCTTAATGGGGTGAATCATTTGAAGGCGCTGGGCCAGTTGCCGAGATGGCCTCCTGAAGAAGGCGGCAAGTTTCTGATCTTTCCCAGTGTAATGGGGAGGAAGAGACCAAAGTCCAGACACTTTTTCTTTGAAATAAGCGTCGGTGGTGTGGCGGCCGGCTGAGTTTTTAATGATGGGGCTCCTTTAGTGGAGTCTCTACTGCTAACGTGCTGGTGACAGTTCAACCAAAAGATAGTGCATAGATAGTGCATGGATACATGTCAATTTATTAACTGCGCCCGTTATGTAAATGATTTCTTTGAGCTGTGTTGCACCACTGTCAACAGTTTAAGGAAATTTCCCTCTGAATAAATTTGCTTTGAAGAGCATCTTCATGCCTTGATATTAAACTACTCTGCTCTTAAAATGTAGTGTGAAAGCCTTTGAAAGGCAAGTGTCAACAAAATAGCAGCAAAATAATTGCACTAAATGCGGGGAATCTAAACTCATCGAGGAGTTGTGATTGGCAGCCCGTCACTTGGAAAACTTCACAGTAATTACTTTACTCCAGGTGAGGCAGTGGGATCTGCTACTTGTTTATGGAGATGGAAGTATCAAAATCCTCTGGGTGACGAGTTAAAAACGCCTGGCATACAATCTGGCGGCTGTCTCGTGACCCCCGACGCCGGCTGATAAGAGGCGGTCACGTGCGCCCGAGGAGCTACCTGGGAGTGATAGAGGGAGATTTTCCACTGCGCATCACTAAGCAAATTGAAACTTTTGCATCTTTTCCTTATCTGCAGCTGTTTTTTTCTCCACAGAGAGAGATAAGAGTTCATGCTTAGAGAGACTGATTATCTCCTAAAATAAACAAATATGGACAGCCATGTCTATCAAGGCACGACAAAACCTCTACCTCCACCACTCCTATATATTTATTTATATATATATATGTAGAGAGAGAGACATATATTCACTGCAGTGACTCCAGAAAAGAGGAGGAGAGTGCATGTTTGGATTAGTTTGGCACCGCCAAATAACTTTAAATTGAATTCCCCTTTTGGAGTACACACACTGTACTATAATCAGACATGTCAAATTGCAAAGTGCATCAGCTCATCTTGTTTCATTTAAAAACTATTTGAAAATGAATTAGATCACAGGGTCATAGTCATCTTAATTCCTTCCAAAGTCAGGTGATTCTCATTTGCTTTGGGTTAATATACCCAAGGGAATACAATTATGGAACAATTAAATTTGCATTAATGAGGTATACAATGTGCACCTTTGGAAGAGCTGACTGCATTAAGAGCTTGGTTTTGTGTGTGGAAAACAACCGATACAGTGCAAACTGAAGACAAACAAGCTCATTTTTTCCAATTAGTGTGTTAGAATATAAAGTTACAAGCTATTACCTTCCCTGTTTTAGTTAGTGTGTTTATCTCTCTAAGTGGAGAGAGTTAGATGAAGAAGTTGAACAAAAGTGCTCGTCTCCAAGAAACGGGCTGATTTTCAATTAACCTAATGACACGGAGTCCGATGCTATCTGTTTGCTGCTGTTAGCTCAGGTGGCACGATAGATAGACTGCGTGCACTCAACACATTCGACAAACAGTAAGAATTGCGACTGCGTTTCCTCATGAATCAGGGGAACTCAATGACAGTGGATATCTCAGTTAGAGAAAATGGAGGGCTCCTATCAGCTCTTGAAATAACCAAGCGTACCTCCCTTGTCTGGCTCTTGTCAAGGCTGCTGGCAGCTTGACACACTTTCAGCAGGAGTTCACGGTTAGCGAAATGTGACCCTCCATTTCTTCCCCTCTGTGCTGACCTTTCACTGGGCCGGCAGGCTAATTTTTTGCTTCAATGGCCAGCAGTCGGGATGTGTCACTTAATTCAAACCTGAAAAGGATACAGGTATGCATGACACCAGCGAGTGAATTGTACTCTCCTCGGCTTGATCCGGGAAGCATACGGGGAGAAATGGGTGCTTTGATTTAATTTCACAGCCAGCCTCAGACATGGAAGGGGACAAGATACCATTAGCTGTAAGAACATGAAGTTACATCGAACTTTTTTTTAATGTTTGGGAACAGTGTACGCGCCGTGTACATGATCTAGGTGATTTTTGAATTAAATTAAAATCATGCAGCCGATGCTGACAGGGCCAGCTGGATCTGAAAACAAATGGCAAAGTAAAGAAAAGAAAGTTTGAAACTGGAAATGCTGAGTCACTTTTTGATCAACAGCCACAACAACAGCTCACAGATGGTCATTTTATGCTGAGCAGTACCAAGATTTCATTTGATGTGTGTTTTAAACTGCCCTGCCACGCTGCTAAAACCATTGCTTTGTTTCTGGAGTACAACAACAACAACACTATATTCCTTTTTACATAACCAATTCCAATGAAAGTATGGGACAGTTGTTAGAGTATAGAATAACCTTTGATTAGCCATATATTAATCTATCCACTGAACTATCCCTCAAAAGTATTGTAGTCTACAGAAACTGATTGAAAGAATGACACTTTTGAATAGACTGTTTTCCTGAGTGAAGGTAAAAGAGCCATTGTGACTGATTGATAATAGCATGTTCCATGTTCCCATCTGGATAACATGTTAGGAGAAAGTCCTGAAAGCAGTCAGCTCCTGCAAATGAATGGTTAGAAATATCATCCTTCACCTCCTCCAGGTACACTGTGTCATCAAATCGAGTCCTCACTGATGTAACTAAGCAGGTCTTTGTGGTTATTCAGAGTCAGAGATCGACAGGTACTGACTGACGTATCTCTTACCTGGTGAAAAAAACTCTTCTTCTCACCAAAGTGGTATAATAAGAGCTAAATAGGTCCTGAGCTTTTATTATATTGTTTAGTTGAATAAAAAAGGCGATCCAGTAGTTCCCCCTTCCTCCCAACATTATGTGATGCAGCATCACACTGTGAGCATTCAAAACATCCTTCTGTTGTAGTGTATACACTTAATCAAGGATATGAGTCAGGAAATATAGCTTTTTACCTAGCTTAACGTCATCACGTCCTTAATGAAAAAAAAAGCATTTTGTTGATTCAGTGAATGTTTGTTTGACGAGCCACCGGAGGCTTGAGGTTCAGGCTATAACCTGCAACTTCAAACTACAGCCTGGGACACTTAAAGTGCTCAAAAGAGTCATTGTCTGTAATTAATAGAGGCACTTCCATGAAAACCTTACTTCTTCGAATAAGAGTAGATCTTTAAAGCTTGTTATTCAAGTCAGCCGTGTCTGTTTTTGACTGGTTCAGGCAATCCTAATGCAAATCTACCTTTATGTAGCATTACAGCTGCTACGAGTATCTGAATCCCATCAAACCTCATTGAGAATCAAACAGCATTTGATCCTGCAGCGTTGCCTCTTCTTTATCCCCACCATTACAATTGGTTTGACTATGACTTATCATCTCCATAAAGCCACACAGAACATTACAGTGAACGCTGCTACTTCATGAGGGCCAACACAAACAGGCAGTGTGAGAAATGTATTTAGACAGATGACTGGAGACTTTTCTGAAATATGTGTCCTCACAGCAACACGTCGGCAATGGGAGAAATGTAACAATCAGACTTCACCCATGGATGACTGAATTGTCTTAGCGCACGCAAACAGCCCACAATAAGACAGGAGGAAGTGATGGTTATTGCTGCTGCTTTAAATGTGAATCGTGAATGGAGCGCAGACAGCGAGGATCACCTTCACAGAACACTGTGCTGTCTTGGTGGGATGACTTTAGTGGTTAGTAAACACTGATCCTTCTTTTTTTTTGTTTTTTTGCATTTATGGACAAGAGTAGCTCTCGTTAAGTTTGTTAACGCTGCCTACACTGGAGAGGAAGGCTGGGGATTATGGATTTTCTTTAAGATGACACGGCCTGGTCAGGGCTGCAGAGGCTTTTTGGTCAAATTGAACTATGAAATGTTACGTTTAGCTGTTTATATTAATAAATACAACTGCACTAATGATTAGTTTGAACTTCTTTTCCATGGTGCCTGCCCCCTCTCTGTCCATGTCCTCTCTAATTTACAGATCATCTAATTGTTGCTGTTTATGTTGGTCTGCTTTGTTCTCTCCTGCTGGCAGCTTCAGGCTATGTGCTAGCTTGTTTTCTTATCACTAATAATATTTCAAAAGGCTTCATCTCCCCTCTAAACACAAACCACCGGTCACAGGCCCTCACCTACTGTGTGAAGGGTCAAAGGTCACACTCGGGCACAAAAAGTGGATTTTGATATTTGAAGTATGTCTCACTTCCAGCTAGGAGTTTGCATCCGTCACTCTCCAGAAAAAGAGCCGTCTGTGGCTGCTGCTGCACTGCCACTACTGGATCCATTGTAAGAGCTGCAACATGTAGGACTGTTCACTGTTTTTGCACTGTAAAGGCTTTGAATATCACAGTAACTGTGGTCCAGGACACCTTGCTGTTTGAACTGTAACCAGCAACTGAAAGATGCTCATAGGATGAGACAGTATTTTTACCATTTCTTATTTTCAGTCCTCTCTTACAGTTTATTATCAAGACTAAAAAGGCCCAGACAAAACAAAATGAAGAGTGAAGCAACTGATAAAAAAAATGTATTTAATAAACACATTTGATGCAGGTTTTCTACATTATAGGTGAGTGAAATCCTGCCCTCAGAGGAGGACAAATATTTTACTATTTAATAAATGGCAAACACTCTTCATTTGCAGATGGAGGGCAGATGGAGGCTGCCCTGTTGACTTGAACTTGTGGATGTTCAACCTTCTTATTTTCTCAGTACTTTAAGGATTTCTCATCTGTGTTTGCTTAAAGAGGCAAACTCCATATTTGAAAAAACAGCTATTTATGGAGCTTGTGATCAGAGGGGTTTTGCTTTTCAGTGCTTTTTCTGAGGTCATTCATCATTTAACAACACAAAGTTAATCTGGATAGTCCACAGAGAAATCCTGATCATGACTTCGGAAACACTATCTGATGAAATAACCTAAACTCAGGGTCCATTTACTTACCATATTTTTCAGACTATAAGGAGCACTTAAAATCCTTAAATTTTCTCAAAAATCGACAGTGCGCTTTATAATCCGGTGCGCCTTATGTATGAATTCTGG
>JBAJHX010000115.1:20793816-20805960 GCA_037176925.1 Amniataba percoides | reverse complement strand
AGCTACGAAGCTGCACTGCTTGATGGATTGTTGGAGCATTACGGCCACCGTAGTCAGGAGCCTCGCGGAGTGATACGCACTGTGTATAATGCACCTTATAGTCCGGTGCGCCTTATATATGAACATAGACCGCTCATTGATATTGCATTGACAGTGCACCTTATGGTCCCAAAAATACGGTACTTGTTCTGGTGATTTCAACCAGAAGAGACACACTCTTCAGATGTTCACAAGGTGCACAGAAGTAAGTGAGTGGAGGCTGTGTTGTTAATACCACGTGCTATTTTTATGTGATCTCAAAACTATAGAAATCAAACTAAAATAATCTACATGGGATAAAGAGTGAAAGCACAGATCATGTAAATGAGTGTCTGTTTTGTCACGTTATATGTCGCAGCTTGTCAGAAGCAGTTTAAAAGCCTGACCCAGGCTGTGATCATCAGCATGCATTCCTGTATTCTCTTTCTGACATGACATGAAATACGCCTATACTGACCGTGACGTCCGCGATACATTTACATGATAAAGCTGAACCTCAGGTGAAAGAAAGGTGGACAAAGTTTGGTGGGTTCAGCCTGCCTCCCTGATGTTCAGCGCGCTGCGGCGGATCCGTAGAGGAAGACTTAATAATGTGGCAGAGCAGTCCTCTGTGGGCTTTGTCAAGGAACTTTCTTTGATTGTCTCTCCTTTCTTCTCTCTCTTTCCATCTTCCGCCTCTTCTTCTTCTTCTCTCGGTCTTCCCTTCTCTTCACCTTCAAGCAGTCTGTCATCCCTCCCTCTTGTCCCTCATCAGCGGTGCTCCCCACCTCACCCCACCCACCCAGCTCCCATGACGGGGATGGGTGGGGGGGGGTTTGTGTTGCGGTCGCCCTGTTTATGCAATCCCCCTTGTTTTGAAGTGACAGGCCGGGGATAGATATGCAATATTAAAGAGAGGCCTTATGAATTTTTGACATCTAATTAGTTGCTTCCCCGTTAACATATCGTGACTCGCGGGGGCATGGAGCGCTCCACCGGGGCACCTCTGAAGTGCAGGGTGGAAAAAAAGGGGCCCGCTGCCACCTCTAATGTATTCCCCTCTAATGTAAGTAGTAATCATAGCACTAAGGTTAATTAATGGCCCTCCGAAGCCCTGCTTTCCACAGAATATCAGGCCTGTGGTATCACCGGAGCACCAATTAGAGGCTTTTTTCTGCTCCTGCTTCAAATGTTAATGGCCACTGTTTCAGGGCCGCAGAGCGACGGGGAAGAGGTAAAGCGCTGAGGTGATTGTCGCAACACTTTACCGGCTAGCTAGAGTGTGTCTGCACTGTGGCACACAGCCACGCAAAGGCACAGATCGTTACACACATTAAAAAGGTGTCCACGTGGCTTAAAAACAACCAAAGCAAAGGTCAGAATTAAAAATATGCACTCAGTCAAATGTCGTGTTTCAGAGGTGACATGTTTTAAATATTCACTTTTTGCTGCCTTGTTGCACAAAGTGATGCAGCATAATTTATTTGTCAGGGGTTGATCAGGTTGTTGATCGATACCGATGACTCAGCATGTGCTCTGCTCTCGTATTTACCATATGTACAATATTTATGAGACTCTTGTGTCTTTTTGTCTGTCAGTCAGACATGATGGAACAAAGCTGTCAATGCCCACAAAGGGCCATATGCTGATTAATCTAAATACAATTAGCAGTTTAAAGTAACATTTGAGCAATTTAACACGTTTTCTTTTACCTGCTCTGACCAATCAAAACCTCTGCTGTGTATTCATGTCGGGCTGATGCTGGAGAAACACACATCAGACCATTATGAGCAGTCTTAACAATGTGGAACTTCCTTTATAGCTACTTGGTAACATCTATGAAAAACAGTGATAAAAAAAGAAACCATCAACTGATAGGTTAAGTAACATTTCTGTCTACTCTGTGTGACATGGCATGTAGTGACTCTTTTCACTTTATTATACATAGTCATTCCATCCATTGTTCATAGAAAACATATTGATTGGTGGAGAACTGTTTCTTGATATTGTTTTTCTGAGAAATCTGCTTTCTTAATCAGACAACATGCCAACCCACCGTTACTGCAGTTTATTTATTGTGAGCAAAACAAAAATGACAATATTTTTAAAAAGGCAGGATACACAAATACACACACGTACGCACACACACACACACACACACACACACACAGAGGAGTATTTAGAGCAAATATCATTGTGGTAGAGGAAAGTATTGGTAATAAATTCCAGGGATTATTCTCAAGTGTTTTAGAGGAAAGTGAGTGAGTAACACTCTCCTCTCAACAACCATGAGCAAGACTTCAATCCGCCAAAAGAATCTGCTGCTCAGTCTCCACCAGTAGCAGACTGTTACAGTGGGCAGCTCCCAGTATGAATGTGTGACTATTTGTGGAAAAGTGCACTGAGCTCTGTCAACCTTTCCTGAGTAAATAAAGGTTAAAAGAAGAGTGTGCATACTCTCTCTCTCTCTCTCTCTCTCTCACACACACACACACACACACGCACAGAGTCACACACTGTCAGTCACGGCTCAGCTCACAGTCCACATAATGATGAAGTGACCAAAGGAAAGAGTGTGCTGTTGTGTATGTGGAGCCTCAGCGCCACTTTGAACTGGAGATGTCAGCGACTCCCTCGTCCCGTCCTCTTCTTCTTCTCTCTGATGCTCTCCCTCTGTCTCGCTCCTCTATATGCCTGTATGTCTCTCGCCCGCTGTCCTTTGTTCATATTTGATTCCCATAGGTGCTGCTGAAGTACAATAGGCCTGGGAGGGCGGCCACCGCCACAGCGTTGCTTCTCTTTAATAGTCAAACATATGTAAAGACTGTGTGTATGTGTGTGTGTGTGTGTGTGTGTGTGTGTGTGTGTGATGGAGGCTGAGATTTAAAGATACAAGCCACATTTAGATATTTATGCATTTTATTGCTCCACTGTAAACTCCTAACTGAACTAAACAAGTCAAAAACACAAGTTTTTTTTTTAAAAAGACCAGAAGGAAAGAAGGATCAGAAACATGCTATTTTATTCCTTTTATGGTTGTTTATTTTACCCCCAATATAACTGTCCACATTTTGGTGACATTTCCAAACTGAACTGAGTCTCAGTTCATCAAAATACAGTCGATATAATTTCAGCAAATTCCCCACATTGTCTTCATGGGAATGTGACACCATGACGTGCTCATGTAGTACAGCAGTGTTACTGCAGTGTTTTAATTGGGCTGTGCAGTTGTGTTTATTTCACACAAGCTCATATCCTGATACATAACACTGACCAAGAGCCAGACCGCTGACCGTCTGATCTTACTGATACCCTCATTGCTTAACAAATAGAAGCTGCTCAGCACACACACACACATACAGACACACACACACACACAAAGCACTAAAACACACACAATTCCAGACAGCGCCTCCCCAGGATCAATTAACTGATTATTCCTTGTGTTGGCTGGTGATTGGCTAATCAGTAAGGCCATTAATCACCTTCTATCTGTGCTGATCAGGAGATGCCTATCCTGTGCTCTCAATCAGGTCCTCATACATAACAATCCTTAAAACAGGTGTGGCTCGGGAAGGAATGAAAACACACACACACACACATGCTGCTTTACATTTAGTTCAAGGTAACTGTGCTGGCATAAATGCAAGTGATCCACTATTGCAATCGCTCTATTAATATTTAACTTTTTGCATCGTTTTAATTTATTGCAATCATCACATACTGTTCACCAGAGGACATCCTGGAGATATGCCCAGACAGCACAGCTTCAGCTGGTGAAAACAGGGAGGTGATCCACTCTTGTTCATTTTTAAAACCCTTAATTACCAAATGACGTCGACTGGAAGAGGAATGTGACTTAGCCCTCAATTAACATATTCATTTGCTGCTACTAATACTAACATTAGAGTAATGCCAGCATTTATTACCGTCAGTGAAAAATTAAGACGTTTTCAAGGTTTAATTCATGGGATATAGTTTTTATGTTTTTTGCTCAGGACTTTAACCCCTAAGAAAATTAAATGCTGATATAATAAAATAAAAAAAACTTTCCTGTCATAATACATTACCGGGACTTACTTAATTCAATTTTATTTATTAATTTATCCATTAATTATCCCTTGACAATGCCATGGAAAATAGCTTGATTATAAAAGGGGACATGGTGAAATTTTAAAGGATAAAATTGGTTTGACAGTATAAATAAAAATATAGTTCATGTCATTTAAACAGTGGCCTGTTGTGACAGAACACTTCGTACCATATGATCAGAGCTGAAAAATGAGATCCTAACATCCTCTGGCTTTATTGTCACAGATTTTCAGAACGCTAAGTTGTTAATCACGAGATGTATTAATAAGAATGTCAATCAAAAGTCCCTACATCACACTGTCAGCGTGTTACATCATGTTAGACACAGGCACGAGCAGCGGAGGAGCGGCATTGTGATCTCCAATCACCGCCTGTTTCCTGAGCGCTCACCTCACCCGATGCACTTGCCTCTCTCTGCCATAATATTCTTTTTTGTTATTCCCTCTCTCTTTTTTTTTCAATTAGAGTCAATTGACCTGACAGAATTGCCAGCAATTAAGTGATTTTTGTAATGGTCCTGGGCTAATTTGCCTTGGCTTGTCAGCTGTATTTTATGTCGCTAACCCCCCACCTCGCTTACTCTCTCTGGCACATAATAGCTTATAATTTCAAAATCTTTACCCTCCGCTTCCTTCTCAATAAATCGCAATTACAGGAAGTTGTTAGAGATGCCTAAACTCCCCACCCCCACCGCTTTACTTTGTGCCGTCAGAGATATTTTTATATTTTTTATGCAACTGACAGAGCGGCAGAGAGCAGCAGAGGAAATCTTTTTGTTTGCGGAGCCTTAATGTAATCGCGCTTCATGTGTGTACACTGAGTCCAACTCTCCTGGGCTCCAGCAAACGGAGAAGTTTACTCTCTCCACATTGCTCATTAAGAATATGATTTTCTGGCAGCTGGTCTTTGGACGGAATATCTTTTATTTCCTCCCATACTGAGGATTTTAAAGGTGTTTTATTTCCCCGAGAGCCGCGCTGATGGGCCCTGTCGAAGGTTCGGGGGTTGAACGCGTCGTGACCAAAAACATCCTGGCAAAAGAGGAGAGAAAAAGTCAGCCGATAGTTTGTGCTCCTTTTTGGGTCACATTTGTGTTTTTGTCTAAGCCTTGGCAGCAGGGGTCGGAGAGGGAGTTTGCTGCCCCCCAATTCTCTCCCTCAACCCCCCCCATCCCACTTCACTTCTGCTTCCTCTCATCCGTCAAGCTCAAACCCAACCGCCACGCTTCGAGTCTCCTCATAAAATATGCAAATGAACTCTAAATGAAATACCTTTTTCCTCACTCTCTCCGAGCTTGAAGGCCTTCCATCAGTTCAGTGAGCCCCCCCCCCAACCCCACACCCCAACACTAATCATCTCTGTATGTAATAACTCCAGAGGCGAGCATCTGCTTGCCTCCATAACACTCCACTGATCTCCTCTCCACCCATCCCACATTCCCTCCCCCCGTCCTCATCACAATCTACGCGTATTAGGTCATAATGACTTAGCGGTTAAAAGCAAATAGATGCCAGGGGACATACAGATGCCCCCACCACCCCCCCAACACACACACACACACACACATTTCTTCCTATAGACACAGTACCTCAATCACACACACACTCACACACACACTCTGATGCCCAACTCTGGCTACTCAAGATAAATGGTGCGGAGTGAGAGAAGAACTGAGCTCTATCAATCACATTAAGCGTTGGGGCGTTTGTTTTCACAAAGTGTGGCTGTCACCCCTCATTCAAAGCCTGTGGGAGTTGGGGGGGGTGATGAGAGTGAGGTGGGGGTAAAAGTTTGTTAACACCTTAGCAGTGACAGCAGTAGTGTACATAGCAGGCAGTACAGGAAGTAAATGGGTGGGGTGGGGGAGGGGGCGTTAACAAGAATCAAGCGACAATGGGCTTTAACCAATTAGCACACTCACACACCCTTGGATATTTGCTGGTGTCTGTGTGTGTGTGTGGAGGAAACCTCAGGTGGAATCACTGCACCATCACGCAAACGCTCACCTAACTTTCTCCATCTCAAAGTTGGAGTCTTAATGTTATTTTAGTTTAGCGCAGTAGCAGCAGAGGCGGCTGATCGATGGATATTTTGCCGCTTGATAACTCAATTTCCTCACGCAATCTCATTTCAGTAAGCATAAGTATACCGATACTGGGCCCTAATGGCTGCGCGTGCTGTGCTTAACACAGTTTGAAATGAATAACCCCACTAACAGTCTCATAGCCATTACAAGCAGGACTTAAATGATCATTTGGGAGGATGAAACCACTGATAGCGTTTTTGAAATTATCGTAATATCATTTTCAGTTTGCCTAAATCATTCTAATGAGATGTGCCACTTAGCGACCATGTTGGAGCTGAAATAAGGCCCGTGTTTCAGCTGTGTCAAACACACTGGATGTAAACGGCTGCAGAAATATGTCCTCCCACTGCTAGAATAAGTAGAGTTGGCCTCAGTGTGTGTGCGTGTGTGTGAGTGTGCGAGAGTGTGTGAACAATTCCATCCAGCTCTATTTGTGTCGCGCAGCGATTCCTCAGAGCAGCAGATCATTTTGTTGTTGCTGTTGTTGTTGATTGAAGCATTTTATTTTCTAAGGATACAAGCGCACATACACATGCACACACTCCCAAATGGGCTCATGAGAGAAAGAGAGATGGATACATACATTCGGTTGGATCAACAAATAAATTATTCAGAGCGATATGACAGCAGATGTTTGGGAGGCCGTGATTCAGCGGTGGTCTCCGCTGCAACTTTTGATCAGAAATTCAAAAACAGGCCCTGTGTGGCCGACAGACGGCTGGATGGGAGTCTCCGCTCCAGCTCTCACCCCACCCTCTGCCATCTTCTCATCCCAGATATTTCTGAGGCCATTTGTTTAGGAGAGACGCTTTGTGGAGAGCTGCAGACCACAACCACATGGACTGCAGCTCTGAGCAGCGGATCATATCGGGGAGAAAAGAGATGTTGTAAGATTAACATTAAGTAATGAGGCAGGCTGATTCACTCTCCTCTTTGATCAGGATATAACAAGATGAAAAAGATACACAATTTAGCCTGTAACGGAGAAGAGATTGAGGCTAAAAACACAGCTAAATCAGTTTCCGCAGGAATAGTTTACAGCCTTTTTCTCTAGTCGTATAAATATTAATGAGGCAAATTAATAGTATACATCAGATTCAGCTTTATAAACATGGGCTTGTGCCCGATGAATTCTGGGGCTCGGACTCAGACAGCAGACCAAAAACTGGTCTTAAAAAAAGGTATAAAAGGTATTCAAGCCATTTAACTTTTCTCAGGTTATTATCTCATGTCAAAGGGTATTTATGCAGATACAGCACCCAGTTGGACTGAACCAGGGGGATCTGTGAATGAGCTAATGAATGCTAATGGACATGAACCTCTGTGAAATTCAATGTTGCCTGGAATCATAAGAATAACTTGGCTTGACATGAATTGTTAATGTGTAGCGTCATTAGTGGCAGAGATCCCCCCCTTTTGCACATTCATAGTCATAATTATGTAATGGAGGTATTCATATTTGACATAGTTTATGTAGGCACAGTTGGAAACATTGGAAAATTAAGACAATGCCTCAGAAAGTGACTTGACTTTCTTCTGAGGAGGCACGTAAGCATTTTATACAGGAGCAACACTTTTTTTTTTCCAATAAAATGCTCAAAGACCATCCCAGGAAGTGCAGTTCTTGACATTCAATGCTAGATGCTTAAATACCATCATCCTTTTGTTCTCAACATGCAAGTCAACGTTAGCTTGCTAAGGTCCTAACATTAGAAAGTGAGACCAGCTATGGCAACATAGAGATGAACCTGATGGCCATGTGAAGTTTAGGCAACAACATACCATTACAAGCCCTACCAGAGGTAAGAATGTAGTCTGAGAACTGTAATCAGTCTAAAGTAGCATTCATTTTAAATGCAGATTTAGGTCCCTCTGCAGATACCAACTTTGCAGCATCACTGTATCCAAAACATCCAGGACGCCACAAGGTCGCACTCTGAATGAAGCCAGAGTCTGACCTGTGCCTGCACTGATTCTGTGAAATACAGCGTGTGTTAAAGTTATCAATATGTCAGCAAGGGAGAGACTGAAGTTAGAAAATGTCCTACGCTGTACCACAAAGGGAGAGCAAAATGTATTTTTATTTATGAAATTGATTTTTTAATGATTTTATTTCAAAACAATAGAAGCAGCAGCATCGCTTGTCACTGTCTCTTTAAACCCTCATTTCCTTTTTTTTGTGGCAGTGAAAGTGTGTGTATGTGTGTGCCGTGTGTGTGATGGGGGGTTACAATGGGATTTAGTCATACTTAACTCGCAATTGAGGGTCCCCCTACACCACTTCCTTCACCCAGACACCTTTTTCATACACGAGTGAACCATTCATATTCCATCTGTTCCAGCTCTCACTCTTTGGGGAGGCTGTCAATCTCCAACACTCATGTGATGTGAGGGGGTTGCGGTAGGCCGGGGGAGAGACAATGAGAGAGAGGCAGAGAGAGAGGAGTTGTGGAAGTGGGAACAGAGGAGAGCGAGCAGAGAAAGAGAGAGGAGGTTCGGCACCGGCGCTGAACTCCTGGGATCTCTCAGAAAAGCTCCTCGCACATCAGTGTCCTGCCGAGCCGCTGCCACGGAAGAGAGGACGAGCGAGGCAGTGGAAAACAGAGGGTGAAGAGAGAAGGAGTGAGTGAGTCAGGAAGGGGGGGGAGGAGTAAAAATGGAGGAAAAGGAGGAGTAAAAGAAAACTGAGATTGTGATCAATTTCTGAGACAATGTCAGAGTGGAAGAAGAGAGCTGAAGACCAGTCTGATGTCCCTGTGACTTCATCACTGCAGCTGAGGGGCAAACAGCACAAAGGCTTACTGTATAGAACATGAAGATAATGATAGTGTGGAGGTAAAAAAACAGGCAATTCAAATGCTTACATTAAAAAAAAAAAAGACTTGCTCAGTCATTTCTTGCTCACTGTCTTTTTAACACATCACTTCAACATAAGGAAAGGTGCATTTGTTGGGAACTACTTTCCATGGCGGATTAACATACCTTTCGAAGATGTCCCCCAGTGGCTCAGTGATGTATTTTTAATAACTTTTGGACAACAATGGAGCTTTATAGTACAGATGATGAAGCCCTTCACACCCTTGGGTACACGTACAGTACTTGTATGAAAGATGCAGTCATGGGATTGACAAGAGGAAAATACAGGATGACACCAGCTTAATACTTCAACTTAATGTCCACGCTTCATGCTAAACCTTTAACATATATAATGTAGAAGCTTTAAAATGCTAAGGTTTATCCTAGGTAAGAGACAACTGAAAAATGTGTAGCTGTTGTACAGCTGCTCCTGTTAATAGTGACCGTCTCACAGGTGATGTGTCACAGATATACAACAATATATATATTTTTTTTAAATCAGCCATTTCCTGAATCATTTGGGTACTGCACTTCCTTAAATCATCTCAGCTAAAGGGCCACTAACTGGCTTCTTCCTTTGCTTGGACTACATTTGACTATATTCATAAAAAAGCTACAGAGGGAACTTAAAGTAAACAAAATCTTACTTTAGGTTTGGTTTTAACATTCAAAATGTGATTTCCATTGTAAAGATGCTCAAGAGTAAAATGGCCTTGCAAGGACCTATTGGAGGATTAAACATGATACTCATACATAAACATAAACTCTGTTGCAGCAGGATGATGTTGACTTAATAATAAATTAGTTCATACATGCATTAAAGAAAGAAATAAATTAAAGAAATAAAATTGATCTCACTTTATATTCTATTTGGTTCAACTAAGGTGACTCCAGCCTCCATTTCAGCTCTGTTCTGCTGTGCTCACTTAAATGACTGTCTATCTGTGGATTATTGTATCCCTCTGACTCACAGCACATCATGGCTCTTACTTGAGGGGACATTACATGCAATAACATAACTTACACAATAACTTAGCTTTTGAACGAACTGTATATACTATAGTTATATGTCCCACAGATTTGATATTGTGCATACATATGTCACTGCTTCATATCTAATGGATGATATACTGTATATATGTACTGTATACACAGCACATATGTAGGCTTTGCACCTTTGTTGTGCATGTTTATTCCCTGTCACTATAGTTTGCATCACTTGTTTACATTTAGGAGTTGTGTATGCTTGGATTGCACCTCACCATCTTAACTGTTTATCTCTTTAGTCCTGGAATGGGAGGTGTTTGATCACACAGCACTATGCTGCTTAAATAGTGACAGAGACCCATTGAAAATGAGGAAGAGGGAGAAGTGGAGGGAGAGCAGGGGGAGGAGGAGGATGTTGAGGGGGGGCTAGAGGGTGTGGGGGTTCTGCATGGCCGAGAGGCAGCACGGAGGCGACACATCTGTCGCAGTATTAACTTTCTGCTCTGTGGGGCCTGGGTGTCAATGCTAGCCGCTGGGGCCTGACTCCACTCATCCTGGAGCTCAGATGGAGAAACAAAGCCGCCCCAAAAAAAACACCCCATACAGAGCCCGGCTCTGCCCTCCGTAGTGGGAGATGATGTGCAAGTCCCCACCTCCCCAATCACATCCATCCTGCTTCATTAACTAACTGTACTGTACCAATCAACTCCAATCCACACTCTCTCATCCATACAGTTTCAATGTTACTGCTTTTCTTGTGTGGCAGAACTCAAGTATCACTCAGCTAACTAGCTCTAGCAGCTGTGATTGTATCTTCTCACAACAGTTTTCCAAGGACTTTATGTTGGTAATGTATGCAAAGCACCGAAATACGTTACCATTCAAAGGATCAGCTCTGTATTTCCATTCAGAGGGTCAAGGATAGGTGATAGGTCACTGTGAATTTAAGGCCAAGATTAAAATAAGGAAAAAATTAACAAGCACTCCTAACATGCAAAAACATCTATGAATTGTTATTGCTAAATTATGAAACAGACTGACAGTTCCTCATTGCAGATTGTTTATCCTGCAATACAAAAAAGCCTGCTGACTCCTATCATAGCGCAGTCATGTTCCTTATGATAACTCTGCATGATTAATAAAAATCAACAAATACAAATCTAACTGAATCAAAAAAGATGCTGTCACAGTGAACACAGGATATATGGTTGGATCTTCTGTTAGTGAAAAGCTTAATTATCATATTAATATAAAACCAGCCTTGTTCTTTTAAAGTGAAATAAGAGCTGGAGTCAAGAGATTTCAGTAATATAACACTTAAAATCAGACATGAATATCCCAGATAATGCAGTCGTCTAAGTGATAAGCAATAGCTTTCTACTGTAACACACAGAGAGACACAGACATCCCTTGTTCCACTTAACAGGCATTTATTACCCATTGCTCTAATCCCAGTCTCTAGTGAGCAGGATCTGAGCATCTAATCTCTAATGTCATTATGGTCACTTTGTCCGGGGAACGGCCTTCAGAGCCTCAAATCAATAGAGTCTGTTTAGGCCTCAATCTCAGAGGTGCTTTCCGGCCAGACAGAAGGGATTTGTTTTCCACAGTCTCCGGGGCCCAGAGGTGAGAGGGCCCACTATGGCCAAACTGACCCTGGAGTCCTCGGCCCTCAACTGGCAAAAGCCTCCTGTGCTGGCGGTCCTACACGAGTGCCCTGAGGGACGCCAGCCTCAGCAAGCTGCTGCTTCCAGCGCTGAGCTCCAGCTGCTGAGGTTGTTGTTTTTGTTGCGCCTGCTGCCAGCATTGTTGTTGTTGTTGCTGAGTGGAGTGGCGTCACTCCCTCCACCTCTGTCTCCAGCCCTCCCTCTCTATCCATCTCTGGCCTGCAGGGCATAAAGAAGCCCCATGAATTAATGAAGATGAGCGAGGTAATTAAACGTGGTGGTGATGGCGACACAGATCCTGGGAGGGTTTCAGAGGGACAGGAGGTCCACATGGGGCCTCGGCCTGCCTGCTCCGCTATTACCCTCCTCCGCCCCCCCCGGTCCCCAGGTTGCATGGCACACTGAAATGGCTTGATTGGCCTGCTGGGCACGAGGAGG
>JBAJHX010000115.1:20757063-20773704 GCA_037176925.1 Amniataba percoides | reverse complement strand
GTCAATCAATCTCCTCCGTGCCGTGTCTCCTGTACAGTACAGAATGCGTTCAGCTTGTCATATTTACATCTTATAAACCTACGAAGGTTTGAACTTCGAGAGTGTTTAAACAAGAGAGAAATGTGAGAAAATATTAATGCCTGTCTGAGAAAAGTGTATGAAGTGTGTGGTGAGGGGTTTTACTGCCTTAAAACATGTAATAATTGTAAAAAAAATTCTACTTTGCGGATTTCGCCTATTGCGGGCTATTTTTGGAACGTAACCCCACGATAAATGAGGGAACACTGTATACAGTCCTGCTGTGGTAAATACTCACTAGAACAAGACCAAATGTGGATTAATCAGATGATGAAAATAGTCTGTTTAGTCATGAGTAATATTTGCCAAAAGCTACATCGACTTGTTGTTTCAGGAAATGACTGAGTCTTTTATGTGACTAGATTCATGTTTCCAGTAGAAACCAATGGGCTTTGAGCTGAGAGCCATATACAGGGTAGCAAAGTCAGAAAATATTGAGAAACAGGCCAACACATTGTTGGTTTTGGTCTTTTCATGGGATACACTGGCAAAAAAAGCAGACTAACGTTTGCCTTATCCTTTAAGACTGACTTAATGGAATCCATAAATGGACAAACAGACCAACCAAACGCTCAGTGTTTTCCTTTAGCTTTTCTATCGCCCACATTGTTGTAAGGCAGGAACTTGTCTTGAGCCAGAGAAGTGAAACTGGAAAAGAAAAGAAGAAGCAAGAGCGGCTGGCAGGTGGAGAAGAAAGACTGTGATGTAGTTTGTGTATGCCGGTCCGATGCTGCTACCAAAGTGTGTACACACACATTAGCATAAAACAGCTTTGCATATGATCTGAGCACTTTCCAAGACGCTCGAGAAGACAGAGAGAGAGGGAGTTGAGAGGGAAGAAAATAAAGCTCTTGCTATTTTGCAAGCCTGAGACGATCACATGCTGTCAACAGCACCTCACATAACAACCACCCACCATCGCCACCACCCACTACCCCCTCCACCCCACCCACCCAGCCTGCCCTGGATCGACTTATAATCCTCCTCAACACACACAGAGCAGATATTCCAGGTACTCTTATCTTTGTGAACTTTTTTTTCTCATTTGGTCCAGGCAGGAAACAGGATGACAGTCGTGTGCCTCCAAATTTGTGTCACCAATTTATGTTTGTCCATCTCCTGTTTCAACACAACAGTGCTTCCATACGCAAAGCCAACTCCAGAAAGAAATGCTTTTGTGCCAGTTTGGTGTGAAACAATAAGACTGACCTGTGCATCGGCTGAAACTCAACCCAGTCCCAACGCCTCTGCCTCCACATGGGCAATACCTGCACTTATTCTATTTCTGCCATGACTACTTGTCTCTTCTTTTATTGTATTTATCATTATTATTCATTTTTATTTATTTTTTTCTACAGTAGGCCAAGTATGTATTGCTTTGGTAATTCTAATTAATTTTTTGCATATTTGCACCATAAGGACTGCCCCAAATGTATAGTGACAATAAAGGAATCCTGAATCTACAGTGCCACTGAGAGCCAGGCCTTGTTGCCCCGTATCAAGGCTGGACCTCACTAATCCTTTGATTCAACCAGAAGCTTATGGGAAGCCTTCCAAAACTGTACAGTCACAGTACCCTTGACTTTTATTGTTCAAAGACCTGTGAGTGGTCAGTTTGTCAAGTTGCACACAATTTCATTTTGGCGCTCCCAAAACTATCATAGGCACATGGGTGCCTTTAACATGAGGTTATATAATTTAACAAATGAGCAAAGCAAACACAGTTTAGAGTGGTGAGACCAATGGCAGTATACAATATACAAGTCATCGTCTGAACAAAATGCACCTCGTAAATTTAAAGGTTTGTAAATCTATAGTCTGGGTTTTGAGAATACCCTTACCTTCTACATTTAATACTTGATTTTGTGGGGATATGTTAGGTTCATAACATAATGGACATATACAGCTACAAAATAACCATCAATTAAAATGAACTTCTTTTTAAAAATGGGCAACGGCAAAAAGAACACACAAAGTCAAAAAGACATCCTGAGGAATGAGCACTTATAAACTCTACGTATCACATGTGCTCTCACTGGTTTCCTCACTTTCACAAGGAAGACTTCAGCAGAAGTTGAGTGTTTTGCCTCCTGAGGAACTTACGTTTGAGGAACGTGTCAGCAGGAAATGTTGTTTCATCTGCACATACAGGTACACAAAACAAAGACCAAAGTGTGTACAAGGCATGTTCTAAAAACATATCAACCATCTTCATTGGGGGGGCAAATTGCACAGGTAGTACATGCTTACATGCTTTTTTATTAGAATGCAGACAAAGGAAACCTAAGTAGCAAAGTAGCTATGCTGAAATACTGGAAAAAGTTTTTCAGCCAGAGTGTTAGATTCAAGATATCACTAGATGCAGGAAACCACCCCCCAACACTGGAGAAGCATCAAGCTGCTGATGACCTAAATGTTTTACCATATTTTTGATAAGTTAGCATTCACTCTCTTAACCTGCCCAGACTCAGACATGTTGCAACACCCTGCCACCCAATCACCCTCCCCACTGACCTCGCACCTGCACTGAGCAAAGGGGATGTGTGTCAGCTCTCTCTGAAGCAAACGATCAGGAAGGTGTACAGCGGTGATGTGTGGTCTTGCCTCTGACCGCCCCACAGGAAACCCCTCTGTTAAACTGATGGAGTTTGCTGATGACACACTGGACATTGGCCTCATCAGCCTACAGCTGGCCCTGTGGTATGCTCAGAAAAACCTGATGCTTAACACACACTGTGGAGGTGACAGTAGTCTTCAGGAGGAGCCCTCCAGCATTGTGTATTTATCATTAAATATTTACATTTGCTAGAGAACCTTTTGTATTTTTTCCAATTGAAACATCAAATTCATGAAAATCCAAGAATTGTCCATCCCACTAATCCAACTTGAAACTAGGTCAAAAATCATGAGTCCAGATTTGCACAAGACAACAAACAATAAATACTTTAACACATAGACACTTTAAAAGAATAGTTTGACATGTTGAGAAATACTTTCATTCACTTTATTGCAGAGTTAGGTGAGAGGATCAAACACACTGTCACATCTGTCCCTCAAGTATACTTGAAGTAGTTCCAGCATGTAACTCCCTGTAAAACCAAAATGTGTTTTTACATTTCTGTTTGTGCAAAACAAAGAAGTTATAAAGCATTATTTAGTTATCTTTAAGGTCTTTAAAGGTCTGACTATCTTAGTACTTTACTGTCATCAGGAGGCTTCCAATGTGCTTTTGTTAGTGTTGCATAAGGTCATCATGTAATGAGAGACAAAGGGTGTCTTCACACTTGTAGTTCAGTAGACTGTGTGATTTGGGGGTTAAGTTGCAACATTTCTGTGTTTTTCATTTGGTTCAGTTAGTGTTCACACTGTATTTTGCCAAGTTCACCAAACTTCATAGACATGACATGTCATGCAGGCGAATCAACTGCTTTTTTATTGGACAAAATAACCAGAAAAAACTTTTACTTCTCAATATTAGAAATAATGAACCAACGCCAAATTTATGCGATCTTTGGTTCTCTAGTTTTACTTGGGTGTTCCCATCAATAAAATACTTCACAAGAAGGTGAACAAAATTCACAGCTGACCAGACAGTCATTGTTCTCTGTGAATCTGCACTGAAGGAGAAGGCAGGTCCTGATAAAAGAGATATGTTGATGTGTTGGCCTTGTTACACATACAACAAGTGAGGTAATGTCTTAATAAGTTTTGTATCTGTTAATACGCTGCTTTGGTTCCCTTCCTATATTTGGGTTTGGTCGTGCTCTCACCTATAATGAACTGAACATGGGAGCAAACTGAGACCAGTGTTTGTCACCAGAGTTCAGATGAGCCCTCACCAACAACACTATTCTATGAAACACTACAGGGTTCAGTCAAAGCAAATATAAAATATAAAATATAAAATACAAATCTAAAAATAAATTGAAATATAATACTGTTGAAAAAGGTGTGCAGAAGTGATAAAAATGATATAGACAGTGGTCATAAATATAAATATATATAAACAGACATATACGTGATATAGATAGATATGTAAAATAATATAAACAGGGATGTAAACAGGCAGGTGTGTCTCTGAGTGGGCGTGTGTGTGTGTATGAGAGAGTGTGTGTGTGTGTGTGTGTTCAGAGACTCGGAGCGGCTCTTAGCTCATTAATGTAAACACGCTACTAAGCACAGGTTTCTGCAGAGCTGCACCGCTGACTCCCACAATCTACTGGGAGACGGACCAGCACGTCTGTTGGTTTCATAGCTCTTTATCCTCCTCTATCACTCTCTCTCTCTTTGTCCATCTATGGATTTCGCCCATGGTTTCCCCCTCAGGCTTTACCTTTCCATCAGGCTCTACCTCCTCCATCATCACTTTTGCCCCCTTCCCATTCTCCCCCCCTTTATGTTCCTGCCCTCTTTGTATGCTTTCCTTTCTTTCGCCATCTTCTTGTTTCATGCTTCAACATCTGCCAGCACTTTGAGCTCCACACGAGAGGTCCCTCAGAAGTTTACACTGCGACACTAAATAATAACCACCATACGCCATCAACTCTTTACAGCCATATAACTTTCATCCAGAGTGATTTAAAGGTAACAGGCCTGTGGCTGATGGGATTTAATTGTGAGCCTTATAGCTCATAAGTATAATGTGCTGTATTGATAATTTGTCATGTCTTGTAATGTCCAGAGGACAAATGGAAAGATTGAATGCAGGCGTTGCAGACATCACTCAGTAGATGTGGAAATATTAATAAAATGGAGAAGGGTCCAAGCAGACAGTCTGTCTGTTCTCCAGACACACATGAGTTATCTTTATAAAAGGAAAGTGCTGGCAAGCAGGCACAGCTGTGCTATTACAAGCTATAGAAGAAAGTTAATGTTAGCCGTAGCTAATGGATAACTGGCCATGAATGATCATACTTGACCTTGGAAACAGAAGGTTGCAAAAAGCTCTGATACCTGCTCAGCAAACACACTCTTTTGAGATCAAGTGGTGAACACAGTGGAGCATCTAGAAGCTAAATAGCCACACATGTTTATCAGGTGCAGACTGAAACAGCTAAAAGAGGTGAATGTCAGACCGACGTGTCTGGTGATGACAGACACCGCTAACTGCTAATGTTTCTTTGAGTCTACTGGATGTGTAAATAGGCAACTGTTTGTGAACACGGTCACAGCCATATCAAGCTTTTTACAGCAATAATACGTCAATTTGCAGCATCTGTCGCAGTCTAAAGATGGATTGTTGTTCCTCCCATCCCTCCATCCTCATCTCCGCTGATTGTGTTCTGTGTGTAAGGTTCCTCACCACCGACCTGTTGTGCGTGGTGGTCAGAGTTCAAATTGAGAAACTGGTCTGTGTGAGAGTGTTGTCTGAACAGTGTAAGCCCTCTTACGTACACAGATGTGAACCAGAGAGTCAGTACCATCTCTCCCATACATGAGCAACTGTCATCATATGACATCATATAACGTTCCATACATACGCCACAAGATGACTAAGTCATGATAACTGAGCAAACTCTATTCACTATTATAATAAGAACTGATGGAGTGAAACTGCAAAAATCTGCCCATCAATCTTTTCCTATCAGCAGTCATAAACACCAGATATTTAAACTACTTCCCCTGAGGCAAGACCCACTATAACCTGGAATCAGCAACAATTAGTAATAATTAGTACCATGGACACAGAGAAGATCCAAAACAGACCAAACCAAATGTCTTTAAAGGCAGAAATGGACCTTGGCCTGAGCATACATGCATACAGCACATTCATTATTACATTTTTCTCTTTATGTCATGATTGTTTCTATCCAATGGAGCATTTGTACAGTGTGGTACAATGTCTCTTTCCAAACATTATTTGGTGTGAAGTAATGTTAGCACACTTACCATATCATTTACTGTACAAACAACACACTGTCTAGAGACACACTCTTCATAATGGAGCAGAGAATAGACTTCTACTGTTTCTTTCCCACTCCTTCTCAAGATGAGTACATGACTGGCATTTAGACATACACACAAGTCCAACTCATCAGCAGACAGTCACACACATTTCAGACATGAGCTGAACATCCTCTCCTCATCAACAACTGAATCACATAGGGTAAAATGTAACAGCAGCACTTTATTTAGTCTTGCAGGCGTCTAAAACTGAGACCTGAGGATGACCTTTAGGATCAGACTTAACTAACCTAACTGCACTACTAAATACTGCATGGCTGTTTCTTATAACATTACACTGAAAGCAGCCAGACTTGAGCACGGAGCTTTACTCAATCAAACAAACAAAAAGTTTAGCTGCCTAATGTGGGATGTTTCATTAAAGCAGAGGTCTGCTGCTTGAAGTCCAAACACAACCTGATCTTTTGAGGAGATCCACCAGGTTCAGAACAAATCTCTACTTTAGAGGCGTGGTCCACATGCCAGAGTGTGACAGATCTACAGCTGTATGTCTGTGCATATCATCATTAAACCACACACTTCTACCAGAACTTGCGTCACTCTGAGCTTTGCGAGTTTCAGCTGATTTCAAGTGGATGCTGCAATGTTTACACTGGGGATTCAAAATGGCGTTGAGAAAGTAATATAAAACAGATTATGGCAAGGTAATGCAACAATCTGCTTTCTGCCATCAGAAGAGTGGTTCAGAATAGCTGAGGCTGCTACAAGTAAATTCAACTGCATGGTCACAGTAATCTGATGGACATTTACTGATTTTGTCTTTCATGTTTTTGTCTGTTTCTTCCACATTTTCCCTCCTTTTTTCCCTCTTCTCCTGTGCTGTTGTTTCATGTTTGTTTGAGTTTCCCCTCCCACTACCTTCCTCCTATTCCCCATGGCATGCTAATCAGGTATTTTTGTCACAAAGTACAAATGTGTATGTGTGTGTGTGTGTGTGTGTGTGTGTGTGTGTGTGTTGGGCCAGGTTGACTGACAGACGGCCTCTGTAATAGCAGGTGTTGCCACGGTGATGTGGAACAGCTTGCCTTCCCTTACCCAACTTTAGCTTTGCTCTCTGGAGGCCAACATTAAGACAGCAGCCACACACACACACACACACAGAGACACACACACACACACACGCACACAGACATTGTCCCATTGTCATCATTACACTCAGTTAGGCCCAGCCTGGTCCCTCTGAAAAATACTGAATAACGGCCTCTCCTCTTTTCATTTTCTCTGTTCTCACTTGTCATGTATTCCCTCTGCACATTTTCTCCACTTTTTCACTTCTTATGTTAAAGGATTTCTCTTCTGTCATCCATGTAGCATCCATATTTGTTAAATAAATATTACCAAAAAAAAACATCTGGTTGGACAAAGGATCTGGTTTAATTTTTGTGTATTTATTCACAGCTAGGAAATTGAAAGGTATAATAATAAAAACGAATTTGTTTGTTTTTAGATGCTTTTATATGAGCATGTCTTTTGTATAATTTAGCCGTAATCTAGAACACTGTCATTTACTCACTCTGGTTTCTTTCCTGTAAGCTGCAAACCTTCTCTGCACACAAAAGCTCTTCTTTTCTCACCTGCAGCCAGATGTTGCTCAACTTCTCCTATCTATCTCTTCTTATCTGAACCCTCTCGAAGGCAAAGTCACTGGACACTCCTTTTATAAAAACGACTGGACACCTTGAAGTGCACCTGTCCTGGCCTCCTGCCTCCTTTTGACTTGTCCTGATGTGACTGAAGAGGATAGCAGTATCTTATCAACACACACATATTTAGCAACTGTGTTCGCAAGGTAATTTGGCTTCAATTTCCATTGCTGGAATTAGAATTTGGCAGGAACTACTTTGCTCTATGGCCTTGCTGATAGATGCCCAATATAGTCTTTAAACATTGTAAATGAAATCATTTAAAAAAATGTGTTTATTTGTTTGTTTTAAAAAGTGATTAAAGATTTTGAGTGAAGTTTTCTGTAAAGTATTGGTAAAGACTAAATGCTGCTACTAAATTGAATAATACTAATATTAGTCAATTACTTTTTGAAACCCAAACAAAAAATAAATAAATAAATAACTGAGAGGTCCATAACTCCCCAACAAATCTCATAGGTTGTAGACTTATACTGAATAAAAATGCTCTGCTTCTGCTCTGAATCCTCTCCATCCTTTTCTTTTTTCCAGTCCTCTGTCTTTATCCTTACTACTTTAAGACTTTTGAGTCGTATCATAAACTTCATCATAGATATATGCACACACAACGTATGCATATATATATATATATATTTATATGTGTGTGTGTGTAGATAGATAGATAGATAGACAGATAGATAGATAGATAGATAGATAGATAGATAGATAGATAGATAGATAGATAGATAGATAGATAGATAGATAGACTTTTTTTACAGGAAGTTAACAGACAACACAAAGCAGCATGGAGAAGACTCTTCTCCCTCTGTGTTTAATAAAAAATGAGAAGCCTCCGCCCTCACCTTCTGATTCCTTGTATGCAAATATTTGTTCCTCATTTTTCACACAGGGACATTTCTTCTTCTCTCCCATATTAAAAGGCTGCTATATTTCCTCCCTAAATTAACTAAATATAAACTGTGAGAAAAGCTAGTAACTGCTGCGAAAGTATGAAAAGAATTCTAGGTCTATATTTCTTACGCACCCACACACACACACACACACCCACACACACACACAGCATTATGTGTTACACACATCAATTAAACATTCTTGACAAAAGCTCTAAATTGACTCTCTTCCCATTTTCTCCAGTGAAGTGGAATTTCCTCTGTAGAGATAAAGCTGTGTCCATTCTAAGAATCAATAATCCGTTTATAAATATGTTATTAATAAAGGAGTTAAGCTGCATATATATTTCATGGCAGAGGAAGGGAGCTTCTCCCTGAGGCCGCGGGGCTTTACTCCGTATCATTCATTTATAATTAATCTGCACCACTTGGGACTTGGTGAATTAGGAATCCCGCCACAGACTAGAGCTCAGTTCTGTTCCTATCTGTTGCAGCTTGTGAACATGGGAGGTCCTTTTCTCACCGCTGGTATTTTTTAAAACAGGGAGGAGAGGGAGAGATCGCAGGACCTATCAGTTTGCAAAAGAGCAGAAAATGTAGGAGGAGGCAAAATCTGCTTTCAATGAAATTTACAGACATTTCAGTTTTGCATGACATATTTAATGCACTGATGCAAGAAGTACATGCAGTTTAAATCTGTACATGTCATTATATATATAAAGTATGTGTGACCTTTGCCCTTAAAGGTCCCGCAGCATGATCAAATGGAAAAAATTGAGTTAGTTGTTCTACTACAGTATGTTGAATCTTGCTAAAAAATTGGCATGGATTTTTTTTAAGGCAAAATCAAAAGTATTCACAAAAGGCCTAAATAGCCCAAGACTCCTGAGGGTTAAATAAAGTGGTTTCATAAAAAAAAAATAACCACATACATAAATTCACTCACTGACCTTTTCTGGAGCTTTAAACTGCATCTCACAGTTTTCATCACCAAAGTTGATTGCAGCAATACAATGAAAATAAGATCAATAACCTATGTTACTGTTACTGAAAATAAAAGCTCTTAAATCTGTACATTTTATAGATGTGTTATTTCAACAGATTTAATTCTTAATTACTGCAATTAATAGTTTCTCCTTTCTAATAATGTCACTATAATAATAAAATACATTGTCATTATTATAAGTTGTAGTTGTTTGTATTATTACCTGTAGTAATAGATGGAAATTGGACAAGAGAAGAAGTAGTACAATACTGCACAAAAGTAAAAAGCATAAACCTCACATGAAAGTCAATGTGACCAAAGTCCTTCCCCCTTGTCATGCTGTTTTTGTCTGTTCTGTTATATAAACATCCAACATGATATTTGTACATATATATATACAAGAGATCATTTTCCAACTTGGTCGAGCAGCCTCATAAAGTTGGCATTAGAGGTACCTTCCAGGTCTCGATAATTTCCCGTCAAGTCATTCTTGTTGTGAGTGGTTGAAGAAACACAGACAGCATGTCTGCTAAAATATCTGAACTCTTTTGACATCGCTTCTGGATGATGCTAGAACAGACAAACTAAGCCAAAGTACTTCCAGCAGAGGGGTAAAGTACATGCAGACACACACACACCGACACAGACACACAGAATTGGTCCAGCCTTCTATTGTCCCCGGTTAATCAGGGGTGGACTGACATTGCCGTCACTTTCCCCCAAAAACAAAAGACTTGCTGTGGATGTGAGGGAGCTGTATCAGTGCAGCATCTCCCCGGCAGCACCAGGGCAGCCAGGCAGGCGAGAAGAAAGGCCTGATCGCTGCAGGATGGCTGCAGGCGAGGAGAAAGACACTGCTGACAAACGCATTAATTACTTTATCAACTTCATTTCCCAATTAACCTTACATGCCACCTTCCAGGTAAGCCAGCCGCAGGAGGATGAGCGGTGCAGGGCTCCGGCACCAGCGAGTCCTCATCTTGTGGAGAAAAACTCAGAGTCAGAGAAAAGATGAGGTGAGGAAAGATGAAGAATCCTGGAGACAATAGTTTCCTCTGCTCTTTAAGAAAGCAAAGGAAAGACAAAAATGACCAGATAACATTGTCATTAGCATGCGTTTTGAGGTTTCCACCAATCCCAGTTGTGATTACTAAACATAATGTCCAGTTTAATTAATACACTGTTTGATATATGTTTTCATTTATCCCTTCATTTGCATTTTCAATTATTTCTTAATATCGGTGTGTCAGCTGTTTGAAGACTGCCTTTCTTTGTCTCTCCGTCTGCTTGCTTGACCAGCGTCTCACTGTTTCATCTCAGGCTGGCTTGGCCACTTCTTTCATCAGCTTCAAGACACAGAGGCAAGTCAGGCGAAATCAGGAAAGGAAGAGAAAAATGCAATTAAGGGAAGTGTGATTATGGCATCAATGGGTGACCCATAAGAATCAGTGGTACTCTATCATGAGTCAAATTAAGAGGGGAAGCTCAGGAAATTCAGTCCCCTCTGGTATGAAAGAGATACTAAAAATTGGAAGACAAGTGTTCTAGTGACAAAATATTTTATATGTAAATATTTTTATATAAACATAGTAATATTTTGTGAAAGAGTCCGACAATAAAAAAAAGTTATTAAAATTCAACAAAAAAAGTAATACTATTACAAGAATATTAAGAATTTCTGAATTAAATTGTAGCATTTAGAAAATAAACCTATACAATAACTATAAAATGATTAAATATGATATAATAAAAAAATATGGGCCTAATGTGTTAAAGCTATATTTCAAGAATGAAGTGTGTGAAAATTACTTGAGAAAAAGACAAAAAGGCGTAATATAACAATTAATTGAATATAAAGTTGAAAATACAAAATGATACTCATAGAATTATCAAAATATTATGAGAAAACTAAAAATCTACTTTATTTTCTATTTTGAGAACAAAGGTTTAATATTTACACTGAAAATGGTTTAATAACATTGTAAATTTTGAGGAATTTAAAATATTTCAAGAAAAACTTCCTCAAAAAAAGCTGTGCTCTTTTCTGAAAATATTTGGACTTAAACAACGGTCCTGATATTGTGTTCTGCAAATACATTTTACAAAGAGAGTAGCCAGTGATATGATATTTCCAGTGGGATGTGTAATACCAGTCTATTCATTAGTAAAAACACAATTGCATTTTTCACAACAGTAGTAAAATCTTAAGAATCCACACAATACATTGGAAGCGGCTTATAGTGATCATGGTTACAGTGACCAAGCCCTTACATGGATCAAAAAGCCTATCACAGAATCATTCCACTGGTATTTTTTTGCTTATAGTAATCAAGTGGTCTCCTTACATCGAGTTATGAAAAACTGTTTTAAAAGTATGATAATTATATTCTATTATTTACTCCCATCATATTTTGTCTCATGGAAACCAGCCTGCCTCCAGATAGTTACGTAAAGCTGGTACAAAATTCACAGTGAAATGTTCTTGTCATTTTTTTTTTCAATGGAAAATGTAGTCTCCTTGAAGATTATGACAAATCAACAAAACTTCTGCCAATGACTAGAAGCAGTGAAAGCTGATGTTTCTTAGGCTAACTTGTGTGTACTGCTTACAAAAATGCACATAAGGAAGGTTCCTGTGGTTGAAGGCACATTTTGACTGATAATGCCCCAGTCCCTGAATAGTGCACCAGTATTCATTAAAGCTGGTTAGAAATATTGAATATCCATACATTGAAAGATATTCAAATTGAACTAAACTCATTATAGGTACAGTATATTATGACACATGTTTAACTCCATATATGATTGATGATGATGTTCTCTGTGGCATCTATTGCACGTCTGTCCATCTCAGGGAGGGTTAGGGTTAGGGTCATCTGTGGCTCTTCATCAGGTTTCTCTTTTTAAGTTTTTCCTGATCGGGTTCGAGGGTCTAAGGACAAAGGGTGTCACAGCTGTACAGATTTTAAGGCCCTCTGAGGCAAACAATGTTTTTTGGGCTTTAAATAAATGAATTACATTTTTTTACCAACTCCCTGATGGTTTCTGGCAACAGGACTTTGATCTGGATTATTTCAGACATTCACAAGTTCCCATTTTGATGTTGACAAGAATCATCAGAGATGCTGAATGCTCTGGATATTGTTGGGGTATCTTGGCTTCAGTGTAGTGTAGAGATCAATGATCAAGGACACTGCCTGTGTGGTGGTGGTTCCTGTCTTTGAAAGAGTCTTTAAAAGAGACCATAAGGTGTGCTGAGCCTCTCTAGGCAAGTTATGTCAAAGTGAACGCATCGACCAATTGTCAAACCTTGGATCCAGGAGGAGATTCCTGTGAAGCAGCTATTTGTCCTCAAGATTCAGCAACCAAGATGGAAGTGCTGAGTGAGTCCCTTGGGCAGACTGAGAACATACAAATGCTGTATGTTACACTAGAATCTGTTTCTTTCTTATGATTGAGCTATACATCCTAAAATTCCAATTTCACTTGGAAAATCTGTGAAAGAAACTGTTAAACTGGTTTCAATCACCATCCCTTAAGCATCCAGGACTAGTCCAACCTTATCATATCAGGAATTTACCATCAAACATTCTCTTTTCACTTGGATAACGCTTCTCACCTACTTGTGGTGTTAGTCAGGTTACCCCTGACTCAGACTAACAGAAGACATAAATGGATCTTCAGAAACCATTTTGCAGTTTAGTAACCCCTCAACCCCGTAAAGCTGTGTGCCTCAGATCTGCCATGTCCGTCACTCCCAGTAATGATCCCCCTTGAGTGTTTTGATCAAAAAGAGGTGTTTATTGAGGCGCTTGCCACCTCTCTGCCTCCATATTGCCCATATGACTGCATACACTATCAACGTTCTTTTGGGTCTCTCCAACCAAAACTGTCACACCCCAGATTCTAGTGCAGTAACTATTTTCTCTCAGTGGTGTAATGCCTCTGTGCCTTTACTTCCTGAATGTTATTACCTGCTTGCTGGGAGGATCTATATCTTTGGGGACCAGGAGCTGCAGGTCAACAATTTTGCAAAGGAGGCATTGTTTTTAGGGGACAGAGCAGCCGTCTGTGCTCTCGATAGATCACAAGATCCTAGAGAACATCTGCTCCACCAGAAGCCTAGATTCCCATTAGGCCACATGAGCATTGTTCATTGGGTCAAAAAAGTCAAATCTGATGCTCTTTCTTGCCATTCACTGTTTTCCAACCTGGAGAGGACCTTGCTGGACTTCATCACGGGATACCCCATCTGACGGTAACACTGTCATTGTTGCAGGTCTGCCACCAGCCTTCTCACTCTCCAACAAAATCTGGCTCCCCAATTAATGCTTCCATTACCCATCTCAAAGGTCATTGGTCCATATGTAGTCTGCCTCTGCCTTTTTCCAGTCCATGCATATCCACGATATCTTCCACATCTTTCAACTCATACCTGTCAAGGTAAGCAGACCCTTTGCGATATGATGCCTGTGTACAGTTACAGTTGTATCCATCTGTTGGTGAACAAGGCCCCAGAGAACACTCCCAGTTCCTGCCAGGAACATTCTAGATGCATCCTTCATCAGGAATTTGACTACCCAGACCAGCCCAGAGGGATGTCAGGAGCCAGCAATAACTCCATCCAGCTCCCAGCATTCAATTTGTTGTCTGCTGTTATCTCCTGCCATGATACTAATTCTGTCATCTCAGCTCCAACCATTCCTTCCTGCACTTAAGTAACCCATCACCACCATCATCTGCCCTTCCACATCTAACTAAACACGTTTTCCACTTCCGTAATCAATTTGTCATCTCATATTATGATTTTCTGCCACCTTGTCTAATTTGCTTACTGCCTAGCTTTCCAAACTAACTTGCCTACCTGACTTTTACTGTCTAATATCCTGTTCGACCATTGTGTTGATGATTCTCTGCCCAACCACTTTGTGGAGAATTTTGCCTGATATTTCTGTGTGTCTGGTTTTGAAAAAAAATATGTGTTTGAGTATATCTGAATTCATATTGGTCCTCTTTTCTATGCTATTACACTGGCATTGATTCTAAACCTGTGATTTGGATGGGAGTGATATTAGAACTAAAACAGGGAAAAGAGAAAAGACTGCAAATGAGGTTTGGGGATGTGGACTGGCAGACAGAGTATCATCAGAGCTCCCTATGAAAACCTGTAAATAATGCACTGTATGACTGAATGAGAGCAGAGAGGTGGAAGACACAGAAATGAGTGAGAATATAGAGAGAACATCAGTTTAGCCTCTGATAAACACACTAAAATTAAGCATCCACTTGAACAGATGCATGTATACTTGCCTGAAGTTGCAAAATGCAAATACACATTCTGTGTCATTTAATTTAGACAGATGATGTAACAAGTAAAGAGAAAAAACTGTCTGTGCTATACCCTGTTCTACTTTTTCACCAAACCATCAAACTGGATTAGTATCGCACTGTAAATACATTTTACACCACCATGACATACTGTATAAAGCAAGCTGTATATATATTGAGAATGCTTCATAGATTCCCTGCAGGCTAAAAGGAAAAGGGTCATTTAGGCTGTTTGTCTGGTCAAGGATACTGTGTTTGTATTTCCTCACTGATTCAAATCAAGTCAATAATTTCACTAATCAAACATTACAGTAGTTGAAAAAAAACAACTCTGAGTTACTTCTATGAGTATAAATAGCTATTTCTGTAACATTTTTTAACTTTAAGCAGCTTACCTTCAAACATTCTGTATTGAAAGTAATTGCTGTAATCAAGTCACTGTATCCATTATAGCCACAGTAATACTGCCTTGATTATATTCAGTCGTGGGAGATCTCCTGAACCACCACAAGAGGGTTCTTAGCCTCAAAAAAATCTCAAGTGCTTTTCATTCGTAAAACATATTTGTATTTAATCAGCCCTTTACACCACCAAACAGAACACTGGATTTATTTTAAATATGTATAAATGTGTTATGATAATAATGTTATGATGAATTTAATGTATCAGATAGAGTCTATATGACTGTATGTGTAATGTGAATGACTGTGGACCTGCATTTGCTTAAACCATGTAACATTTCTGTTGAAATGTGTTCTTTTGTAGCTGCAAATGGACAGAATTCTTTTATAGCTACAGAGTTACTGAAGAGAATGGACAGAGTGAGATGTTTTGTTCCCAGTTTCCCCATGACTGGGACTTGGGGGTATTACTGGGGCTCACTGATTCACCAAAACAATGCATGGTCTAATTACCACTATATTATTAGACATGAATGTCAAAGTCAACGGGAGGGGAGTGAGTTGGTTCTGGGCCAAAAGATTATTGAGTACCTTATTTGTGAGACAAAACAACAACCCCCTATATTAGATGACATATTAGTTCATTTCCTAATTCATGATTCCTGTTAGATTTAGGAAAGGTCTGTCATTTGAAAAAAAGGGGAAAAATGACAAAAAATGTGTACATGTGTGCATCATCCTGTAAGATGGCAGGTGGAAAACCAGCTAGTCATTTGTCTTTTCTTTGTCTCAACCACAAGAAACCAACTTTCTTTTTCTTTTTTGTGTCTTTCTATTTGTTTTACTTCCTCCTCCTCCTCCACCTCCTCCTCCTCCTCTTCTTCTTTCCCAGCTCCCCTGCCCATCCCGCCATCCCCCCTTTTGCTCTCTCCCCCTTCCCTATTTCTCTTTTTTGATGTGTTTGCCTTCACGGCTTCTGAGCGCTCTCTAATTCCATCTGGCCACAACAGAGAAGGCGGCACGGTGAGAAAAAGCATTTCCATATGTGCAAATTAGGGGACCCCCCCCCCCATACCCCACCTCCATACACACATACACAGACACAAGCTGCACCTACCCCACTACATATTGACTACCAAGGCTGCTAATGGTGATCAAGAGGAGGGTTTTTGTTGGCCCTCGGTCTGAGTCTGTAAGTTGTCAGGGCTGTTATGTCTACATCTGTGACCTGGAGAAAGAGAGGATAATTAATTACAAAATGACAAGCAGACTACATATTATTATTATTATTATTATTGTTATTATTATTATTATTATTATTATTATTATTATTATTATTATTATTATTATTA
>JBAJHX010000115.1:20731873-20753348 GCA_037176925.1 Amniataba percoides | reverse complement strand
GAGAATCACTGACAAGGAGACCTGAAGCTGTTCTGGAGCCACGAGGTGGATCAGCACCTTACTGATACACTTTATGTTGGTTTTTACTTTTATTTGTCACCTCTCTGTATATTTCACATAAAAACCTAAATGATCAGCTTTTCAGAGTGAGAACCACTCATTTTCCTGACATGCTCCAGTCTGTAACTTCACAGTCACAGACACTGTCACACTTACATTTTTTTTTTGGATGTGTGACAATATTTTGCTGTGTTTGTGTGTGATTGTATCCAGTCAGCTGCTGAAACAAACGGATCTCCTGAAGCAATAAGTGATTTCTGTTCATACTGATGATTGTGGGCATTACAATCACTGACTGAAGGTTATAGTTTAGCCTCTGTTTTATTTACCACAACATCACTGGACGGACTCTATCTACACCAACTTAGGACACAGTCCAAATGATACTTTGTAAAGTACCAGGTCTGTTTGTGAACAAAATAGATGGTGCGTGTGTGTGTGTGTGTCGGTGTGTGCGTGCATTTGAATGGAGCCATGAATTAGCGCTCAGGTGCTTTTAGCCACAGACAGCAGGGCTGATTAGAGAAGAGAAGAATAGCACAGTGGCCTTCAGTGCCTTTCTGTTTGATTGGTCTGAACCCCTCACCCCCACATACTAGCATACATATACTATACATACATACACACACATAGATTACCAGTGCTAATAGGGTATGACAATGACATGTAAACACACACACACACAGCAAGAACTTGTTGTTTGTGACTCTGTGTGTGTGTGTGTGTGTGTGTGTGTGTGTGCAACTTTCTGTCTCTCTCTCTCCCTGAAAAACACACATGCATGCACACACACACACAGACAGTCGTTCTCTTTTAGAACATATCTCCCAGTTGTCGCACGAGACGAGCGTTCCCTGTCACTGAGGCTGAAATATTTATAATGAGAGCGATGAGGGGAGGCCCTGAATTATTTAACATGAAGGGAGGGGGGGTAGTATGGCACTAAATAATCTTCACAGTGTGGCATCCTTCTTCACACACACACACACACACACACATACACTATAACTTTTTCTCATGTCCCTACCGTAGTGAGTGGACAGCGCTGCAGTCGCCTCACTGCCTCACCTCACCAGGCAGCAGCAACAAAACCATATGCTTCAGTATGTGTGTGTGTGTTGGATGGCCCTTTTGCTAGGCTGCATATCCAATGAGACGGCGACACTCACTAGTGTATTTTACATATTCATACACCCCCTTTAGGTATTCAGCTGTCACCATCTAAATGCACAATAGGAGCTGGATCAAGCACAAATACTCAGGTCACACACTTCGAACGCAAGCAACTGCTATTATCATGGCCGTGTTCGCCACAGTTCATACTGGTGTGGTTAACGTCGGCCCACCGTCTGATTTCCCCTGGGGATCCACAGAGCTCTCTCACTCTCAGGTGTTTATTTTATGTCTTTCAAGCTGCGCTGTGCCAGGCTTTTATGTAAAAAAACCCAGACTTGTTATCAGTCTGCATCACAAAGTGGAGCCACAACAGAAAGGAGAGTCCCATCATCACTAATTGTGACGCCCATAAGCTCAAATGAAACTCTGCTATTGGGAAAAGGCAATGAACTGAGAAGTCAGAGGTGAAATGGAAAATGTTTCTTTTTGCCAGGTTACTAACTGAGCACAGTCAAACTGTTACTTAATGTAGTTGCTTCCTTTTTTGCTATGATCCTTCATATCACTTGTCACATGGTACGACCTTATTAGTGAGTGTCAGCAGGTGAACCAAGGAACCGAAGATCATCTATTATTGTTTCATCTGGATGATTTTTTAAGGCATGAATAGGTAATAGTGTTCAGTATTTACAACAAAGTGACAAGAAAACAAATGATGATGAGAAAAAAATGTTTTTGTAAATAATTTTATCATCAGATAAGAACATGGAGCAGCTGGGAGGATTCACGCGTAGATGAGTTTTATATTTTTAGAGTAGTTATTTTATAGCATAACACAATTTGGTTTAATAATATGAATCTTTTTTGGGTGTAAGGGATGCTTTGCCTCTGACTGAAAGAGACAATCAAAATGTTACCTGAAAGAAATGTTTTTTTTTACAAACTCCTCAAGCATATTCTTTTTGCATATATCCAATACACATGAAACATTAAAAATATAAGCAAAGCAGTTTTCCTCTTTAAAAGACTAACACAAGTAATTTGTTTTGACCTCCTGTTTCAGCTGGTAGTACATCACATCATTTTCAGTTGCTAGTATTTTAACATAGGAAGTGTGAAGTGGGGTAAGCAGAAGCTTAATTTTGAGGATGTTGTTTCTCTTTGAGGACACATCATTAAAGTCCATCAGAAGCACAGGAAGCATTTTGTGATTTAGTCCAAAAGGATGATTGCAGTTTTATTTAAACCTATTTTTTTTTAAAGAAAGCTCCTGTCAGGAAGAATGAACAAGACGACTTCCAGCCACAGATGGACATTGCGGTTCGCCCTCCTCACGTTTTCTCACGTTAAATTGGTCTAGCTGAAGTGTACGCTTGGAGACGACGGGCGAGAGCTCTTTGGGGGATCCTGGACCAGGCGATGAGGCCACCCGGGACTGGTCAGGCCAAGCAGGGAAAGGGAGACAGAGAGAGAAGGAGATGGAGAGTGTGTGTGTGTGTGTGTGTGTGTGTGTGTGTGTGTGTGTGTGTGTGTGTACGTCCCATTATCTGCGTCTCCTCAGCATTTTGTGAAAGAACCAGATGGGGTCCATTCACACCACTCTGAGTTCTGGAGGCTCCCTGCAGCCGCCTCTTGTTATCTTTTGTCACCAATCAAGTGCCATTTTCTCCCTCCTCCTTTCCTCCTCCCTCCTTTTTCCTTCTTCTCTTCCTCCCTCTTCCCTGCCTCTATTTGAGGCCATCGGTGTGCACATTTGACTTTTGTAGTTTTACCTCAGATGAACATTTGTAGAACGTGTTAGCGAGGCATGCATGCTGTATGTGATACATTCACAGTTGTTTTGAGGGGTCTTTAAATCACGTGAGCACCTTATTGTAAGTGAAGCTTTCACTTCCTGTGTGTAAATATAGCCTGTTTTTTACTCCACATGGATGTTTACAGACTGAGGGCTGAATCATTGCTCCATGTGACCTTTAAGAGTTATCCTTCTTTTTTTTATAATAGCATGTTGCACTGTCCTTAAGGAACCCAGAGTTTAAGATCCAGGAGGAAGTGAATTTACAGGACCCGACACGCCTTACACAGGCCTGGCATGGTCAGATGTGAACTTTGCAATTCTGTATCTGTCAATCGATCCAATCTACATTTGTCTGTGTCCACCTATAAGATACTTTAGTGCAAAGCAAGATGCCTCAAAATGACAAATCGCAGTGACGTGATATTAATGTTTATGATTCCCAGAGACTCATTTCCAGTGGTGGTGGTGAAGGTCAAGTTCTTCCCTTGGCCACCTCTTGTCAACACTTTAGTTCTGAACTCCTCTTGGGGCGAGTATCACTGGGAATAATGTTCAGTGAAGATCAGTTAATCCAATGCTAACTTCCACTACCAGTGGAAAAGGGAGTGTGCACTTTATGTATCCTGGAAAAGGAGGTGGATTGTTGTGTAGTGCATTTTCTGATTACAGTCTGAACCTAACCATAGCCATACTATTAAACATTCATTACTCACAAGGTATTAGTAACTGAATGTTAAAACTAAAATTCAACATCATCTTGGATGTTGCTGAATTGCTTAACATCAATGTTAGTTTGTTAACTGGAGCACAATAAATCTCACAAAATTACACAGGCTTCTTCCAAAATGATAAACCTTTTCGATTTTACTTGCCAAATGGCCTTTTCTAGTTTCTAGCCCACCTCAGCTTTGCAATATGACTGATATCTTTCAATAGTTGACTCTTGTGTGTCTAACATACTGTATGTTCTGATTTGCTCATTAGAAATGATTATTGTTTATATATCTTTATTTTTCTTTAGTTTTAAGTTTCCAGTACTTCAAGTCAGATATGGAATGCACGTCTCTTTTATATGTGAAGGCTGGTTAATTGTTGGATAATATCAAAACAAAACCAAAGCCTGTGTTGTTTTGAGGGTTGTAATGAACATTACAGAGTTTTGTCTTATTCGTGAAAGAACAAGATTCCTCTCTTTTGATTCTTTGTTCACATCAGTGTGAGTGTATGTTTGATATTTCTGACTTTCTGCTGTGTGCATTCCTCTCTTTGCTATCGTAAAGATCTGAATGCTTCTGCCTGATGAATGAAAACCAGAACATTTCAAAGAAATACCTTGACACGAGAGCTAAAGAAGAGAGAAGAATTCACATAGGCGAGTGGAGACTCAGTGACTGAGGATAAAAGCCCCTCTCCATCTACTGTATCAATACACAAAGTGTTGAGAGTGGATGAGAGAATGGGAAAACATATTCTGTACATGTACATAGACTAAATGTGGGTGTTTTGATCGACTCTCCTGACTAATCAGAGCTCATTGTTTTACATGGGGGAGAACAAAGGCTGAGTGATTGCTGTGATTATGGAGAAACCAGAGAAGAAACAAAACTGAACGACCCATAGTGGCCACGCCTGCAGGAAGGGGAAGATCATCATTAACACAGCGATTCTCATCATCACCACCATCATCATCATCTTCTTCACATTCATCATCATCAAATCATCACGGTCACTTCCATTTTGGCAGTCTCCACCTTTATTCACTATCATCATCATCAGTTACATCATCATCATCATCATCACATCATCCTAACAGATCATACAAAACATAATGTCATCATAGTCGCCGCGCTGTCCTTGTTGTTAATAACACAACTTGATGATTTGGGGATACAACATGCTTACAGGTATGAGGGACATTTTGTGATGTTGATACTTGCATGAGTGAAGTACAGTGTTTATGTGCATCACCTAACTGCTGTCAGATACGCACCTTCTGACAGAAATGAAACGGCGTGTTTGACACTCAGGTTCATACAGTGCATTGTTGATGTGAGCTGAGCCCATCAGCTGACCTGACAGCATCTGTGACCTGTAGCCACCATGAACATCCTCCTCTGTGTAGACCAGCAGAAACATTCAGGTCTATCTTCTAGGAACCATGGAGTGTTCTTAGTGGGTGTTCAGAGCTAAGTCAGTAATGTGCAGCATAAACACAAAGAGCTGGGCTGGTGTGAGCATGTCGCTTCAGGTACCTTTGACACAAGGAGATATGATCCGATAAGGCCAGCTTCAGTGATACATCCATGAGTCTGAAAACAAAACAGATAGCAAAGCTTTAAAACATTTAAAACACCTTTAAACAGACTTTTAAAACTTTTTGTATTTCTACAACCAACAGAATGATCTGTTTCTGTATTTGTACATGGACATAGAGCAGAAGTGGTTAAAACTGGGATGTATCATGCATTTCTCTAATCTGTCTTTCTAACCTAACATTCACTAGCAATGCAATGTTTGTGCTTTTGAGGCATCAAATTGATTTAATACTGATATATACTTGATTACGAAATGTATTTCCACATTCTCAGACCATACTTGACACCTTTCTTTTTTCTCTGTTTTATCAACTGTCTGAACCACTAAAATTTCCACAATCCTTAATTTGCATTTCTTGATATGTTAACATTGCTCTGTGAGTGATTTTAGTCTTGTTTCATTTAATGTATGTATTTATTTTACCAACTGAACTAAACTATTAACATTCTTTGTGCTTTCTCAAATAATGTATTTGAAATATCTCTATTGGAGACACTGCGTTCATATTTGCTGGACCAGTTTTTGATCATTGTGCAGGTCTTTATTCAGCCTCAGGGCACTAGTTTGCTCCCAAAGAAGAGTCTGACAGTTCCTTTAACAGTATTTGAGGCCTGCCTTTCAGTAGTAGAATCTGAGGGAGCTGCACGTGACAGTTTTCTAAAAAAACACAATTAGTCCACTTTATGCAACAACTGCTCAGGTGTACAGAGGTTCAGAACTAAGTAAAGGTTTGAACTTTACTCTCAAGTCCTCATTTTTCATTCTTCACACAACTACTTAACGTCACATTTCATTTGTGCAACAAACATGCAAAACACTCTGAATTCTTGGAGAGCAGCGGTGGAATGCAGCCTCTTCAGCCTGCCTGTCAGACAGGTGCAAACACACAGGACAGGGAAACATGTTTGCTGAGAACTACTTTTGAAACACACACTAGTAATCATGCCCGAGTGGTCAAGGTTACTGCTTCCATGAAAGGAAAAGCTAAATATTTGTTTGATTGGGAAAGTTCCTCAGCATCCACATGTGAAAGAGGAGAGGACGGTAACATCTGTGAGTAATGGAGAGGACTGGGTTTCCCTGCATTGTATATACAGTACAAGCTTCTTCTCACTCCTTTCCCTTTGGCCTCTCTTTAACTGCATGTCAAATGGTTTTTGTTCATTTCAGTGTTAAGAGACTTCATGCTCGAGAAGAAAACTGGGATACTGTACATGAACATAGACACTGTAATAAAGAGGGGTCAACAAAACAAAAAATACAAAGGACTCAACCACAAAACAACGTGGCACAAACAAGAAATGTCCTTTTTTTGCTCACTTCGTCTGTCACATCTCTTGGTAATCAGAACTTCTTTGTTGTACGCTATAGTTGGATGTGTTAGGTGAACAGTGCAGACTACAGGCCATTGTAGCGTAACGATGTGTTCTCTCTCTACTGTCAAAACAAATCAAACTATCCCTCTAAGTTTAAGCCAGACATATTCGTCTTTTCAGTTCAAGTTCAGGTTCTTTTATTATCATATTCACAACAATTACAGTTCTTAATTCTAAGCCTTCCTCCAACAGTGCTCAGAGAATATGTATGAAAAAAATCCCATTAAGAAGAGAATCCAAGACATTAGACTTAAAATAGTTAGATGTCAAAATATAAGAATAGAATAAAATCCATATAAAATTAAATGAAATACAGGAAATACACATACTGCCAAACAATAGTGATTATATACACCCTGTGTAAAAGTATGTATAAGAAGAGTGATATTTATATATTTGTATTAATAAGGTGCAAATAAAGTGAGCCCTGGTGAGTCTGGGTGTCAGTGATCAGGACAATGATTGTGTTTTGTCGGCAAATTTGATGATGGTGATGAACCAGTCGTGCATGAACAAGAGTGGGATGAACACACAGCCCTGACGGACGCCCCGACGTATTTCTTATTTTGAATCTAGTCTATAATTTCTTTTTTAGGGAGGCTGAGCTGGAGCTAATCTTGCTTTGCGAGGCGACATTGCAGAAAGGGAAACTACTGCTGTACAGTGTTTAACAGTCACAGTTGTCATGTTACCCCACTTTCATTCACTGTGACTATTCACTATGAGAAATGACTGCGTTGTCATTGCAGACAGTTGGGAAATGGATTTACTAAATGTCTATTTAAACTGAAAACTGACCGAACCTTTCTTCATCTTGTTGGAGCTTTAACAGAGTATCAGTAGCCCACAGGCTCGGTCACAGGTGCAGAGCGTGTGGACAAAGCCGTCATAGCTTTGTCAAAGGTCCTCAATTCAAAAAGCATGAATTAAAATTAAATGTGAAACCTGATTTTCTGTTTTACCACAGAGCTCTGAAACGAATGATCCGCTGTGGAAATGGCTGATTTTGGTGTCTGCGTTCTCATCTCTTCTAATCACTGGTATGAAGCTGACCAGTTGGACAAATTGACTTATTCTTTAAAGGTCTTTTTATCAGGCAGCTTTCAGCAACAAGTGCGGCATGCGCCAAGAACAAATAGACAAAGGATCAACATGGCACGCTTACAAATGTGGAGCTGAGAAAAACCACACTGGAGACATTTAAATACATGCGAGCTGATCTGCAAAGTGTGGACAGTTTGGAGCGGCTAAGCCTCCGTCAAAACAGATTAAAGGTTGGGGAACACTTATAGAAGGGGCAAGAGCACGAGAGCGAAAAACTGTGCATAGTGTCACAAATACATTAAGCGTGTGTTTAGCTGGATGAAGCGAGGGTGGTGGTGGTGGGGTTGGTGCGTCCAAGCCTGGCATCCTGTTTCTCCAGCGAGGTGTTAACCAAGTGAGAAATGCGGCGCCCGATAGGACGACTGGCTCGCCTCCACCTCCTCCCACCAATGCCACCCTCTTCTTCATCTGATGTGTCAAAATAAAAAAAAAATAAATAAATAGAAAAGAAGAAGCAAGGAACGCCTAGACGGGGTCACCAGGGAGTACAGACAGGCAGCAAGGATGTACACAGTGTTACTGCAGGGAACAGACACACTGAGCATTTGTATGTATGCATTCATGTACAGATATTGTGAAAATATACCGCGCTCACTTCTCTCGGGTGTGAGTGTGTTATCCTGCTCTTGTTCAGACCAGTGAAGTGAGGACACCTTGGTCTGTGTTCATTTCTGCAGGATTAGGATTTTACCTACTGAACTGTGCGTCTCCTCTTAAATTCAAGTGGGTTTGAAATGATTTAGTTCCAGTGATACAATCCTCGTACTGAGAGGCATTCATGCCAACCATTACACCAAACATGACAATTTGGGTTGGACTGAAAGAATTTTGACATTTAAGTCTGAACACAGTTTTTTTTTTCTTAGGAAGTAGCCTTGAGGTGTAAGTGTGGATGGATGATAAAATAGGTAAACCTGTGACACTTGTCAAGACAGCCACTGTATGGAGTTATATAGTAAAAAGAAAGAAAGAAATAAGGTGTGGGTGTATTGATGCACATCGTGCACCGTGTTCAGGTGAGGCAAATGAGGCAAAGATGTGTCCACGTGAGATGAAAAAGTTCCAGCTGGAGTTAAAACTCCTGAGGCTTCATGAATCCAAGAAAATGGAGAGAGACAGTTAACTTCTGTAGAGTTGGTGTATTCATTGTTTAGGGTGAAGTTCTTCTTCAAATTCTTGCAAAAATAAAAACATACATTTCTGTCTTTATTATGACAATACACAAGAAACTCCACATTTAAATCAATACTCATCAAAGCAGAACTTTTCCCTCAAGTATCACTGTTTAATCCCACTGTTTAGACTCTCATTGTGATCCTTTATTTTTGTTTTGCTGATGAATTCACAGTTTAATCCTGACTGTATTTCCCCAGAAGTCTTCAGAGTAATCACAGACTTGACTTTCCATTCAGTCCCAGTATTCAGAAAATACTTGGCCACATAACTTGCATTTGAAGTGATGTAGAATCATATCTTGTCTGATAGTCCAATTGGACTTCAGATCTTAAAATTCAAGTACGATTTGGAATAGAGAATAAATCAAATATTTAAGGTCTTAATGTTATTTTCATATTAGAACATGTTTAGGTCAGCTTTGGGCAGCTGGTAGATGAAAGTTTGGATTTTCATTTTACACAAAAATCAGTCATGGAGCACTGAGTACTACTCCATCTTTGAGAAAAGTTTGATGACATTGCTAAGGTTGTCTCACTTTGAGCTTGGAGGCTACACATTTGTAACAATAAAGACATATGCATTTAGAGATGAAGGACAGTCTAAGAAAACACACTGTTCGGCTTTTTCAAGACTTCTGGGGATTAAATGTCATGTGTGGCCTATTCCTTTAGTCTCTGAGAAGTCCTCGAATTTTATAGACGCACTAAATCGCTGGAGTGACCCTTGAGAATGAAGGCAGCGTATGCAGAAGCAAAAAACATGCGTGTGTGTTTGCTGGTCTGCGGGTGATATCCTGTGTGTACTGTACTGCCATCACAGCAGCTCCCCTCCACTCTCTCATTCACTCTACTCTGCTGCTTGTCACTGGACACCGGCCTTCACCAAGGGCACCGTGGCAACGAGATCCACGGCCACCGCCCCCCCCCCGACCCACGGCCCGGAGCCCAGACGAGTGTTCGGGGGCAGAGCTGATCGATAATGAGAGGCTGAGATATGCCATTACAGGTGAGGCCAGCCCCTGTGCCATCCTAGCCGCTCCTCACCACAGCTCCTTGCCCATTCAGCAATATGTGCACATATTGGGGAGGCGGTAAAACGAGATGGGTCATTTATTCTTTCAAGTGTTTTTGGGTCCTGGGAGGATTTAGGGATCGTTAGGGCATCTATCGTCGGTCTACCACACCCTGCCTTGACATTGTCTGTGGCTTGGTCAAATGAAATTGCATATCAAACTCAATAATACCAAATTTCTTACTGCTACTTTCAGCTACTCCCCTGCTACTCCCCTCCCAAAGCTTCATTGTTGGACTGTGTCAAAGTGAAGCTTCCTGATGGTTAAAGAGAAAAAAAAATCTATCATCTCCAGGTCAAGAGAGTTCTTATCGCTAAGTCTGTTCTCCCAGTGTCTGTTCTGCCCACACAAACACCTTCCTTCCCTCTCCATTACCGTGCCAAGGCTAAACAGCTAAGCATCCCTTCTTTTTCGTTCTGCTCTCCTCATTTTCCTTCTCGCGGAGCAGCATAACAAACGGTGGCTGCAGCGCCTGTCAAACGTCCCTGTGTCCTTTCAAGTTTGACTCCAAATAATAACGGTAATGACGGGTGACGTGGGAGTGGATAGTTATCGCCGTTAAGGCAAATAATAGCTCTTAATGCCAGCGCTAATGGGCAAAAAATAGATTCCCTTTTTATCCAGAAGAAGGAGAGCAGTTAAGAGCACTTGTGTAGAGTCCCTGTGAGGTAAAGAGCCCAGACTTTCTGCTGCTCGCAGCTAATGGCTCAAGCATCGCTGTCGACTAAGTGGCGTCGCAGAGATGGGTGACTGTCCGTTTTGTCTACTGTTTTTGCTGAATTGAGGTTAACAAGGTTCATTAAGCTTTTGAAGGTCAGTAACGGAGCTATGACAAGTGATAATTGCCAGATTTTCCTCATGAGGTTGGTGAAAATGTCTGTCTGTCTGTTCCCACTTCTGTGTTTGGAAGATATGTGGGTTTTATGTATTAAGCATTTCAAAGTAGGAAATCAGTCCTAACTGGCCACGATTCCCACAGTGACTCACATTTGATCATACTTAGGCCCAGGTATAACTAGGTCCGCCTTAAGACCAGGCACTTAATCAACCGTCTTCACTGAGGAAATCAGTGACTCCAGTCTCTGCTGATACTTGAGAACCTGTTTGGAGCTGAAGATGAAGGTCAGGCAGATTCTGTGGAAAGAGAGGAGTTTCTTGATGAGAGTGAGGTTATTAAAGGACACAGCATTGGTAAAAATGAAACGCTACGGAGCGCATGCTCACTTTGAAAAAGTTGTGGTCCTTGCACACTTACGGCCACGGAGAGGGTGAAGCCTTGGGAGGGTGATGATTTGTCTGTCATGATAATACATCAGAGACTGATCACTCGTGCAGCACCTGTAACAACTTGCATTGTCATTCGTTTCCAAAACTTCAAGAACTGAGATGTTGTTAATGTTAATGTTGCTGTATTGTATTTCCCAGAACTGTGTGACAGCACAGAAACAAAGCTTTTTCTCCACCTGTTAGGGACATTATACGTTCAGAGGAGGTGAAGCTCACCATAGTAGACAGAGAGTTTGCGAGTTGTCATAAATGCAAGGTAATGCACCATTATTAACACTATAAAATTTTGACTTGGATGTGTTTTGTGACCTGTTCCAATTATCTATCATCTACCTAATTACGAGCCTTACAACATTAGAAAGCAACACCTGAAATGTATTTCTACTCATCCTGTATGTGGCTTCCAGTGTCAGCAGTCTCTTTCAAATGTCTTGGTGCACTGTCTGACTGCTCTTGTCCTTGGCTGGCTGGTAACAGAGGACATGTGGCAGACCAGGTCAGCTTTCAGGGGCTAGTGGCTGGAACTTGAACTTCTAACATTCTTTAGTCGCAGGAGAGCCCCACGGGGAGGCTCATATCTAAAGGGGGCTCCTTTTACTCTTCCTTCCCCTTTCACTAAACAGGGGATAAAGGGGGTAAAGGAGGGGTCACCAAACAGTGGTGAGCTGAGGTGTGGTCAATGTGATCTCTAGCGGTGTAAATGATGACATATTCATATAGAGACATGTAGAGTGCAAAGTGCTGCATGTAAATCAATCCTGAAGAATGGACCAAGGTCAGAAACGCTGACAAATGTGTGCGCCTTTGTTAACCCATCAATCACACTGCAAACCAACCAAAAGAATTCACCAGAGACGATGTACGTAATGTACACAGTGAGAAAACATATCCCGAGGAGCTATTCTGCAGTACACATTAACATCTAATAACAGCACTCAGTACTGATGGAGCAAGGAGCTTTTGTATAACAAGGCAGAAATAGCAGGAGGTTTTTTTTTTTGTCTGTGTGCAAAATTCTGTAATTTATTTGTGTTTTTAGCAGGCACATGAAATTCTTCTCTTTGCTGGCCTCCAGTGGTTCAACTTCTCACCTTGCTGCAGTGAAGTGCAGGTGACATCAGTGTTGGGTCTATTTTGTTACAGAGCACAACTCTGACTGCATCCTTCCAGAAGTGAAACCACCAAACTATGCTTTTCAGTCTGCTGCTAAGTTAACAAAGCCAGGACTTCCTGAGTTTACTCTCTGTGGGTCCTGGAACCTGGAAACATTTGGTCCGATGTGGGCGATGTACTCTATGTGTATGCTGCGAAATACAGAGTCTTAACACAGCAATAATACTTTTAAACATTTGATTGCACCCCTGATTGACATTTAGCTCTGCAAGTCCAATATGGTGCTTTTCATTATTGTAACTTCAGGGAAACATTATACAGACAGAAATTTATGTCAGTGTCTGAAGTTGCCTGCCTGAGGCTTTAACAAACCTGAGACCACTAATTGTTAGGAAAAAAGTTCTAAAGCCTTGGGAGGAGTCTCAGGGAATTGTAAAATGAGCATACAGCTTGTGTACTGCCTTTAGAACATGTAAAAACACAGTGTCGGGGTTGCTGTGCTCACAATCGTCAGACATAATCTTTGGAGGTGGTGACTATGAACCACATCTCATCTTTTCATCTCAACTGTCATCTCATCTTCAAGAACTTTTCAGCCACGTTAAAAAATTTAGAAGACTAAATATGAAAGTGAGAGCTGAGGGAGAGAAAAGAAAATTCTCAAACAATAAACAGTTTTCATCCTGAATCATTTCTAAACATTACCTCTCTGAACTCACTAAATAGTCTTGCTCTCCACATTGTCCTCCTCTTTGTCAGTTGTGACCATTTTTCTTGCATGAACCTTCCATAAAGTCACTCAGACAGAGAGCATCTCTCTGAGGCCCTGAAGAGCTCTCTTTACTTCCACACTGCTATCACAATTCCACATCTGTCCTCCTCTCCCTCATCATCATTTACATTTTCAGATCTGCATTTTTCATATAGATCCCACCTTACTCTAATTTTAATATCACTGTTATTTCCCATGACACCTTTTGTTTTATTATACATTATGAATTTCTCCCTCTCTCTCTGTCTCTCTCTCCTCTGTGTTGCTTTCTACCCCCCACCTCCCTTCCCCTCTCCCTTTCCTCTTCTAATCCCTGTGCCCACACCGCGCTTATGAGCTGAAATATTTTATCAGGTGGAACCCTCAGTCAAACTTATCATTTTAATCTTATTTCAATAAAAAAAATAATCTCTCTTCTTGGCTGTTTGACAGCAGTTAATGGTTTTTCGTTATCGTAAAGGAAACTTTGAGGACTGAGATAGACTGCCAAAAAAATGCAAAAAAGCCTTTGTATATTCCTCCCCAGATGACTCATAAAGCATGCACTAAGAACAGGTAACATATGAGGCGCGAGGACAAAAGCCTGCCGAATAGATTCCTGCATGCGTGCAGATTTACATATTCCTGCGGCCTTTGAAGCTCGTCACTATGGCTGTTTTGGAAGCTCGTATAGAGCTGCGTTGTTTGTTCTTGGTATTCGAACCAACTCACAGCATAGCTGCAGCTCTCAGTGCTATTGCATGTGTCACTTTTTGTCCTCCACCCTAATCAAAATGGCATGAACTTCATTATTTTGAGAGCTGTGACAAGTAAACACTCCCATGTGACACGTGGATTCCCTCCATCTCAGCAGCAGTGTGGGCTGCTCTGTTTCTTTGAGCAGGTTCTTAAAGGACGGCTTCTATTTCATACTCACCCATCAAATCTCTTTGCTCTGCTCACTCCTCCTGTCCATCCTAGCCACAAAGATGCACCTTACTAAAATGTTTCCAGTGTAAGAAATGGGGAACAAAATCCTCATTCCTTGTTCCATGCAAAATGCATAAACCACCTCCAAGGCTGAGCCCAGTTACCCCATGAGGAGAAATTCATCGGACTCATCATTCGGTGAGGGTTTAAAGGTGTGTGTAGGCATAAATCTTCGCTCCCGGACACGGATTCCAGTGCTGATGTGACATCTGATCACACCGCACACTCTCCACACCTGAGAGTCTGATCGTGTGTATCCCAAACACACAGTGGAAATGCAGAGGAGCAGCATGTAAAGGCTGAATCACTACTGTGCAATTCAAATAAGTGACAGACAGAAGGAAAACACACATTCATTGACATAAAAGTGTCACACTTTATCACTTTGCAGCTTTGTCACTTGTTCATACACGTCAGGGAAGTTGCAGCTCGGAGGAGGGAGAGGAGAGGGAGGAGGAGGAAGATCAGGATGGGCATGAGAGATGCCCTCAACCCAACCTTTTCCTCCTCCTCCTCCTCCTGTTTCTCCTTCAGTCAGCGTCCATCCCTGTCGCCGTCCTCCCTGTCCACCTCCTGGCTGCCTATTAGAGGCACTGGGGGCACATTCCCTGACAGATAATTTGTTAAGTAAATGAAACAGATGTCTTGCTGTGAGTTGTTTTTCTTTTCTCTTTCTCTTGTCTTCGGGGGGAGTGTGCTCCCCTGGGGAAGAGTGGATGGGTATATGGGTGGCAGGGGGGAGGAGGAGGAGTGGGGGACGTCCAGGGGGTCACACTGAATTCGCCCCAGGGGTGGTTGGAAGAAAGAGGAATCACAAGGCCCTGGCAGCGCGCCTGGGGGACCCGCGAACATCATTCACGTCTCCCCATAATCATCAAGGCCATGCTAGGATGCCTCCTTAATTTACATAATACCGTCCCGACGCTTGCTCCCCTGCTATCCATCATGGCCGGGATGAGGGGATGAGGCCCTCTTCTCCTCTGTTCTCCTTCTCTCTCCGTCTTTCTCTTCCCTCTGATTGTGTCTTGTGTTTATCTGCCCAAGCACAAAAGATTGATTCCCCACTGTTTCTCCCACTTATGTTCAGCAGATATGAATTTTCACGGAATGATGAAGCACCGAGTCAGCTAATAATAAACAGAAAACACATATTCAAAAACAGAGGGAAGAAAGGGAGAGGGGAGGCGTCTGTCTGTGTTTGGCTGATGAGGAGAGATGGATGTTGTGGGGTAAGAGACTCAGGAAGGTACTCTGAAGAAAGTTGAATTAAAAATGCTGTTCTTTTTTTGTTTTTTTTCCTCCCCGTCAGTCCCTTAAAATTTCATTGTTTCAGCGGGGGGGCGGTGGCGGGGACGGTGGAGGAGGAAATGTGACAGAGGGGAGACGGGAAAGACACACGGTGCTGTTTGTTTCATTGTTGTTAACCCTGCTCAGTCAGAGAGAGCAGAGATCTGCAGCAGGTCAGTGATGTTGTGGAGGATTACAGCGATAATGCAAATCTGCTGCAATGATAGGGAAATTAATTATTCATTTTACACTGAAATGAGCCGCAGGAGCCCACTTATGGTCTGAATTAAAAGTAGGATCAACTGTTACAGTCACTGATTTGTGGAAAGCAAAACACTGAGCATGCTTTCACCTCAGCTTCACAAGGTATGTGTGCTGGATGTGAAGTCCTCTGTGGAGGCTGCATTTATATGGCAGGTAGGATGAAGACCATTATATGTAGCAGGAGTTAGCTCCTCTCCATCCTACAGAGACGCTAACTGGGACGCTACACAGAAACTATGCAATTAAAGTATTGTAGGTCATCTTCATATCCTCACAGTATGGAAACCAGCGCTCCATACTGAGGTCACATCATGACAAGTGAGCAAAGTTCAACAGACATCAAAATTGTGAGATGCAGTTTAAAGGTTATATTGCTGATTTTCTAACATGTATCCCCAGCCTCTTGCTTATGTTCTGCCATGTGTGATGTTTCTAGAGCTACATAGGTCACACTTTGAATTCAAATTCAAAGATCAACTTTTTAGTCAACACAGTCCTAGAAGTAGAGGACAAATGTCATTTAGTCATATTCATTAAAATTGTTTCTATATCCCAACAGTTGGACATGATAATAAAATCAACTCCACCTGGTGCTCTTAAGGCCATTGGACAAAACAACGCTTCTCCTGAATCAAAATAACCAATCAGAACAGAGGATCTGACGGAGCTTCAATCAGTGCTTCTGAACAAGAACTGCTCCACTGTGCAAGTGCAAATTCTTAGTAACCAAACCAAGCAATGAAAAAACGACAGTTTACATGAAAGATGACTAAAGAAAAGATGAGCAATGAAGAAAAAGAAAAGGAAAGAAAGAAAAAGAAAATTGCACTACGTGACACTGAGGGAAGGGGTTACTGAAGTAGGCCTCAGTGGAACAATTCAGTGAATCCTGTGGTGAGCAGATAAAACCTCTGTGGAGTCTTTGTCATGCCCATCTGAGTATTGTATTTGAGCCATGTGTTTTTTACGTGTCAAACTCATTTCACACGTGCCTTCACTTGGTCCATGACACTCTAACGTGTTCTGTAATCTGCTGTTTTCTTGGCTTGAATATTAGAATATTGGAACATTTTTCACAAAACATGTTTAACTTGTAACCATGGTACTGTGCAGGTGTTTTAAAAGCCCAATGTTTAGTCATGGACAGATGAGGCGGTGTCGTTGACAGTGCTGCAAAATTTAAAATCTCAATATCCAGCAGCGCAGGCCTTTAACTTCTGTGGTGTTAAATCAGCGCGGTGTCGGGGAGCTATGTGCTGTGTGCGAGCGCACAGGGCCATGTCTGGTTCACAGAGGACATTACCATAAGTACCATTACTGTCAGAAAGCATGAGATCAGTTTCAATGAAATATACTACTGCCGCCGCTACAGCATCTGCCTTGACTTACATCGCCCCTGCCCTGATACTGACATTTCTAGCACTGACACACACAATGCAGTTTGCTACCAGAAGTAATGTGGCAATATGTCGAATACCAAGGCATGTTGTCAATTCAATCCCAAACAATAGCAAACATGATGAGGATCAATGCTGGGACTTTCTGCCACTCTGCTTTACATGAGCTGCACCATTTTAGTAACATACATTGTCCTCAGTTCAACTGCATTCATATTCTAGCATACAGTGTTATCCATACTTTTCTTCATTAATCTTCCACATTTTTTCCTTGGAGACATTTTCTCTGGCAGCATAACGTCAAACCACTGCAAACGGATTGCAAATTTACAGTGTACATAATTTATGTTGTGTTTTTGAACATAATACCACATAAATGGAGTACAGGCTAATGGGAACCACATGTTAGCACATGGCCGGCTGAAGCATCCTCGTTGGGAAAAACTCACTCTGCCTCCTCTCTCCTTCACTCAGCAGTGGAGGGTGGATAAAATAACAGAAACACCTTGCAGTAGTTAGTACGGAGAAACACTGCAGTGTGTTTAACAGCTGGAAACAGTCTTCCTCCATATACAAAGCTAACTCACTGGAAGTAAAAGGCTGAAAAACTAAAGAGATCAGATTACTTTTCTTTAGTTTTCAGGGTCCAAATCATGCCTTGTACAGATTATGGGTGTTTGTGCAGTGACCTTAAATATGTTATTTATGCAAAATGTTCCTTTAATCCTCTAGGTTTGTGTTTTTCTGACTTTCAATGCATGTTTTTGTTTGCACCTTTTAAGCATGCATGGTTTCCTTTTTTCCCTTCAGCTCAACTCAGCTATAAGACTGACTTTTGACTTGGTCACTTTCAAATGTATATAGCTGTTTTTGTGGCTTGTATGCAACTGTTATCACTGAAAATAAAAACTGTTTAGGAACAGCATATTATCACTTGTCTCTACATGATGTACAATAACTCTTTTTGGCAAATGATTGAAATCAAATTTAATCTTCCCTTCAAAGGATGGACAGATGTATGTAGGTACAGAGCAGACAGCAGGAGACCCGCTGACTGTACTCTTCTGTGTCACTAAGTGTCTTTCTATACACCACAAAATATCAAAAATGAAAGAAATTTTTAAGCTGAGGTGGAAAAGTTGGTGAGTGAATAAAAACAAAAAGCAATAAAGTTCAATGGAAACAGACTGAGGCACACATTTGGTCCAACATCATATACGTGTGCAGAACAACACATATTGCAACCCAAACGCACAATGCAAAGGAAAGCTAGGAATTATTCTGTGTGTGAGTTAAACACAAACAGGAAATTGTGTGAAAGTATGTGGCCACATCAGAAAGTAAGTGCCTAATCAAAGCTGAGCCTGTAAATGACGAGCTTATGTCTGAACACTCTCAAAAGCTACTGACTCATGACAGGCGAGACCCACCCTCCTGCTTTTGAGTCTGTGTGCGTAAACAAAGTGTGGAAAATGGAGACAATGAAGTTACAGTGATTAGGGCAAAAAAGTGTGACATTTAATCAAAAGCACATACATATATAGTGTAAATGTCACCATTTAAAGTGAATAGACTTAAAGCTGAACCAGGTGCTTCTCAGTGCAAAACAGAGCCTGCTGATAGATTTACAGCCTTTAACAGTGCAAAGAGACATTTCAACACTACTGTGTCTCCATCAGAGCCAACATGGACGAAGTAAACACACATAATGTCAACCCAGAACAGCTGTACGATTCTCACTGGATTATGGGTTGAACAGGATTTCAAATCTCTTGCAAGATGAATCCTCAGGTGGGAGTAGCCGTAGCACAGGACAGCAGGTAGGAGAATGTGTGTGTGTGTGTGTTTGTGTAGGTGTGTGTGTGTGTGTGTTTGTGAGTGTGTGTGTGCGCAGTCAGATTCTTCATATTGCTGCGAGTGACTATTTCCTCTAGTAGCCCGTAAAACACTCAGGTAAACACACAGAAGCAGAAAAGTAGCCACCTCTGTGTCCACTCTGAAACCTTTCAAGATTCACTCAGCCATCGCAGTATGTGAGTGTGTGTGTGTGTGTGTGTGTGTGTGTGTGTGAGACACTGAAGGAACAGTCAGACACACAGTACAGATGCTTTGACAATACTGCTTTTTTTTATTATCTGCCAATAGAACACACTGAAGGGACACAAACTGAGTGAGCAAAATAATATGTGAGGGACAGCCAGAAAAGAGAGAGAGAACGAAAGAGAGAGAGGACGAGAAATGCAGAAAGAGAGATTGCAGATGAGTATGAATAGAGAACGAGTGAGATTTATGGGAAAAATCAACAATGTGTGCTTGAGAGTGTGTGGAGGAGAATGTCTGTGTGTGTGTGTGTGTGTGTGTGTGTGTGTGTGTGTGTGTCATAGAAGAAGAGGAATGCCAAACAGGATTAGTAGGATAACAAAAGGTGATGGGCACACACTGCAGTGAGCAGCCCAATACCAAAATGCCCCCCCAGCACACACACACAGACACACTCACACACACACACATTCAAGCCATGTGTTTGGCAGACCCTGCTGCCGGCACCTCTGGATCTGCTCTTTGTAAACTTTCTGTGTTTTCAACAGTACAATTTGGCTGTGGTTCAGACTGCACTGCTGTTTAGCGGTAAATCTTGTGTGTGTGTATGTGTGTGTGTGTGTGTGTGAACACACTTTGTTGCGTCGTTGCCTGGCTAGACTCTGTTAAAGTCATTACTGGCATCATTCTCTTCGAAGTAAAAGTACGTTTTGTTAAACATTATTTGCAAAATAATAATGAATAATGAATGAACACTTCATTCATTCACTGTGCCATCGTGTTCCTGTTAGCCACTTGCTTTCTTTTGTTATTCATTTATTGGTTTATTTAACAGGGGCAGCGCACATTATCAAACGCTTCTGTGAATGTGGCAGAGTTAGTCAAGAGGCTGTATCTGATCTGTAGTTCCTGCGCTGATGCTGTGCGCTAACCAATGAGAAGTGAGTAAGTAGTCCCACCCACATGCACTTTTCAGCTAACACAGAATGGTATCAGTTTGTGATGGTCAAATAAGTTTTTAAGAGTTGAATCCATCAACAAACCCAAGCTCTGGATTGATTCAGAGCTCTTGTCAATGGCTAATTATAGAAACAATAAAAGATACATCACCATTGATCCTGTCAATATCAGTATCTAACTGTTCTATTGGTCAAGATTTAGCCTGTTGCACATCATCATTTGGTAAAGCTAATTATATAGCAAATATGAAAAAAATGTATATATATTATAAGCTGTAATTATTTATTTATGTGAACAACATTTTCTACAAATTATACTTGATTGGATGTTATATTTATTGTATGTGTGTAATAAGTTTTGATAGACTTGTAAAATATCCAATTTCAGGACACTGTTACTTTTTGTAACCTTAACTGTGCCATAGTTTCCATTCAGATATGAATAAGGGACACTTTTTTGAAAATGTTGGCATTGAACACTTGGTCGAGTCCTCCAGTATCGTCTGTCTACCTCGGCAATAAGGTTTAACTTTACTGTAAAGTCTTGTATAAACCTCGTTCAAAGCTCTGGTCTCAGCATTAACACCAAACAGAAGCTTTTCTCTCCAGCGCTGTGGTGGTACAGAGACTGGTTTTCATCCAGTATTTCAGCTCTGGTGGACTTACCCATAAGCGACTACTAAAGGTCAGCTTTTGACATTATAAAATTTAATTGTGTCCTCGAGCGTCCGAGTAATTATGGCACTTGAGTGAAAACGATCCTGGGGTGTACAAGTCAAGAAGGTGCACTGTTATTTCCATTGTGTTGACCAATCCCTGATAAAGATGTAATGGCGCTGCATAATGATCCTCTCCAGTTTAGTTTTCAGCTTTATTCATCAAGAAAGCTCTTTGTCCTGTCGTCTCTGCATAATACAAGCCTGGATTTCCACCTAGCTGCTCCCAGAGGAGCTCCTGCCCGGCTCCATGGGCTTTCTAGTTTTCCTTTAGGTCTCTGTCTGATGCAGACACTGCTCTCACAGAGGAGTGGGAGGCTAGAGGGAGGGGGTCTGTGGAAAGACTGGCAGATAAGTGAGGAAGATGGATGATGGCACTGGCAAAAATACAGCAGACGGAGATAGGTGAGCCAAGATGGAGATAAGGTGATAGTATAAGATAAGATAGATGTGAGACTTAAGACTGGAACTTGAGTCAAAAAAAAAAAATAAATAAGCCTTCTTCAACCACAAGACATGACTGGTTAAAAACCATATGAGCAATTATCCTGTTGTGATAGGAAGACTCTAAAATTCAAAAATTCAAATTTTATTTATTTAAAGCCCAAAATCACAAACATTGTTTGCCTCAGAGGGCTTTACAATCTGTACAG
>JBAJHX010000115.1:20705667-20731773 GCA_037176925.1 Amniataba percoides | reverse complement strand
AGAAACCTGAGGAAGAGCCACAGATGAGGGATCCCTCTCCCTGGGACGGACAGACGTGCAATAGATGCCACATGTAAGAGAACATCATCATTAATCAAACACTCTGAACTGACAGACCAGAGGGACTTGCTGCTTTTTGACTTGAACAGAACCAATGGTCAAATACTGGACTCTGTCTGTTGCAATGTTTCTGTTCTGAAACAGGGTGAGATGAAAGAATCGATAACAATTTTATGTCCCTGTGTTAAGTACTGACCTGAAATTAGGACGTGGTCAGCCAAGCTCATTATAAAGCCTTTAAGCTGAGGGAAATCGCAAGCTAGGTTTGATTGATACTGTAAGTGTAAAAACTACATTGGTAGTTTTAAATAAAGTTGCATATTGAACCTATAAACATACACTAAAAGAAAACATGGACTCACAAGTGTGTTGTTGGTTTAATCTGATTTGAAAGTGCAGCTTTTATCAAAGGAGAGCAAGTCTGGGTGCAGGCTTGGCGGAACAACAAAGGTAATCATACAAACACCTCAGAAATCATAATTCCATCTAACTTGACTGGACTTCAGTGTAATTTGAGAGTTACACTTTTTCTTGAAATACAGACAGGTGACAAATTAAAGAAAAGTCTGTGAGCTCTCCTGGAGGGATGAACACGTTCTTCTAAAGATATTCATCATTTGGTGTTTAGATGATGGTGGTGGAGAGATCTGTCTAACACATCACTCCAAAATGTGGGGGTCAAGTTTAAGTTTTTATGTCCCATTTTTCACCCATGTGTATATAACCATAGAAAAGCTGTGAAATACTTGGAAACAAGTTGTAACATTAGGAACAGACCTCATTATACGTTGTTGCTGCATGGTGGAGAAAAGGCATGGGATGGGTAACAGTGGGGAAATGGGGTAAGAGGGAGGCGGGAACATAGGTGCTGATAAGTAGAAGCAGATCAATAGAGTTGATATGAATAGGTTGACATACAGCATGTAGGTGAGTGAGAAATAGGCTGACAGGTGCTGGGTGGAGTAGGTGGAGACAGTCGGTTGCGATGGACAGAGTTAGGCAGAGATAAGAGGGGATGGGTGGAGGTATGCAGAGATAAAGTGGATGCAGATGTGGAAGGGAATGAGGTGTGATGAATGGGAGGGTGAGTATATTGAGTGTAAGGCAGAGTGACAGGGATGGGAGACAGAGTGAGAGACCTTCACAGGAAGAGAGAGAAGAGACGAGAGAGAGAGAAAAGTCCAGTCACAGCCGAGCCACTAATAACCCCCTCTCCATAACCCAACTCTGCCCTTCCATGTTAACATACTGTGAACTGAGCACAAGTGACAAAATCAATCCATCACAGCCGCCCGCCGACCGGCACAGAAAGGGACAGAGGAGCTAACAGAAATTGATGACATCCCCGCTCGAATTTTACACCGTTTCGGCCACGGCGGCGATTGAAACAGACAGAGATTTATAGTCCAGCCAGGGACCGCGGCTATCCTTGATTGCCTCTTTTTTTCCCCTCCCTCCTTTCTCCGCCACGAAGCCCCCTTTTTTGCATATTTATTCCCAAGCTCATCAAGAGTGAGCGGACGCATCAGAGTGACAATCTTATTTCACCTTTGGGGGAGGAGGTGGTGGGGGAGGGTGGGAGGTTACATCCTACACTTTAGATGAAAGCAGAGCTGCCCGTCCTGCTGTCTGTCCTTTCTGCCCAGAATCACGCTGCTCATTTCGATGTAATTTTTCAAATCTACGCAGAGCTGGAGCAGGGCTCACCTAAAAGATTAAAATAGGGGTCGCTCTGCATACCTTTACATAGTTTGTGGTGCCTGTGAAGCTGGACTGTGCCCAGAACATGCAGAATCTAGACTGTGGTATCAACCAGACCACTTCTACACTCAGATTTAAAGAAGTAATGACAATATGATGAGCCTGTCAGCTGTTAAAGCTTGAGTCAAAGCTGAAGATGAGCTGAAAGCTACAGAGACTGGACAAACCACATGTAAAGGTTCTCCACCAACTTCCTTTAGTCAGCGCACTGAACTCCTGGTCACCAACCACTGAAGTTCTGGAGGCAGATGATGTGTCTCGTACCAAAAATAACATGGAGGCCACCAGCAGCTTGAACTGTTAAGATGACAAAACAACCAGAAAAGGAGGCAGTTCTGGAGCAGTCAGTGAGATCCTGGATGAGGAGCGTAGGACTGCAGAGTCTACAGAGGGAACTGGAGCTGGGTGATCTTCAGGTAAAGCTGTTCATTTAGACGTATGTCTCTCTCAGCGGCACACGTGTAATGTCATTGGTCACATATATCATGTTTGTATATCATGTTTAAAACATCTTTGTGAGAGGAACTGGCACTATATGATTTCATCTGTCAGCAATGGAATCATGGATCCAGAACCAGACCTGGTCCAATTTGGTCCCATCACGTCCAGATATTCAGAATTAGAATCAGATTAAAATATATTGGAGTTCCTGCCTTTATCTTTTGGCTTTCCAACCCAGGTCTGAGCTACACGAATGTTCTGTAATGTCATTAGTCAGACATGACAGGACATTTACAGATAAAGCTGCTAAACTTGCACAATATTTGGTATCTGCAGCAGGGAGCGCTGTCACTGCTGGAGAACTGCTGATATGAAAGAAGAAGTGCTCTTAGTTCACTCATGGTTTGCATTTATAATGCATTTGGAGAATTATTCTGTAGGTGAACCCTTAATCAGCTGTGAGAATGAGGTGAACTGTCTGTTTTATACAGCAGTGCAGCAGAGTTAAAGTGACAAGACTCATATGCTCATATGTTGCATGTTAAGTGTATATTGAAACAGAGAGTGGTCGGCACATATTAAACACTCTTAACATTTACAGAGACTGATGTTTTCTGAAGTGTTAGCCTCTTGTGCCCCACAATACCAAGGTGGGGGGCAGGATTTAGCAATTTCATGCCTTTGTCTTGAGATGATAATTGAGAAATGTAAAATATTTCAGTGTTTGCACAGTGCTGAACAAGCAACAATATGGGCATTTAATATCATTATCTTTATAGCCTCAAACTCATGTCTAGGGTCAAGCCAACAGATCGTCAAACCGCTGTGTTATTTAGACATTCATCAGACAAATAAATTTGATCAATTCATGTCATATGTAATTATTTTTGAATAATGGACTGCAAACAACCAGTTAGTGTTGATGTGGCTGCATTTTATTCTAATTTGAATTAACTGTGTCGGAAATGTTAAAGAAGTGTGACAAGGTGATGAGACCATGAAACACATAGTTTGTACATATTAAGTAAAGATGATGTGTCTTTATGTCTGAAAGCAGCGAGACAAACTCTGTTCTAGTGTAGACCTCTCACTTAATGCCTGATCAGATGATAAAAGCCGCACTGGATTGACAAGGGAAAGCGTGTTTTCATCCGTCTGCCTGTGGCCTGCTGGAAGTGTTGCTTTTCCATATTCACTGGGTGATTACAGCGTTCATGGTGAGTTTGACTGGCTTGTTGTTTTGGGTTTAAGCAGCTTTTATGCTCCCTGTTAAATGTAGGAAGTAACTCAGGGTAGCGGATGCTTTCAGCTGTTATGAGCGAGGCCTGTGTGAGGAACAGCCTTGTGTCACGTCGTAATCGCCGATTGAGATCTCGTTCTTAAACGTCTTTATTTGTGTGCTGGAAGAGGAAAAATGATGCCTACGGCTCTTTATTGTGTTTGCAAGCTGTTTTTCTGCTATTGCAGAGCTCTGTACATAATTTTGTCTATTTGTCTGTGAATGACTTTGTTGTCTGCAGCTGTCATCTTGACTAGGATGTCTGGGCGGGGCTGCTGTCGGGGTGGGGGTGACTCTCCCCACTCAGTCATGCTTTGAAGGTTTTACGAGTACTTATGGAAAGTATAAATTTCACGGGCAGCGCCGAGCTGCAACCAAACGGTGCTTGACGGCGGCGTCACTGTGACGGCCACAGCAGTTAGCCTGACAGCAAATTGATTAGAATAATTCAAATGTGATGAATAACTTTCATCATGTAACCACATAGTCCGGTGAGTGTGCCATTCGTTAGGGCCGCTAGGGTTTATGATAGGACTGTGCACTGGAGAGAGACAACATATCATGGATATGCATTACACCAAACATCTTTGTTGCAAATGGAAATGGCCCCACGCACTCTTTGTGACAATTGTCATGAAAAAGTGGAGCTGTTAGGAATTAGAGTCCTGTCAGAGCGCTACTTTTCTCTTTTGAATTTGTGTCTTGACATTCATTTAACTGTGGTGTGAGGATGAAAATGATGATAGTGCGGTGGAAATCGTCACAAATGAATATCCACACAACCTTGCCTGACATATAAGCAGACAAGCGGGTCAAAGGTCAAACAGAAACATATTCAGTCCAACATAAAACATGTAGAAATCAGTATATCCCCATCATCTAAAAAAAATAATTATAATTATGCATATGAGCTTGTCATACCTTGGGTATCCCTAAAAGTAATTAACTGAAACTTTATTTTCAATTTAGCTTAATTTGACAATATTTAGAGGTCCTGTACTATAATCTCCACTTCAAGTGCTGACTAAAGCTTGAAAAGTTTAACAGTTCAGGAAATCAGGTCTGCGTGCGGATGGTTTAATAAACTCTGATTGGTGTACGACGATAATGACGTCACCTTTTCCAGCTGCATCAGTGTGAGGCAGAACTACCACATATATGACACATGTATGAAGAGAGTATGAAGTGTCAGTTCTTTGTGGTGGAGTTGCATTCTGGGTAATGTAGTTGCCAGGTTTTGAGACGGATGTGTAGAATAAAAATGGCTCTGGTTGACTGTCCATCACCAGTCATTTGGAGCTCTTTTATTCTATCAACAATGCTCACACACTCAGTTATCAGAATACGGACACATCGCAGCGTACTGATCATGTGTCTACAGCACAAAATGATTGGTGTTGTAACTAATTTGATTCATTACACAGTGTCCTATGAGATTTAGAGGTGTTTTGTGTAAAGAATTACACAAATTAAAATATGTTGCATTTTGAAAATTGAGCCAAAGCAATTTACACAGAAAGCACAAATCTGAGTTTGATTTAACTAGATACACATGCACATTTTTTTCTTTTCAGAGATAATTACTTGGACAGGAAATAAATGTACAGGTTATTAGTGGCCAAATTCAGGTACTGATTATTTACATTTAATCTGATATCTTATAGTGACACATAAAACATGACGCTGATGGGGGGAGGTATTGTCTTGCATTAGTCTGATAAATTGTTGAACACTGTTCCACGTGAACATCGGAACAGAACAACCACAGTGCATTATAAAATGAATAATTTCACTGTCTCTGCACTGGCAACCTCCAAGTCTGAAAAATACAGAGAAATGTGCTTTCTACAAACCCCTCAGTGATGTTATTGAAGGCTGCTGTTGCTGCACTGAAGACCCCACATCTACACGTAGACACGTTTGTCTTCTCCAACATCTTTTAAAGTAATAATCAGTGACATTTTCATATGAATAAATGTCAGTGTTGCTGCTTTTTTGTCACTGATTGCTGTAACACAGCAGGGAGTCAACCTATAGCCGGTTCATGAAAGCTTTTACACCAGCCGGTGTCTGCAAGGTCCTTCAGAAAAAAAGAAAAGAAAAGAAAAGATCCTCAAGTGCTCAGGAGGCTGTGATGCATTCAATGTTTGCTGTTTATCTGGAATGAAAAGAGGAGGATTTGTGTTAGTTAGCAGGTTTCAGGGTTTGGATTTTTTTTATTTTAGTTTAAGGCAGTGGCTCCCAACCTTTTTAGGTCAGTATGTGGATAAAACCGTTTAAGTTCAATTGTTAAGTGAATTTGAAATGAAAAGATTAAAGTGCATTAAACTGACTTCAAACTCGTGTCAAAGAGGAATGTTTTTGTTCCTCCTTTAGGCAACTCGAGGTCGGGAACTGTAGGGCAAATGTTTAAAGTTGACTGCTGATAAAAAGTAAAAGAAAATGTCTGTGGGTCCTCATTCAGCTTGTAAATGCTACATCTTCACATCTCAACATCTCCTCACACATACATTCACACAGTCACCCCTCCTTTTCCCAACACCACTCAAACGCAGCAGCCCGCCGTCACACGCATCTGCATCCTGTGCAATTTGTCACCACCGCATCTCACGCCACCATTGGCTGTTGCCAAGCAACCCGCGTGTCTAACAGACTATTTCCCATGATAAATTAGCTGGGCTGTTACTATGCCAACAGAATTTGTTACTTAATTAAACTGATTCAGATCGCAATTGGCTGGAGGGGGAGAGAGAGAGAGAGAGAGAGAGAGAGAGAGAGGCCGCGGCGCACGCACACACACACACACACACACACACACACACACACACACAGGGGCCAAGGAAGTGAGATGAGACAGAGAGAATCCACAGAGGAATGACTGTTATTAGATAGGCTGAGATATTGAAATGGTCAGGCTTTGCAGACGAGGGCAACAAAAGAAGAAAGGTGGAAAAAGAAAATACAAAAAAAAACAGGACCCATCTGGAATTAACGGCTTGACGCCTTCAGAGGTGATTCATTTTTTTCTCTCTGCTCTTAGGAGAAATGCATTTTCCCTGACAACAAATGTGCTTTTTTTTTCCTTTTCCTTCTATTCTGCTTTTATTCAAATGAGCTGCTGGCAGGTCAGGCTGCTCAGGTGGTGTGGAACTCTCACCACCAGGGTTCAACATTACAAATCTGCTCCCGGAGACAAACACAAGGCCTTTCCCTTATGTGACTGAACAAGAAAGGTCAAACACGACTCATAATTCCACTGTCAGTCAAAGAACAACTGTTGATGGCCACCTAATTCCAGAGGTAGACCCCTGTAATGTCTGGAAGCAGCGGAGCACGTTTTATATTTTTAAATGTCCCCCCCCTTTTCCCACCGCACTGCCGCTGCAGCTGAAGTGGTCCGGGCAATTGCATTGTGTAGCGTAGCGTACGCCGCCACTGGGCTTTGACCACTAAGCGAAGAAAAGAAAGAATGGCAGAACAATTTGAGCGTCGGAGCAAGACCAAGCGGAGGGGAGCGGCGAGCATGTAATCTCCTAATTTGGAGCATCACGGCGTCAGATCCCCGCCTGCTCGCCGCGTTCTCTCAGCCCTACCTATAGTTATTTCCATAACTTCCTGACAAAACCATTTTGTCCTGCCTGATTGGGCCTATTTGCATTGGACACCTCTTCTGCATATAGATTGATGGGTTTAATCAGCAAATCAGGGAGAGCGCTCAGACATCAATCAATGTCACGCCACTCCGTCTTGCTCTCAGTTGTAGTCGTGGCCTTGTTTCTTTTTCCCTTTTCGGTCGCTCTGTGGTTCTCTTTCTCTCTCGCAGCCCTCCTGATGTTCTCCTCACATTCATCAGGGAATGCCAGAGAGCCACAGAGAATGCCGGGGAGGGAAAGGGGGAGCCCCCTCTATCTCTTTCTCTCCCTCCATTTATTACAGACTCTAATGTGAGCGCTGATGCTTCTTCAGTCTTTGTGGGGGAAAACAAAATAAAGTCTGACCGTGGTCGTGGTCAGTGGACATTTCTGGCCTCCTCTCCCTAAAGAATCCCATTCATCCATATTCTCCAACTCTCTCATCAACCTTAAGACTTCTGACAGGTGATCTTTTCTATCTCAGAGGCATTTGTGCTGCTTATCTTACCTCTGCACGGATTCCAGCAGGCATATTTTATTTTGGGGAGCAAATGTAATTATTATTTTTTATTCTGTTCTTTTTCTCTTTCTTTTTTTCCATGTTCACTGTGACTTGTGGTAAAGTGTAGTCAAGACTAACAGAGAGGAAATCTCATGGCCAAAAACTAAAAATAAATTGCAAGAGGAATTTTTCCCATTGCTGATTGTCATCCCGTATGATATGGATGCAGCACTGTAGTGAAAAATTCATCAAGATAACGAGTTAAAGGGAAATTATGAGTTTGCAAAAACAGGAAACATCAACAGCAAATTAAACTGAGGAAATATGAGAAAGAGAGGCTGGCATGCTACAAAGATGATTAAATATATTCTTTTCTATTATAAGCCTGTTTCAAATAAAAGCCTTTTTCTCTCTGCATTTGAGGTAAATAAAGACAAATCTCATCAAGATTTTAACAACACACTTTGGTGAACTCTCAGAGGTTGGAGGAGATGAAGGCAGGAAATCAATGTCTGTGCAGGGGAGAAGGGGAGGTCAGGTCATCAAAAGGATCCACATACATCCGTGCACGTATATTCAAGCACTTGTATGCATCACACACACGCACTCATACACACACACACACACTGCTCCCTCCCTATCTATGTTTTCTATATCCCATGTATATGCAGCAGACTGCGAGCTGTGGGGATACTTGTCTCATCAGCGGAGGTCTGGAGTTGTGTGTGTGTGTGTGTGGTTGTGTGTAAGTGTGTGTGTAGATGAAGGAATATGAAACCTAACAATGAGCTGGCTGGATGGCCGGGCCCTGGGGACAGCAGGCTGGCCTGAAGAAGAGCCCTGCACCACAACCATCCACATCAATAGGGTAAGGCAGCTCATTAAAATCCCTCTGATATAGATTGATGTGTCTGCGCTGTCCGGGTGCTGCATTCTGGGTAACTGTGACAATGTTGGGGTCAAATCTGGCCTGGAACCTCGATTACATGTGATCTCACAGCCTCTGTAGCATATTTTTGTTTCTGTCCAATGAGATGACAGCAATCCTTCATATGACTGTGGTTGACTGAAGTGTGTAATGTGAGTGAGTAATGTAGTTGTCTGCATAATGGTAGAGGGCAGGTAAACACTGTACATACTGAAGTATAGTGTAGCATACTGTATAGTTGTAAGACGTGTGTCCATGTGTAGGTAGTGCAGAGATCATGGTCCACAGAGAGCAATTTCTCAGTTTGTTGATTATCCCTCCACATTAATTCTAGCACCACCAAAAGACCAAAGTCACACTAGCACAAAATATATCCAACTGTGATACAGTATACAGCTTTGGTTGGTGGAGTTGGTGGAGACCAAATGAGAGTTATTTTCCAAAGGACCTCCAAAACTCGAAATGAATGCAAATATCTGTCCACGTATGCTGGGTATGTAAAAAGGCAGGTGTTTGCTAACACACTGAACATAACTTCATAAGGTAACAATATGCCAGCGCTGTGTTTACGGCCTGTTCCGCTGCCTCAGGTGGCAGCATTGAGGATGTTATGAGAATTTCCTTTCCATACTGCATTCGACTGCTGGACTGTGTGTGCAATTGTCCTCGCCGCAAACAGCCAACAGACAAACTACAGAGATCAGCAATCACTAATCAGCAGGGTTTCCAACTGTTGATGAAAAATTAGGTTCACTTTCAGAGCTGTTTTATTGGATTTTACATCAGAGGAAGACAATATGCCGAAATCTGTCCAGAGACCAAACTAAAGCTCTTCAGAGGCTCTTTGAGGATGCAGAGGTCATTACACCCTGCACTGTGCATTCTGTCAAGAGTACAGACAACAGCAACAAGTGCGGCATTAAAATATATATCATGTTAGGTAATATTTCGTAATAAAACTTAATGTTTTTGCAGTGGTGGCAGGTTATAGTCTTTAATCCATTGAACGGAGAGCCAACTGTCTTCATGTTTTCATATTTTATATTGTCAGGTTTGAATTTTGCAGCGGCAGCCTCACTTTTCCAGACGCTTGTCCTCCTAAAGAATATCATGTCTGTGGTTCTCTACCTGAAATAATAATAACTCTTTAAATGGTCTGCTCTTATCCCAGTGCCAGGCCGGGCAGTGAGAGGCGGCGTCCGTGTCCTCTGAGTCTGTCATAACATGCATGCAGCTTACAAGACAAGGCTTAACACAAGCAGTGGTAAGAGATTTTGCTATGTGCCAGCTTTTTACAGTCCACACATTCAGATAGCATCATGTCATGTGGAGACTATCTGAGCTGAGACGCTCTCCACACACACACACACACATACACACACGGAGCATTTTGAGAAACAAAACCTGGCATTTGAGCACGGAGGTCCATAAATGATAGAGATTTGCAAATGGATGCTGTTCTCTCCTCCCGGTCACCCCTCCTCACTTCCTCAGGCCTGCCGCTGAATTATGGAGGGAAACACTTTTCCTTTGAAAATGTATATCAATCAAACATTAATGGCTGAGGAAGTCTCCAGACAATGGCACTGTGAAACTAACCCCGCAGTTCACTCTGTGTTTGTGTGTGTGTGTGTACAGAAACACACTGGTTTGCCAATTAGAGCAGAAGCTGACCATCGAGTTAATATTTAAATGGGCATCACATATCGTATACATGAAGCAGCAAAGCAGCCGAGCGTGCCGCTGAACTCCACAGAGGTCATGGACTTTATCTTTAAGCGCCGCTCTAATACACACTGAACATGTCTACTTAGGAGACCTGCAGCTTAAAGAGGATCACTGGACAGCCTTCAAGGTGTATTATGCCTGAAAGCCAATGGAAAGATTACAAGATGAAGAATTTGTAAGAAGTCCAAAATCTCTTGATCATCTCATATCAAGAACCAGAAGACAGTTTTAGAAGGAGGTTGTCGAGCCATGAAGGTGAACAATGACGGTCTTTATGGTTAAAGGGGGCATTCATCCCCTCCAGCTGTACCCATAATGCCTTTAGTCCAGGGATCCTCCTTCAGGCCGAAGCCTCACATGGTCCTGCAGAAATTATCCTTGTGTCACTAAGGAGTGGGCCCCAGCAAATGTGTCCTCCAGCTACGAATGCATTTTTAAGAGTGTGCACTTTTAACCAGAGCTGATTTTAGCAGCAGCCTTTCTGGGTTTCAGTCTGCATTTCACTCACTTTGAGGCTGGCCCCTTCTGCACAAGTGAAAATAAAACAAAAAAAGCAAAGCCACAATTTCCATTTGATCACATTATATAGATTTTTAAAAAAATAAAAATCATCCAAAATTTGCTCACCTATGGTCACCTAGTTGCATCCCATGTGTGTGGGAAGAATTAGCTGATGCATGTAACATGGGGGAAGTAAGAGGTAAAGAGTGTATGTGTATCATGTGTGTGATGGAACTTGTGTTTGTGTGTATGTGCATGAATGTCTGTGTGTGTGTGTGTGTCTCTGAGTGTGTGTGTGGTTAGTGAGGGTGCAGGCTTGATGAGTATCAGTGCCGCTGTTGGCTAACGTCCTCTTTGTGGTATTAGCAGGTGAGAAAATGGTTTCGACTTGTGTGTGTTTATGTGTGTGTACGTATGTGTCTATGTGAGAGTGTTTGGAGGGGTTAGGTGCTGATTAGGGTTTACATTGCTAAGTGGGTGGTTACTAAGTGGGCCCCGAGGTGCGAAAGCAAATCTGATGATTGCGGCGAAAGCGAGCCGGTGACAATGTTTCCGAGACGTCAGTTAAGATAAAAACCAGGGTGAAGAGTGAGGAGTCAGTTAAAGAAGAGTCGCAAAAAGAAAAAAAGGTGTCAAGTTCTGAAGTGGCTCACACCACAGATGTCACTGTGGAACAGTATGTAGAACATCATTAGTCAGTGACCTGTTTAGGGTCATGGACTTATAACACAGGATGTGTGCAGTAAAATGTGTTTAGATTCATTATGAGAGGTCTTCAGGCCATGTGTTTGCTTACTGCATGTGGGAATAAGTTGTATCACTAAGCTTGAAACTGGGTTCCACACAGTATTTGCTCACTATAAGCGGACTTGTTAGTGAAGGATCACACTGTGACACACTCTCCTACTGACACTGTTTAAAATCACATGGAGGAAACAGGTAGCATGCAGCTGCTTTTGCGGGTGCACACACTGACTTGTCTGATTGTATTAACACACAGACAATTCTCGTGAGCTAAATTCTTAGTACCGCCACCAGATAGCATGATGCTACCATGCCAGTTTCAGATTCAACTTTTTGATTACTTTCTGTACTACACAGGAGCAGCTTTTAGCCAAGCTGGGCTTCACTGAGATATCTATCAAGCAGAGACTAAATCTAATGTCCATGTTGTTGGTATCATGGCTGAACATTATAAGCAGACAGATCATCGGACAGATGCGAGAAATCCCATTAAATACAGTGTCTTCATTGATGCATTATAAAATTCAGTTTGTTGACCGTCTGTTAACTCCCTAAGTCACAGTGAGCACCACATAAATGTTCAGCTGTAGCCAACATGATTATGTCAACAAGTGAATGAAGCCCCTTTCTGTCCAGAGTGGTATGGTCTGCCTTTCACATGAGCCGCTCTCAAAAGCCATTCACACCTGCTGTGTGCGAGATGCTTTTCTCTACCCGGCCTTTGTTTCGAAGTGTCAGAATGTTGTGATTGCGCGGCCTTGGCCTTGAGCGTGAGGAGTTGTTTGCTTGATTACTCTGGAAGTCATCTATTCAATGGCCTTAGCTTTTGTTTTTACTTGAAACTATGCAGCACGCCAGCATCCAGGCTCATGGTCATGTTAGCTGTAGTTCATTACCGAGAAGAAACGCGAGAGAAAAGAGGAACTCATCAGAGAGCATTCTTTCCTCCCTTCTTCTCAGCCAAGGTTTCTCACATGACTGAGCAGTGAGGGAGCAGGGCAGCAATAAAAGAATAGAAGTAAAACAAAGAAGGCTTTAGTCGCCCATCTCCAACGTGACCACACAGGAGCGTGACTCGGGCTTTGTCCTACCATGTCACCGCTTCTCGTCTTGCACCTCTTTGTGCCCCCCCCCCCCCCTTCCTCTCCTTATGTTATTAGCTCTCACAAAAGGTGTGATTCACAAAAACACACAACAACAGTCATCTTATCAGGTCTGAGCTCTCCATGTTCCTTCCTCTGTGTGTGCGCTAATGTCACCACTACTGTGGTTTACACCCTATAGTTGATTTGAAGGGGGAGTGTTGGATTTCACAAGGAGAGGGCAGCAAGCATATCTCATTAGCAGGTACAACAGGTGAGGTGTGAGTATGTCGGGCAATGCTTTATCGGGAGAACGTTTGACGGGGTCCAGGCTGCACGCCATCCAGCCTTCCAGAGTGTTTGTGAAGAAGCTGCAAATAAGAGTTGACAACTGTGTCAGCACATTGCTGCAGCGATCTCACATCAACTCCCTGATTGGATTATATTTTAGAGAGAACAAACAAGCTCCACAACAATAAAAGTGAAAGATTACAAGAGTCTTTCCAACACAGTCAAAAGTGAGACATCTCAACAACTATTGGTCAGACTGCAATGAAATCTTGATCTTGATATGTGATCATGTGACTTATTTCCTCTACCAGGTCTAAAATGGTCTGTGTTGAATATAAGGTATCTCAAAAAACAAAGGTCATTCCCATGAAAAATGCCTGGATGTGTGTGGTCACCACTGTCACAGGGAGAAGGTTGAAGGTTGCCAGCTCCTCTGTGCTCTACTCGGGCCTCCTCCCACAATCTAAAGACATGCAGGTTCGTTTAATTAGCAGCTCTAAATTGCTCATAGATGTGTGTGTCTCTGGATCTTGGTCCTGTGATCTCGCCTGCTTCTTGCCCAATGCCAGCTGGCATTGTTCCAGGACCCCCACAACTCTGGTAAAAATAAGTGGAAAAGAAAATGGATGGATGCTCATGATATGTAAATTCTGATTTCCTTTTAGACTCTCTGACCCTTCTTTTGCCACCAAAGCTAGATTTTTAAATAACGAACAATCCCAAGCTAGAATAATGGGTCATTTCGCTGCTTTTCCTTTACTGTCAGCACTGCTTGAATGTCGAAGTCGAGCCAAGTGTCCGTACACCTTAGAGCGTTGTTGAAACTGTGACGTAAAAAATCCTGTTTGTCTCTCTGTGTTTGAGATCACCTCTCAATCAAACATTTAAAATGCACCAGAAGTGCTTGAAGAAATGTCCGTGATGCAGATTAACGATGGTAAAATCGTTGTATGTTGTTTCTTCCATTCACGTCTTGTGCTTTAAGATGAAATCAGCATCGCAGCCATCAGGAGACACTCGCAGGTTTTTAGACGTTTAATTCTTACATCTGTCACATAAAGCAGAGACGTTTTTGTTTGTCACTTCGCTTGATGAAGCCTGCAGCAGTTTGATGTAAATTCACGAGGAGTCTGGCGTGTAAAAGGCAACCAGTGCACTCCAGACCACACACACCACACACACGTACATGTGTGACACACAGAGAGAGACAGCCAGTCGGTGACAAAACATCAGCGGAGTACAATTATTACAAAAAGTTTAGGTACCAGATACAGAGCTGTCTGGAGTGTCTCCCTGGTGAGCGGCCTACATCATCCCTTAAATATTTCAATCCCTCTGTTCATGTCGGGGAGGCAACTCTCACAGACTCCCCACCGTTCCCTGTTAATGAATATTAAGAGGGACATTTTCCTGAGGGTGAGGCCCCTTTTATTTATTCCCTTTATTGTTTTAAACTCTCTGCTCTCCACTGCTCTTGGTCTCTCTGACTCTAATTTAATTGTGTGTTCATCAGCTTTCGTCAAGCTTGCATCATTGCACCGCGTTAACCTGCCTGAGATAAATGGGGAGGAAATGACGAATATGCCGTGCAATACAATAACTGGAGAGGGTGAGAGAACGGGATCAAACCAGTTGTTTGGAGGTGACTATGTGGTCACGCGGTTACCAAAGCACGGACAGTGTTGTTAGATGCTTTTTTTTGTAAATATTACTGGCTTCAGAGCACTTAGTCATGCATACACAGCATCAGAGAGGCAGATGCTGTAAGGGCGGATTATTCTATCAATGACAAACTTCAATGACACTTGTCATCTGATAAGGTTTGGTTTTAATAAATGAGGAACAAGCAGCCAAGCCGAATGCAGCAGTTTAACCCCCTGTTTGCATGGCACAGCACGGCATCTGACCGACAACTTCTTCATCACCCACACAGCGTTCATTGTCAAAAGCAGCATCATCCTCACATTTATCACCTGTCGCATCAGCTCAGAGCTTTATGACTGTGGCTGCCGTAAGGCGGCAGGTCCAGAGCAGATGAAGTTTGGTTACATTATAAAGACAACTACCGGACATACCGTTGTGACTGTAACTTAATGTTCTGTCCTATCATTGTCACCAACAAGTCCACAAAAATAATGATTTTCTAATTCTAATTTCTGATTTTCTATGACAATGTCATTCCACACTTGATGTGACAGAGCTGTGTTAAGGTTTGGTTAAGTTCAGGCTCAAACATGGCTTGTTTAAGTTAAGAGAAAAACCAGAGGGTTAAAAAATCTGAATTAGTATAACTGCTTGAAGGCACTGTCACTTGAACATAAACATTTTGGAACCAACTAGGCCAGTCTCACTTTCCTGCTTTTAGTTTTGTAGAAACAGTCTCTTCCACATTTTAATACCTCAACAATAAACAATGGTTTCAGGGTGCTCACGACAGAAGTGTCATAAGAAATTCATTTTCACATCCTCATAATATAGATTTAGATGCACACAAAGCGGTGGTGTCATATCTACTCTGGCTTATAAAGCAGTTACAGCTGCTGGTTTTGTTTATGAGAAAAAAAGGTGAGAAGGCAAACACACTTGTGGTGTTGTCTCTCAGTCAACAGAACACAAAACTGCATGACTGTCCAAATGATTGCAGATTTTATGATTGCAACTGGAGAAACAGTCGACCTTTCAGAGCTTTGTTGGCAGGATTCAGAATGGGAACATCATTGAACTCATAGTTATCTGGCTACATTCATGAAATACACTTACTGACCCCAGTTATGACCACAAATGTGACATGACTCACACAGCTGTGTTAAAAAAGTTTACTTACTGCAATGATGCCAGTCTGGATTAACGTCTTTTGGGAATTAAGGTAGAATAAAGTCATTCTCATTTACAGGTTAAAACAAAATAACTTACATATGAATGCTATCTGTGCTTTAATAAACTTCAAAATCTTTCACTTTCACTTTCACAAATAATCTAAAAAAAACTACTTTATTTAAAACTCTAATAAGAAAGACTACAAATGGAGGCTGTACTATGGGGAAATGCACCTGATATTTAGGGTATTTTATTTTGAATAGTCATCACTATGACGATGCCAGTGAGAAACCTTCAGCTCAAATGAGTCAAAGTGCACATATTTCCTTAAATATTTCCATTAAATGGGTATTATTTAATAAAAAACATGTTTTCATATTTTACTAACAGTTTTTGCATTTTATATTCATGTTCTGAATTTGCAGTACTTTCCTGAAGTGTTCTTTCTATTCTCTTCTTCCTGTGTTTGTTGTTGCAGGCAGATCCCACATATGTGAAAACCTTTGCAATAAATCTGATACTGATTCAAAGCTATTGTATTCAAAGTGGAAAGTGGCATGTTGGCACTGGTGTGGGATCAGAGGTGACGGCAGAAAGACACAGAGCATCGTGGAGCTGCTTTCAGGGACACTGGCCGATCTCGTCTGAGCTCATGATAGCCCTCAGTTCTTTTATGAACCAATATTACTCAGTACTCTGAGACTTTTTTGAACATCTGTATAATGTCTTTTGTGTTTATTAAGCCTTCACAGATTACCTTCTCTTTCCGCTGGTGCTTAACCCTGCTTCTTTTATATACTGTGACCATGAAAACAGTTTCCCTTTTCTTTTCACTCTCTGCACTGTATAATGATTATTGAGGCCTGCGAGCTGCTGGAATTTAATTTCTCCACATAAATCTCCACAATAGGAAAAGGAAATTAAAGTTGCCATTACTGTCGGCAGTATTATCGTATCCTCACTTAACCTGCCATTCAGGAGGAATGAAACATTTATACTGCGGCCCCTCCTTCCTCCTCAGCCCTCGTGTATCGTCTGTGATCTCAATGTGTGTGTGTGAGTGTGTGAGTGAGGAAGTAAAAGGATCAATGGAGGGATATTGATATTTGAGAAGTTTATATTTCAACCAAAGCAACCCATTATGTCCACAATTTTACAGAAAGCATTTTCTAATGTATCTACAGTACAAATCACTACTTCAGATTTGCATGACTTTTGTGTAAAATGATTGGAATTATTGCTAAAAAAGCCACATCAGTTTCATAGGAGCGTGGTTATAAAATCCTGTTGAATTCACAGAAAATTAGAGACAAACAATACGTACATTTTTGCAGCAGTTGGCAGTGTATTTGCAATCTTTGTTTTGCTTTTGTTTCTTCATCTATCATTCCCACCAGCTAATCTTCTCGGTAATCCCTGGCCAGCTAATAATAACAATACCCTGAACACACACACACACACACACACACACACACACAAACACACACACACTCACACAAACGAGAATTAAAAAAAAAATCAATTATGCTGGCCCTGACCAGGAGTGTCTCATTATTTCATAGGCAATAACCTGAATGATAGAGTAATAAAGAGCAATTTATTTGGAGAGGGGGAGTGAGGGAGGAGGGATGAGCAGAAGATGGATGTGTTCAGATAGACAGATCTAATTAGCCTCATCCGAGCTGCGGCTAGCCGCTCCGCTCAGGCTAATCCTGGGCTACAGCTAATGACCGGCAATCCACACCTCCTCCTCCTCCATCAGCCTCGGGCTGTGTCAGTCCTGCTCTGTGATGTGGGGATGGACGGACAGACGGAGAGACCAGCAGTGACCACAGCTCAGTCTTACACAGTGTTTCAATGCTTTTTAAACATATGTTGTCTTTCTGCTGGCATTACTTATATTGCTTTATAATTGCTATAGTTTTCATAAGGTCACTGATTATATAAATTTCCACAGGGTATTCATGGTAAACTTGTAATTTATGTGAGCTTGTTATTTCCTATGATATTGTTATAGTATTCATATAATACCTCTGTAATTGCTACAGTATGATGTGCATTATTATCATCATATTTTTCTGCTCTAGTATCAATATAATATTTCTGAAATGCTCTCTGTGACACAACAGTGACTTTATGGTATTTCAGTGGTGCTCTCTGATAATTGTACACTGACTTATTGTCATCTCTGGTACACTGTGAGTGTGTATCCATTTTATTTTTCACCACAGTGCTTCATATCTCTAATCACAACAATAATAACAATAATAATGCTGATGGAGGTTATAAGTAAAATTTAAAATTTAAAATACTGCTTTTAATATCAATAGTTACGTGATGGCAGTTCTGCAGAATGACTTAAAATGTCTGTATCATGATTTTCAGTCTTTTAGTCTTTGAGTCTCTTACAGACAGGAAACCATCTGAAGCTGCTGTAGAAATTTCACTTTACTTTTAAATGAGTGATTATATTATATTTGAAGTTTCCCTTTTCAGGAAATCTCTGAGAAGAGCAGACAGTATTCAGATAAAGATTCTAGTGAGAAATATGACTAATGAAGAATCAATAATTATTTTCATCAGTTATCAGTTTACCAATTATTTTGTTGATTCATCAATTCATTTTTGAACAATAAAAGGTCAGAGGGTAATACCACAGTTCCTCAGAGTTGACTCACTCAAACAGTTTGCTTTGTCCAACCAACAGTCCTAAACTGGCACCCAGAAAACAGCGTACTTTCACATTTGAGAAGCTGGCACCAGAGAACGTTTGTCACTTTGGCTTAAACAATTAAGATCATTTAATGATCCAAACTGTCACTGATTCATTTTCAGCTGATCATGAAATTGATTCATTAGTGGTCCTGGAGGTGAGTCAGAGGATATCACTCACAAAACATCTGAAGGATATCGAGTTAGTATTGCAGTTATTTAGAAGATACATTTGTATGCCACAGTGAGTTCATCAGAAATGCTTTAATATATTCACTCACAGATTTATTTTCCCATATAGCCCACAGTGTGAATCTATCTGGGCACTATTTAGCTTCTGTTCGTCTACTGCTGCAGCCGCACACAGCAACATGTATGCATAAAACATACACATTATTAATATCATTCACTTTATTGTTTGTTTGTCACGACCCCTCTGTTCATTTACACACAGCATGTTTATACATTCACACTGTACGTTTGACATTGCACAAGCCATTCAGCACGCGTGTGCATGTAATTAATAACGCTGATTTAGATTAGAGAAAGAAAACAGGCAAATTAATCTCAACCTTAAGGGAGGGGGAGGAAAGTGAAGACGGGCGTGAGGAAAAAAACATTGGTCTTTGGACTGCTGCCATCACTGAATTTACATCTGTTTACTCTCCCTGTGTGACCTTTCTGTCATTTCTCTGCTGACCCCTCTCTCTCTCTCCTTTCATCACCCTCGAACTGCCTCCATCTCTCCATTCTTTTCCTCTCACCAGGACTTAGCATCTCCCCTCTTCGTTCTCTTCGTTATTTGCGGGAGCTAACGAGTCAGTCGACAGGGTTCAGGGAACTTCTTTTGCAGGGAACATGTTTTAAATGAAACATAACGCTGCGTCCGGGCCCGCCGGGGATTGTTGTGAAGGGAGAGCTGCCTTGTCTTTTCTAGCAGCGGCATTTGAATAGTGTTTAGACTCAGAAGCCTTTGCCTCTCTTTCTCCCGCCGCACCTTCCTCTTTTTCCTCCGCTGCGAATCTGTCCTTCGATAAAAGCCACGTTAGCCCGACATCCAGAGTCATTTACTGGAGATTGTGGAGCGATGGCTAATTCGTCTCCTTTCAAATGCTAATGCCCACACTCTCGCCATCTCGCTGGCAACTCCTCTTTTATTGCTCAACATCCTCATTACAATGGAGGAGAGAGTGTGTGTACAACTCTCTTTCTGTGCCTGCTTATGTGTATGCAAGTCTACCTGTGTGTGTGTGTGTGTGTGTGTGTGTGTGCGCTAATGAATGAAAGCTGCGCCACAAGGGGGAGTTGAGAGGTGGTGATTTGACACTTTCTCTAAAACACACATCCAAGAGGAAGACAGAGGAGGAGATAGGAAAAGGGGGAGAGGAAGAGCAGGTGGAGGTGGGAAAGGAGGAGGAGGAGGAGGAGGAGGAGGCAAAATATGGAGAGACACAGAGGATAAAGGGTGAAGCTGGACGAAATGGAAAAGCAAAAATAATCTGCAAAATTGTGAACGAGAGGGGAGGAAGAATGAAGGGATGAGATGAATAAGAGTACAGAGAAAGGTGGAGAGACACAGAATGAAGCAGTGAAACAGATTCACACTCACACCTCAACAGTTTTTAAACCAATTTAATTTAATTAAGGGTTGGATAAGATTTAATTAATTTAAACCAACAAAACTTAGATATAAACAAGCATATAAGAAATATTTTTCTCCTCAAAAAATCACTTTCATAAATAAGTATTATGCCATCTGACCCACCCAACTGGATCCGGAGAGGGGCCCTCTTTGTGTGTCATATCATTCCCTGCATTTGCAGCCTGAATCTCTTCTGCCTCTCTCAAAGAAGAGACAAAGACAGACGGTAATAATGTAAAAGACAAACTCAATCACATAGCTGTCTTACCTATTAGACATTGATTTAGCCAACTAATAGAGTATCCGGTGTATAATCTGACACACACACACACACACACACACACACAGTTTAGCTAGTCGTTTTCATCACATAATTGCAACACCTTTAAAAGCTAGTGAAGCGATTCAGCGTTACGCAGTCATGAAGTTGCTGCTGGATAGTGTGACGAGTGTGTTCATGTTGGAGATCGTGCTGTTCCACCTTAACAGTAACATCTTGGCCTTATGGTACATTAATCATCTCTCACACCTGGAAGATTCAAAATGTGCTAATGTATTCTCCCTCAAATAGTCTTGAAAAAAAAAAAAACAAATGCAGCATCGGCACCTTGAAGTTAATTAGATCTCCAGTCCACAGTTCTGGTGTTACCACTTAGTGTTAGCACTATAGCCGGCCTCCCACCCCCACCCCCCTCCGTCACCCCCTCAGGACACTCTGTCGCTCCCCGCCACTATCACCCCCCATCACAGCGGATTAGGCGCTAACTAACCCTCCTTTAATTAACTCATGATTAGGTATTAATATCTGGCGCAGGTTCCAGGCTTGCAGTTGTTGCCTTAATAAGTGGATTAGTGTTAGCCTCTCGCGCCTCTCTCTCTCTCTCTCTCTCTCTCTCTCTCTCTCTCTCTTTCCCCGGCTAAGAGATATCTATCCTCCTCTCTGTTTCGCCCTCCTTCCACATGCATCCCTCTTGGCTTTCTCTGGCAGCTGTTCAAAAGCAGAATTTTTCCTGCTAACAAGTTTGTTCTTGTGGTCAGGGCGGACGGGTTCAGTGTTAGGAGCACTTTCATGCAGCCAGAATTACATGCAACGCAATACGCCTCTCCTCCAGTGGATGAATGACGCTGGGCTTTGATTTAGATGTTATCATAAATACACAGTTGTTATAGAGCAGCCTGGTGGACAACAGCCCAACGCACAGGTCGTGGCTGTGAGTGCATTTTCTGCTCCTGCAGACCAGCAGCAAACGCTTCTTACTGCTCCTCCTCAATGTGATGGAAGTGCTAATCTGAAACTGCAAAGGTGACAAGAAGAAAAGAGACACACAGTCGCTGTGCTTGTTCTTAAAAGATGGTCCAATCTGAAACTGAGAGCCAGAGTCGCTCTCTCAGCTCAACCACAAAGCATATAACATTCAATAGTGCCCTACTGAATGTTATAAACCCAACTGTAGTTAACAATGCGCGTAATTTATGTACTATATTTACACACACACACACACACACACACACACACACCTTATTAGCAAAAGTTAAAAGTAAACAATATTCAAATTTCAGGACATGAAAAAATCGTTCAAATCTCTGTAAGACGAAGATAAAGAAGTTAGAATGATGATATTACTACTGATACTATTGATTTCTGGGATTCACCAGTGTTTTCTGATTTTTGTTCTTCTCTAAGGTAAAAGAACATTTCAGTGGTGAGAGCGAGAGAACGTAAAAGACATGATTATAAATGTAAATGTATTTTATAGGTTTTAGAGCGCTTATAAAGATTGGGCTACTAAATATGTAAACTAAAGAATTATTATCATGTCAAACCTCCTTTTTTCAGTACAGTTAGTGAGTCTCCATCTGCTGACACAGCATTTCTAGAATCACAAATGGTGTTTGGATTTTGCTGTAATGTTTATTTAACAGTATGTGAATCTCACTACTGTTGCAGGTCTTTCTCTTACAGATTTGTTTTTGGTGGTATCTCTCCAGTTCTTGGGCAAGTGCCAGAGTATTTGCACATGGTGCAACATGGGCCAGTTTTTCAGGGCGTTATCTGCACTGACAAACAATCAGCCACACGCATGCTATTTAGGACCAATTGGGATTCATACAGCACACCTGGGTAAGAGCAGATCTGGATGGTTAAGAAGATTTTGTGCATCCTGGACTGATTTCTGTTATTTCTTCCAAATAGAAAACACAAGATAAATGTTGCTGCATGAGGCCCAGTGACCTGATGGTGATACTGCTATCACTTAGATGCCAGTCTTTTACATGACTGTCCAGATATCTCATAGTGGGAAGCATGCCACAGGTATGTAGTACAGGTGTTTTCCTGCGGAGCAAAAAGGAAGTAATAAAAGCCACATCTCTTCTGCAACAATGACCTTGAGGGCAGTGTTTCTGTTGGATCATAAAACACCCGAGATAACATTTTCTACAGCACATAACTGGGCTTCTTCAGACCCTTTAAAGACAGAGGCAGGCAAATGTTCTTTAAGGAAAAAAACTTGTAATATTTAGCAGGTGTTAAAAAGGATTTACAGGAGAGAAAAATACATTTTCCAGCATATTAAAGCAAGCCACCTGCATCACTTAGCAGGTCCAAGGAGCAGCTTTCAGGGGAGCACACTGCAATTTAATGAGAGTATGCTTGAGAAAGGCACTCCCAGCCAGAATCAGAGCCGACCACAACAAAGTCTGTGTGTTTATTCAAGTATTTACAGCTGGCCTGCAACGGGGAAGAAAACTCTTTAGATGTGACCTTATGGCAAAGGATCAAATTTATGTAATGTGGAAGGAATGAGGAGTGGAGGGGGGAGCGATCACGGCTGAGTTAGTAGCATTAACACGTTTACATTAACATTTTCTGATATTTATTAGGGGATGATTTGGTCACTATTATTTCACAAAAGTATTTTAAAACAGGTATAATTGTAGTCTTTTGACCCTGTTATTGCACAGTAGTGGACAAAAAATGCCAGGAAACTAGAGGTCACAGAACAAGAGTGTATTTGTCCACATTTTGTGACAGGAGGTAGAAATCATACCGGACCAAAGTAAAGACAAACATTTCTTCTTTCTTTCAGTTTGGAAACAAAACAGCAGCTTCCCACTCAGTGATGTTTGTCATTTACACTTGCTATGCACTCTTCAATTATCATCTTTTAAAGGCCAGTGAAGAGACATGGAGTCTCCTGATGATTTGACCACTCCGAGTCAGCGGCTTTAACCTCTCTGGACAACATGTCAGGACTCCTCCAGGCTGCTGCCAGCCAACACTTCTCCATGTTGAAAGCTTTAAGTGATATAATTAGTGAGGTCTGTGTCTGCGGAGCAATAAGGAGTGAGTTTTTATGGTCCTGTCAGGCAGATTTTGAAAGAATTCAGCGATTAAAGGCTCAGTCCGCCCAAAATGAAAAAGGACATGTTTTTTTACTTGCGGACAGATTTAGTTTTGAAAAATCTGTCTCTCAGATTTTCGTCTACCCACCAACACAACTTAAAATGACTTTTTTGTGGTGCTTACAAGATTAAAAAACTTCCTTTTTAAAAGCATCAGCAGCTCCACCTGTGTTCAGGAACAGTCTTGGTTACATCAGAAGACATCACTATTAGCAGAAGAGACGCACCATTACAATGGCAGGAAAAAGGCAACCAACTAAGTTTTTAAAGTTGCTGAAAGTCAAGGCAAAAGATTCAATCAGTCACAATCAGGAGGGGCAGAGGAGCAGAGGCTGTGCCGGGCTCAGACACCTGGTTGGACATTTTATAACATTTATAACATTTTATAACCACCCTCTGAATGGAGCCAGAAGCCTAAATCATATTTCCTTTTCTGTGTTCTTGTATCTTTCTGGCTTAATCAGAGTTTGATGATGTACTAAAAATGTGTCCCATGGTCCTTTATCAACTTTGCCCTACAGACATCTACTTCTACAGTTTTCACTGCATCCTTCGACAGCTGGAGGGATGTTCATACATGTTCAGCGCATTCATGGCTTCCAGACGATCTATCCAGTGATCATTTAGTAACAATATCAAGTCAAAATTTCCCCTGGTCAGTACTTTTGTTGACAGTCCCATCAGCCCCAGCTCTTCTTAGTTTACTGTTGTGTGAATGGTACATCACCCTGTCAGCACTGTCCCTGACAGCATGTTAGCATGTTGACAGTACCTGCCAGTTTTGTCTTGTTTTCTGCAGTATTGGCAAACTGAGCTCTTTATAGAAGCCTTCCCATTTACATGTCCCGATACATTTAATCAATCAACGAGGTGTTAAATCTCAGGATGATTCTGCGCTGTAGCAAAAAATAGAAAAAAAAAAACTGACCTTTACCCTTCTCTTTTGTTGGCTGTTCGACCATTAGGATTAGACCTACAATACAGTTGCACCTCCACACACCTCCAAATTCAAATCTGTCTTTCTCCCTGTCTCCTTTTTTTTCCCTTTTCCACCTCTCTCGCTCGTCTTGCATAAATGCCAGCTCCCCTACCTGAAAGCCTTTTGCACTGATTTACGAGCAAGTTTGTGCCGTTCACATTATAAATCTCTCACCCCTGTGACACTCCTCTGCTGGTATTCATCCACCATTTTTTATTTTGTCTGTTTTGTTACAGAGTGCTTTGGAACGGGGCCAAGGAAAGGCACTCTGGGATTATCGAGAGGTTTAACAGGAATGAAGTGTGAATTACAACCGAGCGGCTCTGGCACCGCTGCCGACCTCGGCAAACCTGCGCCCATGACCTTTTGTTTTCTTTTTCAAACCTCTAAGATAATTTCTCACCTTATATTGAAATGGCATATGAGAAAAGATTCAAAACACCATCAGAAAGGCTTCAAAACTAGTTCAAATATAAAGGCATTTAGAAGCTGAGAGAGAGAGAGGAAGTATGCACTTGTGCTGAGCTTTTTATTGCCTGAAATGGCCAGTGTATGTCCAATTAGTGTTTTACTCTTTACCTCTGACTCACTGCGCTCAAAGTGATCATCCAGTGATCATCCATACCTCTATCTGTTGGTTGCTATGGTATGTAAACCACATTGAATTTCCCTTCGACCTTTGCATTTCATAAAAATATTAGCTGGGAATAATGAATTAGAAGTTTCTGCCACCCTGGACTCAGTTATATTACATCCTGACTTTACGGGTTGCCTTTGAGATTTAGCCAAAGAAAATCTGGGGTTTATACAACAAACAAAACAAAAACATTTCTGTGGATTCCACCTGTGTGTGCAAAAATGTATGGTTATATACCAACACGTATATGGTTGCATGATAACATGACTTATTAAATGATAAAAATATGTTAATATGTGAAATGTGAAATTATTTAACCTTTCAGTCAGTTTTTAAAGGTGGTAAAACTCATGCTACTGTATCAGAAATATTTGTTTTGTATACACAGTATGTACTGTAGATTGAGAATAAAAGTCAGCTTTATTATCAAGTACATTTTCACATACCTTAATGTGTTAATGTCTTGAGTCAGCGCATAGACTTGATGTAAAATGAGGTGACTATCGGAGGGGAAGGAGTTGGTGTCAGAGGCCATGTTGACACAAAGAAACAGTTCTTATTGCTTTGTCCACATGACTGACGGACTGATGGCTGAGCTGCAGCTGTCAGTGGTAGAGTTGAGGGGAGGTGGTGCTGATGATCCAGGAGACGTGTTTCCCCAGTTTCACGTGATACCCGCTGTCGGACAGGAAGTCTATGATCCACCTGCAGGTGGAGTGAGGCATACCGTATTTTCTGCACTATAGGGTGCACTGGATTATAAGGCTCACTATCAATGAATGGTCTATTTTTGATCTTTTTTCATATTTATTCTCATTACACACAGTACGGACTATAAGGCGCATTACACACAGTACATATCACTCCGCGAGGCTCCTGACTACGGTAGCCGTAATGCTCCAACAATCCATCAAGCAGCGCAGCTTCGTAGCTTACCAAAGTCGTACTAAAACATTTTGACAGAT
>JBAJHX010000115.1:20681362-20697908 GCA_037176925.1 Amniataba percoides | reverse complement strand
CCTCTGACCTCTCCACCCAGGACCTGTACAGAGAGGAGAAGTAAAGGCAGGAGGGTCATGGTCAAGGACTCAGTGTCTGCTCAATGTCAGGAACACACACAAACACACACACACACACACACACACACACACACACACACACAGTGGCTGTTGTCATCCATCACCTGGGTGTGTTTTAGACTTGGGACCACTGAATGTCGGCACAGACACTTTTGATTTGCCATTCATCTGGACCAAAAACCTATGGGAGTGGAGGACAAAGAAGGTAAAATAAATTAAAGGAAAGAAGGGGAAGGGAAGAAAAAAACAAACAGAAATAAAAAAAATGAGAAAAGGAAATTAAAGGAAATTAAAGAAATTGGGTGAACAGATGGGAGAAAATGATTAAATCAGAGGATAAGAAAAAAGGAAAAGGGCCCAAGGAAAGCAAAACAGGGAGAGTGAGGAAGATATTGTACACACATAGGAAGTACAGGATGAGACAATCATCTAAGATGTATAGAACAGAAAGAAAATGACATACACTGAGTGGTAATTGGAGAGTTCAAACATTTAAGTCATTTCTGCGTCACTGTTGACGTGCTGATGTGGAGATGTTCCAGCTAACCGTGCTGCTAATTTCACACAAAGAATATGGACACATGGTGTACAGTGAATGCAGGGCACTTGGTACCATACATGAAATAATTATGTCCAGTAGGTGTGTGTTTCTGTGACCCCATGTGAAGCAGGATCAACACCACAAACAGGACTATGGAGAGAGATATGAGATGATAATTATCCGTAAAGCTTATGCCAGAGCATCTCAGGTGCACAAAACCTCTTGACAGACTAAAATGTCCAAGTGTCTCCTCAGTATTGTATTGCAAATGTTTTCCCTGAGTCTATTGTCATTGTATTTGTTCTCATTGTAATAGCATAGAAAAGAAGAGAAAGTGTTCTGTTGTGTTCCAGTTTCTTCACTGACCTTCAGCCCAAGGCTGTCATTGAAAATTGCCGTTGTAGACGGCACAGATCTCCAGCTCCAGCTTTCTCCACATCACCCAAACTGAAGAGTGTCAATCCAAGACGAAAACAGAGGTTGTGTTTTTGAATATGAAGATGGCTGTGTAGTGAACAATACAGCAATTAGTCATTCCACAAGAGAAACGGACTGCCCCCATGGTTCCTGATTGGTACTAAAGACAGTCCTCGACTACTTTCCAACAACTCCGGTTTATAGATTAACAGTAAGCGCCATTCCAGCATGTTATATTGTCCTAAAGCAAGAAAGGAAGCAGGAGTTGTTTGATATTCTGACCAAAATCTAACAGCACCAGTGACTGCTGGTGATTCATCACCCCCTGTGATCAAAATAAGGTTACAGTCCAGTTTCTTTATGTCTGCCTGCATTTCTATACAATTTGCTGCCTATGTTTGGTCTCTGGGGTTACAATTCTGGTCTCATGATGAATCATTTGAATTGGAAAAGACTACATACATCCAGCTCTGTCAGCTTAGATTGCGTCATTTAAACTGTAGGTATGAAGTGGTGGGAAATTAAAAACAAGGCTAAAGCTACCTAATGTTTTTTTTTTTTTTTAAAGTTTTACAGGCTCTCTTTCTGAGCTGCAGCAAATACAGTTTGAAAATGTAATTCATTCACACATTCTGCATCTATTAAAAGCTACGACAAACACTTGAATGCAGTTTGTTCAGGTGTATTTCGGAGGACTGGTCAGAGACATTTTGGGAAATGTCAGAGATTACCAGTTGAACTAAAGGCAGACAAAATACTATCACAGATTACACTACAGTACTATCTCTATTGTAGATTGGTGAACGTGTCTTAGTTAGCTTGTGTTTTATTTGTGTGGTCAGTGAGTCCACCTCTTTGGTCCAGACTGTACTATCTCCCAGTTATATGTAGGGTCCTCAGGGAATGAATGTTCAAAACTTTGGTCCCATCTATTTCCATTTACTTAGCCAAGGTAGGATCTCAGGATCTTAGCAAAGTTGTCCAGATGTCTGCCAGCTTCTCCTGGGGGATCCTGAGGCATTCTCAAATCCCAAATTCCCATTATAATCTCTCCAGCATGTAAGTTGGACATTGCACCAGTTGGATCTGCCTGGAAAAGGAAGGTGACTTACCAGATGCCCCAACCACCTCAGCTGGTCCCTTTCAACATGAAGAGGCCAGAGAAGTTGACACTCAATAAAACCATCTCAGCCCCTTGACCCTGTAACGCCATTCTTTTGTTCATAGCCAAATCCTTCAGCCTCACCACAACAGTCTGATACAAAACCCACACTGCAGTTAACACCTACACAAACTGCATGTTGACCTCACGCTCCATTTCACCTTACTTCCTGGACCTCTTTGAGAATCAACTCGCTCCAAATGGGAAGGATTCATTCACGTTTTCTAGCAGAATACCATGGAAACATGTCCAACTGCTGATAATATGGATATAGCTCTCACTTTGGTTATTTGGCTATATACGGCTCAGCCCAGGTACCTTTATCTTTGCAGCAGCAACCTGCATGTCTTCTTAAGCTGCAATGGGCTGAACCACCACAGTTTTATATTGTATGTTTATGAGGATGCCTGATCCAAATAATTGAAAGTATTTAAATTCCACCTACAGTCAGGTATGTACAGGGAGAAAATGTCATTTCACTGTTGTTTATGCCATGTCAACTCCTACCTATGTAAGTATGAGTTTTAAGTTTTAGGGTCTCACAGACATACCATTTTTATTTTACGTTTGTGTTAGATGTTGTGAATCTTTTGTAACTTTTAAAATATAAAAATAGAAGAAAAAGTTAAGCCAGCTGGTACATCAAACTTATGATCTGAATCTCAGAACTGCTCTCGGCAGACATAAAAACTTCCACATTCATGTAATACAGTTGCAGTTTTTTTATACAGGTGCCCCCCCTCTGCTCAATAAAATCTGTATTTGTCTTGGCTGAATCATCCAGGAATTAGGCACTTGTCAAAGAAGTGAAAATATTCAGGACTACATTAAAACTACTTTGGTCCACTTTCACAACTTGTCAGAATATATACTTGGATTTTTTAATGGTTTCCTGTTTGAAAAATGAGATAATTCTACACTCTTACTTTTTCTTTTTGGTAGCAGTAACTGTGAGAAAAGTATGCATTGTGTTTCTGACATTCTCTGGAGTGTGTGTGGAGACTGTGTTTGATGCAGGAGGATGGCCTGAGAGTGTGTGGAAGTGTCCCCGGCCATGGCAGGCATGGCGGGCAGGCAGGAGGGGTGGGGGCATTTATCAGCCCTCTAAGTGGCTGTAGGAAAAGCAATGCTCGCTGGGAGTCGAGCTGACAGCAGTTTTCCTCGGATCGATCTGCAGCGCTGCTCCAGTTTATGACAAAAGAGTTCACGACACGGCAGTCACAAAGTCAATACCGTGATAAATACTCCCCCTCCACTCGCTCCTGTCCGCCACTTTACCAGGCATTTGGCCTGACAGTTATTACTCCCGCGGTAAATCCACTGACCAGAGGGGAAGAAAAGGCACTCCGCTCAGGCTGGATTTATGGACCCAGGTGGACCAAGTTTACTTAATTTAAAGAAAAGATATAAACTTGGAGAGTTGCTCCTTTTGCAGGTGAGCCATGCTGTAGTTTTACTCCTGGGAAGGTGGAGAAAACATTTACAAGCACATAGTCCGATCACGCTGCGCTATACATTCATGTATTTATGCCTGTATGCAAATGAAGAAATTGCGAGGCAGTGTTTTCCAGCTTTGTCCAAGCATGTAGATACATATTAATCCACCCAAAATAGATTTTTAACACATCCTTCATTTTTTCTTCTCAGGGAATCTAATTTGAATAACGATTAGCGAATTAAAATCAGGGATTAAATTGTGTGCTGTCACACACTTGTTTGTTGTTGCCTTGACCGACTAACACCCAGAAACTTTCCATCACATGCTCATCGCATTAATGTGAAAAGAACCCTGTAGTTCAATTTTCCACAAATGAGGAAATATTAGGAAATGTTTTGTAATTTGCCATAGATCCTTGCCTTAGCACTAATCCAACATGTTAAATCCCTTTACAGTTAAAAGTAGCCTTATCCTCGCATATGGCTGGGATCACAGTAATCAACACAGCCGATTATGCAGATGAAAATTGCACTGGTACATATGAATATTTTCAATTATTCTGGTCCAAATAATTCAACTCTGGGGTGAGATTAATATTATTTTCAATAATAACTTACAAACAGGACATCTATTGCATGTTGAGTGGCAAGTCATCGTGTTGCAGCGTGACTCATAATCCTGTTAGAGATTGAGAAACACATAAAAAGATCTCATTAAGATTTAAGTTGTTGCGGGATCATCAATAAAACGCTGGCATGGACACCCCAGCATTTTGCATCCCATCATGCAAAGGATCACTAACAGGTTGTGACCCATATTGGCACCAATGAGCATTGATTAAACTCAATTTAAATACTGACTCTTAGTCAACTGTTATGGACTAAACAAACCAGAATCTCCTGTATTTGGCTTGCTTGACTTTCTCCTCTTGGTGTTGTCCTATCCTGGTGAAAAGGAACTACTACAATGTACATTTATTATTTGCACGTCTAAAGTTCTTGGATTAGACCAAATATGAGGATAACTTAGATTAGCAAATAGGCAAAGCAGTTCATTTCCACAGAATTCCAGGGGCCACAAGTCCAGGTTTAGTGTGTCCATGCTCATTTCTTTGAAAAAAGGTTTGAAATAAGGATCTTATAGCAGGCCTTGCTTTATTTTTCTAGCGCTGCAAAATTCCAAATAGTTTCCTGTTTACATGTTATAGTGTGTCTGAAATATTTCAGGCTGTGTTTGTTGTGATGTTACTGCTACATTTCTGAGGCCTCCTCCCTCTGTGTACATGTGTTCATCTTCTGGAGGCTCTGCTGCTGTTAAAGGTGACTAGGACAGTAGCATCTGAACTGGCAGACTTTCTGAACAGAAGGCAGTGGCCTCCCACTGTATCTAAATTCCCAACAACAAATTTCCTTATAAAGGTTGATACAGCCCAGCAAAACAAAATGGGAGTTACTGGTTTACACTCTGTTATTACTATGAACAAAACCCATGTAAGGTCTGTAATCACAGAAATCTCAATATCAATGTAGATTTTCAGTGAAAAAAAAACACGTCTGCACTGAATCCAGACATTTTTACTCTCAGACTGTTGAGTGTGGCCCAGAAAGGACCAGAGGATGCTGGAGGTGTTTGATCCTGAGGGAGTTTAGGCTAAATGGGGTGGGGGTTGTTTGAACACAGAGCGGTGCAACTACCTGGAAAACAACTAGCGTCTCTGAACAGAGCAGTACATCATAGGGCTATAATATGTGTGCGTGTGTGTGTTTGATGGCAGTTGGGATGTGAAAGCACAGTACGTAGGAGGTGATTTCAGTGAAAGGGTGGAGGCTGGTGCTGATGAGGATAGGTGGACAGAGGTACAGCACAGGGACTATGGCTGAGCCCCCATTCAGCCTGTGTCTGGATAGAACATTCAGGTGATGTAAAACACTTGCATAGCATGCATAGCACACACGCACTGTAATCAGAAGAGGACATATGCCAGGGTCAGCCAGGAGTAAACTGCAGCCCTGATGTGGCCCTGAAGGCCCCACTTCCATTGTGTCAGTTGGTTTACTGTAACGTAATGAGGTGCATATTTGTTTGACAGTTTGCACCAAAGCATGATATGAGGACCTCAGAGTGGGCCGTGCATGATGACAGTGCACCTTCCATACAGTTGGCTGACTTCCAAAAAACTGAAAAACTACAAACTAGTCCAAATGAAAGAATCAGAGGCTTTCTGTTATAAATCTGTAGTCTCTAAACCCAAGTTAGGACAACCCAGATGACATCAGTATGACATCATCAGGGTTATTTTCTTGGATTTCATTAATCTCCTCCAGAGCCACATAAGACATCTGAAGTCATCTTCTTGTGAAAACTTTGGTGGAGTCTCCTTTAAACCAAAGCACTGCAAGAGGATCGATCGAGGCTCAAACCAGTTTTTTCTCACAGAGTTCATCCGGCCTTCATGGTGTTTACATTACATCATGTTACATTTATTTAGCTGATGCTTTTATCCAAAGTGACTTACAATAAGTGCATTCAACCACGTGGATACAAAAGGAAACATGCAAGAACATATAAATGTTTGTGCATTCACAGTCAGTTCTGCAGCCTGATGTTAACCCTTTAAACAGAGCCTGTATCAGTCTGTATACTTGTATATTTGTGTGTGTGCATGTGTGTGTTTGTGTGCGCATTTATAAGGCCTTGCTCATTTGTTGGCTTCCACATGGCAATTAAAACTGTCTCCCAACTCTGGATGGAGGGAGGGGCAGAGAACGGCACACAGGGAGGGAAAACATGAGAATGAAAAACAAGAGGAGGGGAAGAAGAAAGAGAGACAAGCGGAGAGCTGAGAGATGAAGGCAGAGATTTTTCTTCCAAGTTTGACTGGAGGCGATACAGCAAGCCATAATTAATTACCACAGACAGGTACGTATTAAAAACAATATTCCATCTCACCGAAGCCTTGGAGGTCTTTGCGCCAATAAAAGGAGGTATTCATCAGATGAGGCCCTGTCCAAGTAAAGCTTCATGAAAGGGGATGCTGCCTTGTGTGGTTAATTTATATCAAAATCCCTGCATTAACTGGGAGGCCGTAAAAAGTCCCAATTAGCCATCTGCGATTGTCTGGAGGAGGTTTGATGTATGGGCCTATCAATACAGCACAACTGCAGCCTGGGCTGTAATACCAAACTGTAATTCAGGGTGCACATGGCGAATAAGCACCCATTGACTCTGTGTGTGATTTTACAGACCGTTAGGGAGAGCTATTTTGATATAGACACAGCCATGGAAAAGCGGTGGGCATAAAGCGGCAGATGACGTAGGCACAGAGAGTGTGTTTATCTGCTGTAAAGCTTGACATGGATGCTTCGAGCTTTTATCGCATAGTTTTTAGCAGGTTTACAGCTAACGTGTTGAGGTTAGGGAGACTGGAGTGTTTATTACACAAATATGTAAAATGGTCAACTATCTAAAAAAAAAGAATTGTGCATGATGCAGCTAAAAATCCACACTCACTAAAAAAGGCTAAAAACAAATACAGTTATAATGCATTTAGATTAGTATCACTTTCTGGTTATTTTCAGGTTGTTAACAAGATAGTCATAGTTATTAGTCTGACATGTCTGTATCTTACAAATGGAAAACTAGTAGAAGTTAGGCAGAAGTGCATTGACATTTAGCAATAGAGTTTCCTAAAAGAGTCTGCTTTTATTTCACAAAAGAAGTGCCAAAGGCATGCATGCTGTCAACAAAATTACAAGTTTGACCATGGCTGTGCATTAACATTTTGGTTAGTACTAAGTAAATACTGAGGTTGAGTAACCAGTCCATCGAACAGTGCACTTTAAATCCTCACATTACTGAACTGAACCATGGTGAGTTTCAGATGTTCCCCTACAACATATACAGAGATCATTTTCAACCATCAGTTGTGCGAATATAAATCACAGAGACTGACGTGGTAACTAGCAGATCCATCCGAACAGGCCAGAGGAGAGGGAGTGGTGGAAGGGAAGCGATGGTTGAAAGAGGTAGAGAAAGAGGGGGAGGAAAGTAGTGGAGAGGAGAGAGAAACAAACAGTAGCCTTGAGAGCTAAATGGGAGAGGGAGGAGAGGGGAGGATGGCAAATGGAAGAATTGGTTTACACTCTTGAGTTTTGTTCCCATTTCTCCAATTACCAGGGAAGAAAAAAAAACAGAGTGGGAGAGGAGCAGAAAGAGACGGAGAGGAGAGAGAGCAGCATTCCAGAGGTATTAGCTTCAGGCAGCTCGGCCTGTGAGTCAGCAGACGAAACAAAGGGCCAAGAAAACACTGTCACTTGACCTGCACACACACAGACGCAGACGATACTACACAGCAGACTCATACCATGAAGCATACACTGATCTGTAAATACTCTGCTGCAAGTATTATGTATGCACACACACACACTCACACTGAAGCAGTTGTCCATATAGTCCCAGGTTAATTTGGTGGCAGCTCCCCCTCATCATCATCACACAGATGGCCACGGGAGAACTTAATTCCCCCTCTATTGACTCAGTTTGCGTCGCCTGTCCCTGCTGTAATGACTGATCCGTCACCAAACCTACTGGAGGCTCAGGATGAGGGAGGTTCCCACTCTATGAAAGAGAGAGAGAGAGAGAGAGGATGTAAATCTGAAACAAGTAAGAGTGTTGATGCATTTAAATGCACTTGCATAAATATCCTGGTCTGTCTGTACTTTCTGTATGACACACTATTAAATTTATATTTTTACATGAATTCTTAGAATTCTTGTTTTAATTCTCCAAAATATTCCTCCATCAGTTTTTGTTTTTTTCACAGAAAAACACATTTTAAGCATTTTTATGAAAACTGAAGTAAAGGTCAAAGCAACTTTTGAGTCACAGTTAAACACAAGAGAACACTGACATCTTTTAAAATATGAATAATACAATTTAAGAATCATCAGTAGAGTCTTTTTTAAATTTAGTTTAAATTTCATCTCTTGACCAGATTGTTTAATGAAATAATCCTATCACTCAAACTTCTGGCAAGCTTATCCTGAAATTCTGTTCATCATCAGTCATCATCAGTAGTACGTCACTTTGTTCGGTGCTGACACTGAGCAAACTTCTTCTGATGAAGACCGTGAGAGGTGACTGAGAGCTCAGGAGATAAAACACGAAGCAGACTTTCTTATGAATGTGTGTTCATGCAAATCAGTTATTCTCAATGTAATGAAACCAGCAACAAGCCCAAACTTGACTTCACCACAGGTTTTACACGAGCACTCACCCAGGTTGAGCTGATGTGAAGTGTTAAGTGTGTGTGGCATGGTGCGTCCTCATCTTGAGTACGAAGTAGCTGTTGATGCAAAGATGATCTGCATCCTGACATAAAAGTAACCAAAGCTTCATGATGCAGACAGAAACCTCTATTAAGGTTACTCAGTTAGGAAGAAGCTTTTTTTCATGTTCCAAGTAAACTGAATTCAGAAGTTCCATTTCTTGCTCTCAAATATTGATAAATATCAGACTAGAAACCCATTTAATAAGATTTAGTCCCATTTGGGAGGATTTCATTGTTGCTGATTAAGTATTTAATTGTAGAATTGTCTGCATCTAATTCCTTGATGAGGATTATTTCTATAGAATTATAATACAGTTCAAATTAAACTACAGCTAATTTCATCAAGGACCTCTGGAACTCCTTTAAGGGCCTTTTGAAGTTCACCAAGCTCTGGGAAGCGAAGAGTTAACCAGCTGCCAAGGAGGCCTATCTCGCTGCTTAACTCTGACAAGTCCAGACTTCTCAAGCCAGCCCCCCCCCCCCCCTTATGATGGACGGTGTCTAACATTTGGCCATTTCCACTTTTCCTTGCAGACTCCCCCGTTCCGTCCCTCCCTCCCTCCCTACGTCTCTTCTTTTCTTCCTCTTTTCCTTAAAGATGCCTGCAAGATGAAAGGCTGCGGCCCTCGCCCTCGCCTTATCACTGTCTTTAGAGCTTGCGAAAACTTGGCGGCACCTCACCTTTTTAAAGAGAGAGAGAGAGAGAGAGAGAGAGAGAGAGGGGAGACAGAGAGAAGAGAAATAGCGTTGGGGATTATAGTTCTGAGGACAAACCTGGCTATTCACACTTGGCATTAGCAAGACAGCCCGGGTACAAGAAGGATATTTTTTATTCCCTTCAATTTAACTTTAATTACTCAAATCTCGGCGAGGGCACACAAGAAAAGCCCAGGCATTTGTGTCTGGGAGATTAGCAGACTGCCCTGCCAACTCCTCGCCGGCGCTGCATCGTTAGATAGAATTCAAATTCAAATCCAGGCTAAAGACAGTGCAGCTGTCACCCCCCTGGCCTGAAAACCCCCTGGATCAGGAACGAGCTGTCCTCCCTCCTCCCTGCTTTCCCCAGGAGAAACCTAATCCTGCCTCCCTCTCTTCCTCTCTTTCCATCGTTCTGCCTCTCTCTCTCTCTCCCTCTCTGATGACTGTGACAGCTAAAATAAAGCCATTAAAGCCTCCCTGAAATAATTAGTAATTAAAAATAAAAAAGTGGGTTGTTTAGTATTTCTTTGGTATCCCTCCCCAGGCTGGGAGTGGAGGCTGGCGTTTGCAGGTGTCAGGGGTGATGCCTCTGATCTTTTTCTGAAGTGTGGTTAAAGGAGGGATTTCTTCGCGGACATATCAGGTTAAACAAACGCTTCCGCTTCCACACCTCCTCCCAGCTCTCAGGGAAAAACTTGCCGGGCTTTCCTCTCCTTGGGAAGTTTGACGACATGCCTAAATTCTGCTTCGTGGTGACGTGTGATAGCGCCAGCCTTCATTGGGGACTAGTTTAATCTTGTCAGCGAAGGACTCAACGGGAGAGCGTCTCACACAACACTGAAATCCCCACTAGTTGTTCGCCTTTCACCCGCAATTGACTTTGCGAACACCTGCAATGTCTTCGATAAGTAGCTCGTCTTATCTCCTTTGGGAGAGCAGACCCCATTATTGCGGGTTCGGGGGCAGATACCCCCGTCGTGCCGCGGGCCGCAAATGATAATCCATGCTGCCACACCGCTGAAATCCTGGTAAAGTGATCCTAAATTGACAAAACCCTGGATCCTCTGGACTAGGTTAAGCCTCATCTATTAGTGCTACAGTAGCTTGGGATAAGGGTTCGTCAGCCTTGTGCCACTCCTGAAAACGTCATCGGCAATGCCGTCCTTTTGGTTATCTCCTTCCTCTAATCCCCGCAGACACAGCGATGCAAGAGGGGCAAAGAGTTCACCATCCCTCTCCCTTTAAAGTCTTTAGGTAATTTCTTCATAAAGTCATGTGGCTGGGTCTGTGAAAACACTGCATCGAGCCATAATATCAGAACAGACGGCATTAAGCTTGTGCAGAGTGCTGCAACTGGTTATTTCACTGGCCCAGAGTCCATGAGAGCAGTAATTGATTGGCGTGATGGAATTAAGGGGAGACTTGCCGCGCTGAAGGGAGAGCTGGCACGGGCCTAATACATTAAATATCTGGCACGGCTCAGCCAGCCAGGCATCTGATTATGATTTCAAAGGACTTGGACCTGGACTTGATTAAAAACCACGTAGCCCAGATGAAGGGCCCGCGAGGCCCCTAAAGACATCCACGGAGATGCCAGTAAGGGGAGCCACAGTGAGTAACAGCAGCCCTGGATGAAGTCATGGCACGGCAGCCTAATTACAGGTCAATTTAAGGGGGCTTGTTTCAAACAGCCAATGACATGCTGTCTGGGAGGACGTCGGTGGGCGAGGGCTGTATACCTTTCCAGCCGAGGTACGCCCCCTCATACAGGAACTCTTGTGAAATGATAGCGAATGAAACTGTGGAAAACAGAGGGGGGAAGAGGCAAATAAGTCCAGACCTCCTGGAGGAGTTTACTCGCTGCCTTCCTTACTGAGTTCTAACAAGCCGCAAGAGGCAAGTTAATAACCCCTATTCCCCCTCCCTTCCATCCTTCCATCCCACTTTCCCATCATCCCTCCTCACACCCCTCCCTCATCGCCCTCTCATCCTCTCTCCCAGTCTGCTCTGGCCTAAGGGGGGGGATAGCGATTAATATCTGCCTAACTTGTTACCTAATTCATTATGGAATAGCAGTTAATTTGATTTGATATTATTTTAATAAAATTCTGTAATATATTAGATTGTTTCAGGCTATCAAAATCATTTTCCAATTATTACGGTTACTCAAGCAAGTCCAGCTTTTTTCCCCCCTTTGTGGCAAACGGCAGTTGGTCTGACTGTGAATACATTAGCTGCTACAACTCCATCCCACCGATTGAAGGGAGACTAAAATATACGCACATGCATGATTACACCCCAAATGTTATTAGTGCTATAGATCCACACAGCCGCAGCAGATTGGAGCGTGAGGTGTCCTGAATGTGTTTGACTCAGCCTTCGTATGGAGGAATGAATAAAATAAAACAAGTGAGAACTGATTTCTTTCTGTGCTGATGGTCGCGCACTCGTGTTTTGGCTCTCCGTTAATTAGTAACATGCTTCAGCGGCCCCGCCCTTTCCGAGGCATCGACGCACAGTGGGCTTCGGTTCAGGCGGACGTGATCTAAGAACACACCCCCCCCAACCCCTCCCCATACACACACATACACACCTCGCTGCCCCCTGCCGGCCTTTGAAAGCCATCGTGGAACACACATATGGAGTCGCCGTCACATCTTTACCCGCAGCTTCAAGGAGAAGGTTTTAAAGGGGAACAGCACCTTATAAATAACAGCATGATGGTCTGCTGCTTGTGAGCTTCTTATTTCCAGCACCTGTGACCTCATTCACTCCTCGTGGAGGCTCAAACCGTATCCTTACTTCAACCTATAGATAGGCAACCTTTGAACTCTAAACTCAGGGGTGATCCCAGGCTATCATACTTAATGTTTTCCCATTGGTTTTCCAAAAATGATGAAAGGTTTCTTATCTAATAATGGCAGGTTGGGGCACAGTTTGTCCCTTTCCAGTGCATAAAAGTGGAAGTCCAATACGTGTGCACGGAGGAGAACATTTACACGTAGACATGATTCACACAGTCACACATGTCTGACTGATACAACAGGCCTCACTGTCTTCACTCATATTGCATGCCATCACATATTGAGTTTCACTCCCTCAAGGGAGAAGGTCCTGTGTATGTTGTCTCAGTGTGGACTCTTATGTAAGGGTGTTTAAAAAAAGGGTTTCTCCTGTTAATCATGTGGTCGCCTCAATTCCTAACCACCTGTTCTGTTTAACCCACTAACTTGATTTCAGCAACACAACTTTTAATATCCTCTGCAAAGCTGCCGTAACAAGCACAATTTATGTCTGCTCTCAGATCATTTGCTTATACAGTCAGTGGTGGAAATCTTCCAAAGCTGTCCACCTCTTGTTGGAGAAATGCCTCCACCTCTATAATTACTGGCCACACACTCAATTACATCCAGCTGTAACAGTGGAGCCAGGTTGACATTGATGGCTTTTATTTGACCACAGACAGGTTTTCTGTCTCACCACCTTGTCCAGTGGCTCTGATGTCTGTGCCAAGGGCTGCCCCAGGGCACTTCCTTAAGGCCCAGTTCCACCTCTCTGAAACTCATAACTTAGCTTTGACAAGCTGTTGGCACCCTCCCAAAGACATACCGATCTCTTGCCAATGTATGCAAACCGATTTGCCCTGAGAGTTATCTTTTTTTTCCATACCATGACAATGGAGTTCACTTTTTTAACGCCCTACTTTTTATCTGTTATTGCATTCGCATAACCGCCCCCTTCTTTTTTCTCCCTACAGTCACAGCATTATCATGATTTATAGAAGAGTCCATTTTGTTTTCAGTTCCAAAACGCTCAAATCAAAGTACCATTGCAGTACTTTATCTTGGTTTATTGGAAGCCACTGCATACTCCCCTCCTGGTCAGTTAAATGTATTAAAGTGTATATTTAGATAAAAATAGTCTCAGAGCTGCAGATTTTATTGTTTTCCGTGTCAGTGATGAATCTCTCTTTTTTGATAGTTACTCGCAGGGAGAAGAAAAATGCCGGCCTGGCTTTCTGTTATTTCCTCTGAAAAAAAAAATGAAAAAAAGAGAAGCCACTCATGGTAAGAAAAAGGGACAGACTCAGAAGAATCTGATTACTCTACCTTGCTTTGAAAGTATACCAGCTGCAGCACATTCACCACTGCGGTTTGACATTTAATTAACATGTCAAAAAATATTTTGGTCATTATTTCAAGTTTTCCCCCCGGGGTATTTGCCCACAAGCCTGGAATGTTCCCAACAATTAGCGCCACTTCCTTTTCTTCTCCGCTGGCTGTGAGGACACAGGGAGAGGTCACTGGAAAACTTGTCTTGCAGACCTGAAGTGCGTTACATAGCGCACTGTCCAAGGGGTGTCTATGCAAAGAGAGGTGACAGCCACCCATGCTTACGCCCCGCTCACTATCCTGCACAACCAACTCAGCACTCTCAATGAGCTTCCACATTCTCTAACAGTCAGAGTAAGGGAGAAAATCACACAATACACAGAAAACATGAAAACCCACCTTTGTCTAAATCAGGTAACAATACCTTGCCGTCTGTCAAGCAGACACAAAAGCCTTTAAGATGCACCCTGCTGTTTCTAAGATTCTCCGAGAAAGCATCTGTACGGGCGGATGACGTCGTATGATTTATGCCGCGAGGACACAGTATAATAGAACAATGGCCAGAGAATAAAGAGGGCTGCAGGAGCATTGCTAAATGGCAAGATGTTGTCACTTACTACAGTAATATGAATGCAGAGAGTCCAAATTTGATTACAAAACCTTTGTTGGTCATCACTCACAAATCAACACAGGCTTGGTAAAGGGCCGTAAACACCTCGCAGGCAAGAAAGAGATAGGGGGAGGAATATTTTGCATGCATGTTATAATGTTGTATTACTGATCCTTGGGCTTTCCAACATCGTTCATTATGTATGATGTTGCAAACACAATGTGATATTTGACCAAATTATATTTGTTGACTTTCTTTTTTCATGTTTACAGTGGGATGAGTAGGACAAGCCAAACCTGAAACAACACATATTGTAACACACACAGACACTCACACAGAACACAAAGAGAGGGTGTTGTTTTCGAATTCAGCCCACTTCTTTGGTCAACACAACTTTTGAGTTTAACCTCCATCTGACTTCGGCGCTCGTCTTTTTAACCGCTCTCTACCGAGGCGACCAGGGGCACTGTGTGTGCTTCCTTGCACCCTGCGCATTAAAACCTTCCCTCTTATGTTCTGGGAGATTGAAAGTGTCCAGCGTTTTATTCAAATGACACGCTGCCTCACCGGGTGCCTCTTTTCTCTCTCTTCTATCTCCTTCCCTCTGTCCCCCCCTCCTTCACATTATTTTTGAAGACAACTGCAGGCTAGAGGATAAGAATCCCGGTTGCGGTGCTTGCCGGCACTTCCTCCTCGGCCCTGATTTGAATAAAGAGCTTTGAAATTAAGTGGACAGGCCCCGTCAGAAAAGCAGCGGTGCGCCTTTAAGAAAGCCACCGAGCCCGGGTAAATTATTTTGATTGACGGTACCAGGACATTTTTTGTGAGCTGGCTGATTTAATTGCGAGTGCCAGGGGGCATCTTCAGGGGCCAGGTACCGGCGTACCCGTTTGATCTCCTCAAGCCGTCTCCCGGTGGTACCGGCTACCCGGGCACCGAGGGCCAGAGGGCAGACGAACAAAGGCAACTCTATGTCTGTGAGCCTCTCTCCCCTTCGCCTCCTCTGAAATAGAAAAAAAAAAAAAACAAAGCTGTGGAATGGGCAGCCAAAAGTGTGAAAATGGATTTCCAAGCTCATTTGATGTTAAGTCTTTAGTGTCAAGAGTGGTATATTCATTGATAAAGAGAAGAGAGGCGGAGAGGGTAAGGTGGGGTTGGGGAGGGGTGGAGGAGAAAGACGGGAGGGAGAGAGCAAGAGAGTAAAGGCAAAGAGAGCGAGAGCATCTTCTGACAAACAGCCTTTTTTTATTTCCTGGATAGAGAGGTGTGGACTGGGTTTCAAACGGGAGGGAGGATTAGGGAGAGGGGGCTTAATGAGAAAAGGATCCCTAGTCAATGGACAGGCCCTGTCAAAAAGAAGAAGCCAATACTCACTCCCAAAAGCCAAGCCGAGCCCTAACCGGCAAACACACACACAAATGTACACACTCTTCCAGACCCAACAGTTTTCCTTAAATCCCATCAACCAAAGCCCAGAACCACCCTATATAACCTACACTACTATCTGCACCAGCTGTCTGTCTCTCGGAGCAGCAGCTGGATAGCCAGTTGTCCTTATCAGTCCCAGTGCTCGATATGAACTGAGCGGAGCGGTGCGCCGCTCACACAGAGCCTTGGGTCCAAACGCCTCTGCTCTCAAACTCAATCCTGCTGCGTCTCGGTCTCTGCCACCTCTGCTCATTGGCTGATTTATTGCTGCTCATAAGATGCACTCATTTCCATACACACAGCATTAGCTCCACCTTGCTTTCTCCGGCTGCTGTATAAAACAATGTTGATATGTAGTTACAAACTGTTTAGCATGCACTGCTAGCTAAATGGCACTAAGGTAGTTTGACCCCAGTCCAGTTGTGTTTCAAAGCGTATGTGCTCCATCGCAGTTCAGGTTTTCAAAAATTAACTTTAGATCTACAAATACAACCTTGTTTTTAGCAGTGTTTGGAATCTGAATCCCTATAAGTAAATCTGCAATTATTTTCTACCAAATCCTCATTATTCATTTTCATAAATGAATTCATACATCACTTATAAGATATTATAAGATAACTTTTGGGTTGCTAGCTTCTTGACCAAAATACATTTATTAGCAACATTTAAATGATTGTTGTAAACATCTTTCTCATCACCAGGATCAGACCCAGTTCTGTGTTTGCACATGTAAATGTCATATCCTAGTTT
>JBAJHX010000115.1:20667176-20681262 GCA_037176925.1 Amniataba percoides | reverse complement strand
ATGGTGGGAGGAAGCCGGAGTACCCGGAGAGAACCCACACAGACACAGGGAGAACATGCAAACTCCACACAGAAGGGTGTGGAGTTTGAACCGGGAGTCGAACCCAGAACCCTCTTGCTGTGAGGCGACAGTGCTAACCACTGCACCACTGTGCCGCCAGTTTCAAATTCAAATAATTCAAATTCAAATATGTCTACCTGAATAACTCTACAGACTACATGGCACATACACATACATGTTTTTAGATAGGTAGTAGCTAATAAGTAAAAAAAAAATGTAATAATGATCTAAATACTGAAATTAAAGTCTAATAATGACAGTCTAAAAGATTAGATGAAAGTGAGATGTGAGCGGGTGAGATAACACGAGGTGTACACAATGTACCACTAAATCAAGATATTGACACACTTGAGAAACATTCCATGATATAATATTCATTCATATATCCCAGACTTTCCTAGGAGGCAAAAACAGTGTAAACATGTGCCACTACAAGTCTGGAAGAATATGAGCTCCATCATCACAATACTGCTGAAGAAACCGATTTTGCTGTGCTCTAAAAACTTGTATTATAATTATAAAACCAGGCTAAGACTGGATACCACTGTGCATGTGAACACACATTTAGATTTCAAATGTCTCTAAAGTCCAAATGCATTCAATACAAAGTGCTTTAAATACTAAATTTCCATTCCAGAAAACAAAAAAACATGTAATCAGCATTACGCATGCCATTCACTGATATATAGCTGTGTAGCTGGAGGCTGTAAATCCACGGTGTGTGTTGGGAGGGACAGCAGCCCTGTTGTAACCAGCCTTTACTATGCTGGATCCACACTACTGATTATGCCTTGGCTTCTCTCAGTGCTTCATGGTATCTCTCTATGAGTGATCCTATAGAGGCTATATGGAGGCGTGGGCTTACACACTCAATATATTCTACTCTAATCTATGTGTTGATAAAGGGGAGCGAGATTTTCCATTGACACTTGGAAGACACTCTTGTGTGTGGAGAGGCTCCAAAATCCAGAGCTATAGCTCACAATATTTTTTTCATAGCAGTCAATATTGATTTATATTACCGACATGAATGAGCTGGTTGTTGTTGAGCTTAGACTCCGTAGTGGTACAATAACTGTATATGGTGCAAACAGAGAATCTATGCGAATAAATACATTGCACATAAATAAACTAATTAAATTGTATCAGTGTAAATCCTGAGTAATACAACTATCACATACCGTGTGGTGGGTTAGTGGTGGTGATTTAAACTCAGAAGTGTTCACAATAAAAATGCTAATTGAAGTGTACAGGACATTTCTACAACAGGTTATATCACAGTTTCTGGCTTTCTTGTCATTTTTGTTATATGAGTGTTTGTATGGTTTCTGTAGTGTAGCATGCAATTCCTGTGATTCTGAATGACAGGAGTCTCATCCACCTGCCTGGTGGGACTATGATGAAAGATCTCCACCTGCCCCTGTGCAATCTGGACTCACATCCGTGTAAAGAGACAGTGGCTTCTGTAAAATGATACTATCCTTCATGTGAAATATACTATTTTCTCATGATGGGAACCCCAAGATAGGCTCTTGGAAGTTTGACATTTTGAGGGGGAGATTTCTGATTTAGATGTAGATTTATGCATTGTCTTTAAAATGAATTTTTTTTTGCAATGGTCTGCTTGTTAAAGGGCTTGTTTGTATTTGAATTCTACCCCCACTCTCCTCTCCAACACCGTTTTCTGCCTCTCTCCACTCCCACTTAATTGACTTTGCAGACAAAGCCCTCTCTAAACTAGGATAATAATATCAAGTTAAACCTCTAAACTTTGCATAGGGAAATAAAGTGCAAATTGTAGATTGGAGGCAGGTACATGATACACAATGCAAATGTGACTTTTTTTTTGGGGGGGGGGGGGTCTTCCATATGCTATGTTCTTCGAGGTAGAAATTTAATATTGCTTTTTCATCAAGTTTAAAAAAAATTCCCATTTGGCACCCGATCATGCTTGTCATGATTGAAAACAACCAGTATTTACAAGGCTTGTGTTTTAGAATTAGAAAAGAAATGTTATTATCGTGATACTATACACACAATTTAGGGAAGTAAACATCCATAGGTCTGAATGGTGGCTGTAAATGACATAATTTATTAACTGATAGAGAACTGTGGCTGTATCTTATATCCATACAGTCGCAGTGAATTTTGATGTTAAATGTTACTATTGTTTATTAAGGCTTCTCACTGAGACAAAGGTTCGTGTGTTCTGTTTCTGCATATGGAAGATGTAGGTACTAGCAGTGTCGTTTATTTACTGTGCCCCAAAACTTATTGTTACTTTAAAAGTGACCATTTAAAACTACCATGTGTGACATTTTTCGAAATTTGGAGGTACCTACAGATACTAAGCCATGAGCAACCATTCAAATTCACTGTTCATTAGGACAAGATGGTACGATCATTTTACAGGTCTTGGGTAATGTAGTGTATTTTCATAAGTAGCTAAATGCCTTGCTTATCCCTGTGGCCAAAAACTGTATTTCTTGCAGCTGCTTCACAATAAAAACTTGGATTGGTTTGATCAGTGCTGATGACATTTTACTCATCAAAGTAATCGCTGATATCAGGGAAGAAATAGGTCCAAAAGCAAAAAACATGAGCTATCACAAAGACAGCCAGGAAACCTGCAGGTTAATCAGATGTAATAAGAACAGAATTAATGGTACAATTCTTACCTAAACTGTCTGTAGTAAACATCCACAACAGTTTGCAGACCAACCTCTTTGTTCAGTTTTGAGCTGCTGTACTCACCATAGTTGTGTGTACTCACACTTTTCCTTTGAGCAATTCAGATGTGCTCACTTCTGGGTTTACCTTCAAAAATAAGGTGGTAATATATCAGGCTTAAACTTGGTTTGTTCAAACTTGTTTGACACTCTGAAACTTGTGTTTAATGGTGTTATGGTAGTCCAAGAACACCAGCTACTTTGGTGTGTACAGCTACCATGATCAGTGGAAATGACACCTAATGCTAAAAAAACACAAAATAAATAAATAACAAGTGACCAAGATGATATACAGGAGACTATGAAGTGTTTGATAAAGTGAAAAAGGTGCTTTCTTTTTAATCTGCCCTGATGCCAAGCAGCGCCACACTGATGCTGGTCAACAGTTACTGTATATTCTGCGATGTGGCCACATTAATAGTCGTGTCAACTTGTCAGGGCTACACCAGCAGACATATAACCACACATGTACCCAGTTAACTGCTACACATCAACAGCTTTATCCATTAGTGCATTTTTAGCAGGTTGGTCTCCACAGCCCTGTAGTATGTTGATCATCCTCCCTGCCTGGATCTCATCAACCGTCTGCCGCCTAACCCACGCCACTCGTCTAATTCCCAACAAGCTGATTTCCATCCAAGATTATTTAACCGAGGACCTGCATTGTTTATTTTGTTATACAAGTCAATAATCTTTTTTCCCTCCTCTATTCCCCAGATTTAGCTAATCTGCCTAATTACAAATTTGTATTCTCCACATAGAAGACTGGGCTTCCAGGGGATGCTGAATCAGCTGGTACTGGCTGATGCTGTGTCTCCAAAGCACCCAGTCAAACACACTGGAGCTTTTTCTTCTGTACCTGCCACGTCTCCACATCCCAGGATTATACTGTGCATGACAGAGGAGGAGACAGAATTTTGTTTAATCTGACCCTCTGATGTCAAGAGACAATATTTGTTCATATTGGTATGTTTCTTTTGATGAACTCAGTTTGCTTAAATGACTCTGTGTTTCAAATGTCACATTGACCTTTGCAATCAGCCATTGCAGAGGTGTGCAAGAGAATAGGCTTAGAAATAACTGGTCTTTTAGTAGAAAGACTATTCACAAGTAAAGCAAAGTATCAGCTGAAATATGAAGAGCCATAACAGACTTCGTCAACATTACATAAGAAATACTCCTATTTGCTTTGTTGTTGAGAATGAAACAAGAAGATTGGTATCAATCTCACACCTGTGAGATCCATCAAATAGATAGAATACATGATGAGTACATGTTTATCACTTTTCATGGAGTTAACTTTTTTCTTCAGACTGATGCAGTGACTGCATGCAGCTTCCCTCAGTCTAATAATCCAGTGAGGAGGCCATCTTTGGTAGTGTTGCACATGTAAAACTTCAACATCAGGAAACCCACTCTATGGACCATAAATCTGGACAAATGGATAAACTACTGTCAAGAAATAGTTACACACATAACTTTCCCCAAACCCCTAAATTTACATGGTATAAATTTCTAAATTGATTTGTATTTAGCCTAATTATTTCAAAAGGATTCAGTGCAGGCTGACAGCTCACTTTGTTCTGGGCCCTTGTGACTTAATTCAGCCATGATGAGGTGATTTCCATTTGTTTGTTTTGTCCAACCAACAACAATAAAATCAAGAAAATGTGTCAGTAATCACAATACTGTCATTCATACATAAATAAGGCAGAAAAATATTGTACTTCTTGTTCTGCCAAAAACATATGTTCAGTACAAACTACTGTTTAAGTGCAGATGACTTCCTGGATTGTTGTAAGAGGGATGCATTAAGACACCTGGAATTTCTGTCTGACCTGTGTAGATAGATAAGTGTTAGTACAAATGTGATGAACATGATTAGGAAGAGGTTAACCTCAGTTAGCATGTGTTCCAGAACTAACAAGTTCTACTATCTTTCTGCCCTCCAATCCAGAATCGAGGGCAGCGGGGCAAGAAATAAACAGATTTGAAAAAGCAATCAACAACCCAAAACCACCCCACCCCCCACAAGCTGATTTGCATCTGATCCCCAGATCATGTTTTATTTATCAGTAATCACAACCAATCAGGGAAGAAATTAATCAATGAAGGCGCGAGGCAGGAGCGATATCCGCCATCTGGGGGTCGCGCTGATCCCTCCACCCCCTGGCAGGAACACACATACACAGGCATGTACACATACACATTCGAGGTCCAACGCACATACACACACACACGTATGCACGTACACACACGGGCAGGGAGCAGCACATACAGACATGCGGTGAGAAAAACACACACATTCACACATGCGTGGACAGAACCAACATTATGCACAGCCGCACACACACACACACACGCTGAAGTCCCCTTTCCGCTGGCTTGTCATAGGCCCATATTTAGGTGACTGATATTTTTCTCTACCCCTACCAATGAGCTCCAAGCAAGTCCATATGGCCCGGATCAAAGGTGTTGCTGGGTGCATGCTTCTGCTTTATTGCCAGCCGCTGCTGTTAATTAGGAAACAAGATCACAGGCAGTATTAAAATCCAATTAAATTGATATGAACAGATTGCCAAGTGATGTTCGCTAATGTATAATTGAGCACCATGCAAATTTCTCTGGCTGCCTTTTGTTTTGCCATGTCTCTGCCTCTATCTCCGCGGCCCACAATGAGCAACCGAGCTTGCAACTTTTCCTCTCTCTGTCGTCACCGGCTGAGAGATAAACAAGTTAATGCCCTAAGATCTGGTATTGCTTTCATCAGTTAAAGTGATATCCGTCCCATCAGGCGTGCAGGGGGCCATGGAGGGTGGATAGGGATGGCAGCAGGGCACACATCCAAGGCTGCTCTGCCTCTCTCAGAGGGCATCAGTCTGACCTGTCTGGCTATCAATATTTGACTAAATGTATTTGTATCATCATAGCTTCCACCTCTTGTTACTTCATAGAGTAATAAGCTAAAATTTATTAAGAATGTGAATTCAAAATATCAGGTGTGCAGGTGTGCATGATGTTATTCAGTTTGTTCATTTACTGGCAGCTGATAATAATTAGTTCCTGTTTCAGATACAGTGTGATTGAATCCTTGTTAAAACCTGGACAGAGAATTTGTTATATTGGTTATATTTACTCTACAATTTGAAGGAAGTCACTTGGCCTATTCTCATGTGTCTTAATGGCTTTTTGATTATTTTTTGTACTGAATTTATTATTCCGAATGCCACCTTAAATCAGTCAAGTGAAACTGGAAGGCAATTCAGTAAGGTTACGTGCAAGAATGGCTCTCTTATCTATTGTTTAAATTATGTTTTGTATGTGTAAAAGGAGGCAAAGGCTGCATGTTAAAGGAGGCAAAACAGCAAAAGCTGTGACACTGCTCAACACTTAATACAAAATACTGAGACATATTACCTTTTGGCAAAACTGAAAAATATTTTCCTTTCCTTTCCTTTATGCAAAGCAACAGGTTCAATCCTAGTTAGTGGCAAAGAAAACAACCATCACTTTATCAAACCCCTACATATCAGTTAGCAAGGTCAGAAAAAATTTCAAAAAAATATTTTTAAAAAGTTGTATTTTGAGTTTCTATTGCTGGCCCTAATGCTAACCAGTAAGGAAGTAACTGAAAAGAAAACATATGGGTTTATTTCAGGTTTGATACCTAGCAGTTGGCATGAATAGAAGACATAAGTCAAATTACAGGTAAGTATAACACTGTAGTCAGCAGAGCCCCGAACAAAGCAGAGGACTGACACGTAGCACACAAAGAAAGCTTCAGCGCTACAGAGAAGAAATTCTTAAAGAACGTCTAACTTTAACACTGATCTCGTCAACCTCCCGTAACATGGCAGGTCACTCAGGTTATGGGATTGGACACATTACGGATTAAGGATTAAAAAGTGGATTATAAAGGCTCCCCTGTCCCAGGATTTGCTATGTGACATATTCATACATGGAGATGTGACTGGTCAGACTGGTTAAGAAGGGGGGATTTTTCTCTGAGCTTTAAGCCGGTCCAGCGGTGGACTGGCAGGTTTTAACAACGAGGCTTAGTTCTACTGGAATGATGAATGACATGAATGATGATCAGGTTGTCAGACTGTGTAGATGAGTAAAGCTGCCTCTGCTTCCACAATGACTTTTTTGGGCCTTTTGACATAATAGTTTTCAAATTGGCCTGTTCCATGGGTCTTTGATGCAATCCAGGTTTTTTTTAGGAGGTTCTGCAAGATAACCATGATCTTGGGGATTTTAGAGACATCTAGGTATCATTATGCATGAGTGCACAGGGAAGGACTTCCACGAGTTTGAGGCTCTTGCATGGGTGAACCTTTGTAGTCCTCAATGGGATCATCTCTGGTGTGAATGAGTCCCGTTACAGGTGGGAGATTGACCATCTGCTGCAGTCTGCATAACTGAATCACTGCGTTACATTTATGCAGAACTTCTGGATTTTACATAGCACATGGAAAATATTATTTGAATTAATTTCTTGTGCATCCTTTATATGTGCTTGGCAATCTGCCTTGAAAATGTTTCAAGTCTTATCGTTGTACTTCGATACAATGGGAAAGTATTTCCCATGCTGCAGGTTCTAGAGAAGATTTAAGAGATCTCTGGATGTTCTTGAAGAATTTTCACAGGTATCCAGTTGTCCTTGAGGGTGTATTATGGACCATCACAATCTTCCAGGGATTTTGCTGTAATTTCATTTATTATATTATGGCTCACCTTCTATCCCTGTGTTTGTAGAGTTAGGAAGGTCTGCGTCTCCCCTTGCAAACCTTGCCAGTCAAAACCCCCACATTATCAGGGATTAAATACCACTCGCTCTAACAGCTGAATGAGCCTAATCACATATATTGTCGACGTATCATCTCACATACAAAACAAGAAATTAAAGGCTGGATGTAAATGAAAAACAACAATTTCTCCATCAGATGCCACCATCGGCAGAGTCTCGGCTGCCGGCCAAGTCAAAACCTACCGGTAATGTCAGGGTGTCGCCAAGTCAGGCCAAGCGTGGAATGAAGAAAAAAGAGGGATGAAGAGAGAGGGAGGGATAAAGAGATGGATGAGGAGAAGTGGGTGCAGCTGGTGCCCTTTGTCTCTCCAGTGCTTGGTCCTCAGAGCTTCAGATCCACTGGGAGGGCAGAGAAAGCCTCAGTAATGACATGCTAATGTGACTGTCAGGAAAGAAAAGTAGAGAGATCGGAAATTGCGCCAATTCTCTGCCGTAAATGGGCAACATTGCAAAAAGGAGGGGAAATACTCCCCGTCCTTTTTATATGAAAAGTGATAAAAGCCTTGATAAATCCCAATAAAAAGGGATTTGTAGATATGAGGCGAGCAGATAAGAGTGAAATGGTGGAGTAGGGATGCAGGTGGGGGAGGACGGATAAAGGTGTAATTTTGGTTGGAAAGACTGGAAGCGTACAAGGCCTGCTGGGAAATCTGCGTGTGGAGTTGGATGCTTTTTGGCTTTGCATCCCAGTTTGACGACTACCTGTTTTGAACTCTCTTATAAAGTAGACCAAAATGAAAGGTGAACAGAGGGACAATCGCCTCCATCATTGAGGTGTAGATCTGCACATTGGTTCAGCATCAAAGAATTCCAGTACTGACAGGAGATGCAAAATCAGATTGTTCACATTTTAAGTATATTATAGCTTCAAATTATGTGTGGAGATGCTACATGTGATATTTTGTAACGTCGTTAATCAATCATCAGTTCATTAATTCCGAGACATTAGCTTATTATCTGTTAATGAAAGAGACCATTCATATGAAGACTCTACACTGAAGAAAATTCCAGTAATGATAGCCTGTACTGGATATGTGGTTAACTTAATTGTAAGGAACATTGTCCATGTTCAGTGCCACTTATCTGAATCAACACGGTGTCCTAACTCATCATCTGAACAATAAACACTATGTTGAAGCTCATTTCCACAACAGCGCTGTCCAGGAGTAGACAGCAGCTCTGACATGACTAACACTTTCTGTTCTGTCTGGACTTAAGTTACAAAGACAACATACTTACGGCATTACATGAACACTCGGTGGCACACACCTATGATAGTGTATCAGCAGAGTGAAAGAACTTGTTATTGTTTATGGACAGAGGAACAGAAGAACATTACATGAAAGACATGCCTGAACAAGTTCTTCCAAAATGAGCCTTCAACTGTTCCAGAAATGATTCATATGAGCTGCCTCTGGCCTGACAGCACTATGGTGAGGGATGCTTAAGTTTAAGCAGCTGAAAATCCATGGAGAGGATCAGGTAAAGATTGTGGTTGTGATTAAAAGAAACCATCACTATTGGGCTGAAACACTGTCAGAGTTCCATTTAAAGTCCAGCCATGCACTTTGACCTCTTCTCTTGCACTGTTTGCAGCAATGTAACATCAGACTCCTTTCATCTTTGACTCTGGTAGTCAGTGAATCATTGACTACCAGACTCAAGAAAACATAAACATAAAGCATTTAGAGCACTTGAACACCTAAACAGGTGATGTTGGGCTCTTACTTATTTGATGGTGCAGCAGCTGTCAAGTTAAATGACTGTACATCTGTGCTATAGAGAATTCAAATGATCACATAGTTTGAATTGCCTTCAGCTGTTTCTTAGTGTTTTCATGAGATGGAGCAGTCTCAGGAGTAATCACATGTCCTTAATGTAGGACTCTCTCATGTGATAATGTAGTTGTACAAGATATAGACTGAAAGTCATAACTATATAGTAATGCTCCCTCTTGAGCTTTTCCCAGTTGCTCGCTGACTCTTCTGCAAACAGGTTGAAGGTCATCACTCAGTGGTGTGACCAGTTCACAGACAGCTGATGTTGTCTGTGCCATCTCCACTCTCTAAATGATGGCCTGTTGATGTTCTTTCTTTTAAACTTGCTTTTCGTTATTACTCTTCTTCTGTTTACTTTTTTTTCATGTAAACTGTTGTTTTCTCAAAAATGCTTGGTAGTTTGACTCCTGGTTATCGTCACTTTTAACGTCCACTTAGAATGATCACTTTCACAATAGAGAGGTTCCTGTGCAGGAGTAGTTACTGAAGCTCCATCAGATACTCTGCTCTGATTGGTTGTTTTGATTCAGGTGTGGTCGATTCTTGTCCACTGACCTTAGAGGCAGCAGGTGGAGCCAGAGGAGTCTGATTTTTATACTGATTGTCCGTGTCATGTTCTACTGTCAGGACATAGAGTCAGTTTAAATGAATATGACTAAAAGTCATTTTTAATTAAGTTATTTACTCTATTTAAAAGGTTAGATCCTCTTCACTATTACTAACTATATCACTACTGTACAAGAAACAGCAAAAATCTCAACTATGTTCATTTGCTTGAAACTGCAAAATGAACAATGTGTTACAACAAAGCTGCTTCCTGATTGCAATACAACAACAATATGACGGCCTTTTATCTGCATCTGCACAATACAGCTAATTTTTCTTGTATAATTCTGAGTGCGTGTATTGAGATGTATTTAAAAGAGCATTAGCATGTACATGTTTCCACACAAAGGAACACTATATGAGAAAAATGGCTGCAGTATACTTGTGCATTGCATTTAATTTCTGCCACTGTTTATTCATTAACACACATGGCTCTACATTTAATTCACAGTGTATCTCTTTCTGGAGGAAACAATGCTGCTAATTAAGAAACAAATGGCCCACTCCATGAATTATCTCTGCTTGTACTTGCTTCTTTAAAATGATTGTGCTTAATTAAAAGATTCCTGACTTTTCCTAAGACAGTTGCTGCCTCACTCTCCACTGCTGCTTTTACTGGTTATGAATAACGTTTACAGAGTGTATTGTTATGCTGAACAGCTTAGATCTAATAATACATGATTTATTTATTTTTTATGTCCAGGTGGAATATGGCTGCAATAAGGCCTTTAATACTGGGCAAACTTGATGAGACTTCTCTTTATCACCTTCACTCATGAACCTACACTACAACATGAGAGCGGCCAAAGAAGAAAAGTTCCTGTGAATCATAGAGAAACAGAGAGACAGATATTCGTAAAAACCTTCAGGAAACTGGCTTAAATGGAGCTTCTCTGCACATTAATATGTTGAACATTTGGTTTTCTTTTCCACAACAAATATTTACATTTTTATAGAAATGTTGTTCAGTTCTGTGAGTTCATTTGACCACGGATACTGTCTCAATAAGCCTAAATATGAAATTAAAGCCTTTCAACATGCCATTGTTTGCACTGTATGTTTATATTCAAATAATATAATAGCTTCCATAAAATTCTTTAGAGCTAATTTATTTCTGTGATCAGCTGTTTGAGTGCCTGCTATTAACCTGCACCTCTGCCTGCTATTAACCTGCACATGTCCATCAAATGCACAGCAAAGTATGCTGGGTTGTAATTGTGTGTTTTTTCTTATAGTAATCAGAGACAGAGACAATAAAACTTAGAGCAAAAGAACAGAAAATAATGTTGAAGAGAAAAATAGTAGGGTGTAGCATTGTCAGTGTGTGTGTCTGTGTGTCCTAAATATGACAGATGAGTGTAAGGTGTGTGTGTGGGCACCTAATTGGCCCAGATATCACCGAATGAAATATTCATGTGGAGGCTCGGCATCTTTTGAAAAGGGAATCTAGTGTGTAATGATGAAGTCGGACTATTTTATCTCTCGTGCCCTCCACTGACACACTTAAAGCCTGCAACGCAACACCACCCACCGCACACACATTTTGTACACAAACATACTCAGATATCTTGATGAAGTAATGCCTACAGAAAAACCTGTGATCATTGCTGTATAAAAGTCATGAGTACACTTCATACTGTGAATGCACACAACTTCCTCTCCTATACATGCTTGAGTCCTCCTTGCAGCCAGCAGTGTGTATTGCCAATGTGCTTAAAGTGGATTTTAACAACAAAATCTGTGCTCAGTACAAGAGGGGGGAGTAGAGTAGTGCAGGGGCAAATTCCATTCCATCTACGGCAGCCACAGGTTAATATTACCATTGTGTGCCAGGTAACAGGGAAGTGCTGTGAAATCTGACAAACAAAACAGCAGTGGACAAAAAACTCCTTGTGAATTATGTATCTCAGCTTGAATGTCATATTTTTGTGTTACTTTTGAGTCACTTTGAGGTTATCTCATAAACAGGTAAACATGAAAGTCATCAGCAAACAATGTATCACACCTTCCACTTCCTGTACTGTATCACCAAACATGCTCTTAGTTTTTTGTGTATAGGCAAAGGAGGGATGACCCTTATACCCCTTTCCTCCTAGATGAACTGCAGAGAGTCTCAACACTCCAGGGCCTCCCTCCGATGTGGAAACCTCTGGAAGCAGCTCACACACACACATGCACTGATTTTACCATCACACAGCCAGTCACTAAAGCCTTGGCAGTGAGCGGCACAGGCCTTGGCACAGTTCACCTTAATGAGTGGCTGATTAGAGCCCCCTGCCACTGCTGGTTGGCTGAGAGAGATAGGGAAACTGAGAGAACCAGAGAGAGAGAGAGACCTGATTGAACAGGGTGGATTGTGGGATTGGCATATGCTGCGTCTGTCTGCGAGGCCTTGGCCGGCCAGCCGGCGACTGAGCTCTCAGAGCTTCCCTGAAGTGACGATGAACAGAGAGAAAAGAGAAAGAAAAAAACCCACAATGGGGGTTTTGCCCTTTGTATGGACAATTAATTAAAATCCATTTATTTCCTCCCTTTATTCATTCTGTTTCTCTGTCTCTTTTCTGCTTAACCAAGGCTTGTAAAAGCTGGCCACAGACACAGACGAGTGTGGCCAAACTGGAGCAGTCCCATCCAAACCGCAACCAGCTGACAGCCGTGAAGAAGCTGCTGAATAGAAGAGGGGGAAAAACAATGGCTGCTCTGCATTAGAGAGCACAGAGACAACTGATGGTCTCTATAGGCCCACTGCAGTACCATTACACTGAGGCTGGCTCCTGTTATAAACCTATTCAGCCAGTAATTGGCCCTCATAAGAGGAAGCATATTGAACAAATATATTCACGTGTTATTCCATCATTATTGTTATTATTATTTTGTGTTCAGCAGTGTTGTTTTCGTCAATGATGATGATGAAGTTATTTCATTGGCGCCCCTTTTTTTATGACGATAATGAGACGGTGACAAACAAAACATAGGTCAGCGCGGTTGTCAAAAGAAAGAAAAAAAGGAAAAAAAAGGTAAAGAAGCAGGCACAATAAAAAATGCTTCGCCGATAAGAAAAAGAAGAAGAAGAGATGGAGGATGTTAGCTAGTGTTAGCACACTAGCTAACATCAGCCAGTCAGGGTAACATATCAAGCTAGCTGTGAACTGTTGTGAACTGCTGCGAACTGTTGTGAACTGCTGTGAACTGTTGCTGCATATTTTGTGGATGAGTTTGTTTGATATGATGTGTGCATACAGTGTGTAGCATCACTGTAGGAGGACGCTGTTGAGTGTGTTTGGGTTAGTTTGTCAACTTCATGATGTGTTGGCTTCTGTAGTTCTGTGTGAAGCTTTCTGGTGTATTTAGTGAGCTTTATTTAATAACCTGCATTCAGATGTGCTGTGTGATTACCAAAGAAAGAAAGTCTCTTGAAAGTCTGTTAAGGTCAGGTGGGCTGTAAAAACTGCTAAAAACAAGTAGTTTATTTTCACACACTGCCCTGCATGATGTGTGTCGTCTTGCAGACAGGTACATGTTGGCATTGTTGGTCTGTTGAACTGTACAGACACACCTGCTCACACACCAACAGGTGTGTGATTATGTTCTGGTGGACTGGTACTGTGATGATTTGTGGACATACTTTCAATATAGTCCAGCAGAAAGAAAAACAGAATGTTGTAGAGGCAGACAGTGGTAAATGTGGCCACAAACTACTAAATATGGAGATAAAAGGTTTCTGCCCAACAGCAATGAAGTAGCCTACAGCACTGCAGCATTGCATCTCCATCAATGGGAAAGTCTAGAATGGAGCTGTCAATCTCGTGAGGAATCTGGTTATTGTACAAAAGTGGTCGACTGTTTTTTTTATGAATTGCAATTAATTTTTTAAAAGACTAATATTTTCACTTTTTTTTCTTACTAAAAGTAGACTAAAACCTTATGGGGATTTTGTCAACTAAAACTGGACTAAAACCATCACATATAGAAATAACTAAGATTTGACTAAAATTCATAATTAACCCTTAAAGCGCCAGATTTTTGTTCAAGAAAATATGTAATTTTGATATCAAGATTCCAAAGGGCTGTAGCTTGAAAATTGTTAGAGATAAAGCCATACT
>JBAJHX010000115.1:20599754-20646761 GCA_037176925.1 Amniataba percoides | reverse complement strand
CTCTGACACTGAAGCTGACAGGAGGACCGGACGGCTGCCCATCGGCTCCTGATGGACGACTTTGGAGAAAGAGGTCAATTGAATGCAAAGAGGTACACCCCCTGCCCCCCCCCCCCCCCCCCCCCCCCACCCCGTCCGGACTCCTACATTAGTGAGATTGCTTCTGTTTGCAGGAGGTGAAAGGGCTGTTCATTTCCTCTGTGTGTACACAGTTCAGCAGATGATGTGTGTGGTCTGTTCTGCTTTTGCATCTCTTTCGGGCAACATAAACTCACCTGTTGAGTCCGAGCAGTGGATGGACGCTGCAGGGTTGCTACTGTCCACACCGCTGTCAGTGGCAGCAAGTCAGTACATTTATAGTTCTGAAGTACTTGTATGTTGTCTAAGTATGTCAATTTTACATCTCCACTACAATATCTTTTCCTCTTTGGCAGCTACAGTTACTGGCAACATTAAATTATATGGAAATGATCAGTATCTAAAGTACAATACATTGTTGTAGTTTAAATTCCCAGCCATTAAATATTATAAATTGACTGACATAAATTTTGTGAATGACAATGAATGTGCTTTTTAAAATGGCTTCCAATGACGTACGGTTATTCTGAGCCTCCAATTCTGTCACATAGAGTCACAATCCATTTTTGTGTGACTTCTTTCAAGGGACTTCTGTGTCACTGGCTTCTGCTTTTCAGTAGCAACCTTCAGGAGGCCATTGCTCAAGAGTATATTTCATTCGTGGTAGCCCGCAGCCATCCCTCTACAGGATGTGCTCTTCATGAGATGAGTTTACTTCAAGAAAGTTCACAAACTCGATGACAGCTTCACCCTAATGCCATAAATAAATAGATAAATAAATTTGTCACACTACATGATGCCAGGTCATACATGACGTTAGAGGACATTTGATACCATGTCCTGCACAAACCTGCTGAACACAGGCTCCAGGTACATCTTCAGAGGTGAGGAACTATAGTAGTGCAATGGTACGAATGGAGTGTTGAGAGAGAGAAGTTCTTCAGGACGGCCTGCTCTTCTGTCTTCACAGCTCACAGTAACACACACTGGCACACTGCGGTTCTTCTACCATCCTCTACAAGATGACCTGGATTTATCTGCCCCTGTCTGTCACGCTGCTCACCTCCAAAAACTTGTAAATGTTCCTCTCCCCAGTGTTGCTTCCCTCCTTGATTCTTCTTCTTTGCAGTGCAGTTTAGTGAAGGTCTGGCGAACCACAGACATGTTTTCTTTCTCCATCAACCCCAACTTTTGATTCTTCCTCTCAAGATAGGTATGGCACATTTTCTCCCCCTTTTCTGAACGTTCAACCTTCAGCTCTCTGGATTCTGTTATAAAATAGGAAATGGAGGTTTCAGGGTTCTTTGACCCATAAAAAGCCCTTTTTTATATATCTGGAAAAAAAAGTCAATAGCATTATTGATATGTTTCATCAGAGTACAGTAATGATGGCAATATAATATAGCTTAGACATTTCATCAAGTGAAGACACTGGTTAAATAGATACACCAAAACATTTGTCCTTGGTCATTTAGATGTTATTTAGATGTCAGAAGCCTCCACCAGCTTCAACTGCTAAATGGTCTACCAAGTTCACAAGCTAGTTTCTCTGTCTGTCTGCTAGTCAGTGGCCTTGATACTGAAATCAGCTGCCTGCTATTGCTTGAAATCATGTGAGAGAGTTTATGGGCCAGAATTCCAAAACAGTAGAAATCTTTATCAAGTCAATGTAAAAGTATTGTTTTGTGATAAAAGACACTTCAGCCACTGTGGAGGCAAAGGAGGGTTACTTTCTATACCAGCATTTTTTCTCTCAGTCAAGGGATCTGAACCAGCAACCTTCCAGCCACAAAGTCATCTTGTTAGATGGAATAGAGCAACGTGAAGCAGAAATGCAGGAAAAAAGTGTGTGTGCATGTGTGTGTGTTAATCAGTGGCAAGCTTGTTGCCGTGGCACTGTCGCCACTTTAATTTTGTTATCACAGGCAGTCCAGCGAGGAGGGCACCTTTAAACCAGATTAACATTTGCTTGTGCGTTACATAAGCAAACACCGGGGCCTTGATCATGATTGAAATAAGAAGGAAAAGATTATCGCAGCCGTTCTGTCATTCAGACCCTTTGTGACAGTTTTACAGCTTTTCACCCTTTTTAATGATTTTTTTTCTCAATGTCTTTCTTCTCAATGTCACTTAGACCTTTGTGTTTTTAGTGCCAAATATAATTCATGGCAGCTGTTACTCAGGTTGTGGCTTATTAAATTTGAGTTTAGTTTTAATTCGCACCATGAGTAAGAAAACTAAGCACTGAAAGCCTGGCCAGCAATGCATGATACTGCAACAAATTACACACACATAACTTGTAGTAATTAGATTGATAACTGACCATTAAGTCCTAAGTGATTTCTGCAACCAACAAAAGATGAGTATGGGAGGGGAGTTAAAGCCCTGTTGTCCACCGCAGAGCCTTGGAGCTGGGGGTGGGTAAAGCCTAACTTCAGAGAGAGCAAACTGTGGTAAATGTTCATCCATACCAGCAATCAATATGGCAACGTTTTGCGGTGATCAGTTCATCTCAAAGGAATTGTTACGACGAGCGGATTTACTCCTGGGATGAAGTGAATCTGGACAAATCTTTCCTGTTCATAAGCAGATTCACTCTGTAGAAGAATGTCCTGATGTTTTGGTAAATATTTCCAAGAATTTTTTTCTGCGTTTATCCTGCATAGACAAACATTAGTATCAGGAGTTAACCAGTGAGAACTATGTTTAGTAAGTAGTTTTACACAACAGATTTCACCACAGCTTTCCCCTTGGACCAGCTCTTCAGACAGATGCCCTAAGTATTAAAAACTGTAACAAACAATAATGTCTTAAAATGAGTGTGTGGGCCACAATTTTTTTTTGTACAATTTACCCATTCTTACATCCCTCTAAATTTCCTCAACAAAGAGCATTCACACACCCTGATGCACAAACCACATCGACTGATAGTCAGAAAGCACACAAGTAAATTTTGTGAAAGTGGGAATTGTAACATCCTGTTTTTGTTTGAAAATGCAAGACTGCAGTTTTGAAGTCTTCCCAAAAAGCCTCAAACATCTTTCTGACAGATCACACCTTCAGCTTTCTACATGGAGAGGATAAATTTATGGAGAACCACAGGACTGGGTCCTGTACGGCCTATGCTACTTTTCAGTCTTTATCTGTTGCCACGCAGGTCATCATCTGTAAACACAGTACTGATTTCCAGTGTTATCCAGATGACACCCGACTCTATGTAGCTGTTGACTCTGAAGACCTGATGCCTCTCTTAAAATCTGTATCTCTGACATCAGTTTATGGATGACATACAATTTCATCTAAGTGAAGCAGGGAAAGACAGACCACACAGAGAGACTGAGCTGTGAGACTATTACTGTGTTTGATTCTACCATAGGAAAGTCAGTACTTTGACTTTTTGATGAAGGCACCCATCAAAACCAACCACCTTCCTGCACGTCAGACCAACCAGTGACCACTGACATGAGAGCACAACAACTAAGATCCAAGGAAGTCTTATATTCCTCATGGATGTGCTGGCTGTTTCGCCTGCATGTCCAATGAATTTGAATCTGTATCCCTGCTGAATTGAACAAAATAGCCAATATGAAAAGAATCGGACAGAGAATTTCAGTGAATGCAACCTTGTTTTGAAGGGTCACAGTAATTTTGGGTGTTCTCAGCTGATATGCATATTGAATCAGCAGTACTTCTTAGAGGGTGAAAGAGGGGCATGTAAATACTGATGGTACAAACCAACTGGTCATGTAGAAAGCAAATGTCTTGTAATGAATTAAAAACCTTTAAAAACCCAACCAGGGAGCTAAAACATGTCCTGTATACACATATTGTATGAAACACATATTTTCCTTATTCCCCAGCCTCACGTTTTCTCCTCAGGTCATCAAGATATCATTTCTTACAGCTGCTTACAGACTGAAGCCTGAATTCGAACCAATAGTAAAATCACACACTGAGAATGAAGTGAACCACTGTACGTCACCACACAGCTGCCCTTCAGATCTTCTGTCCAGGATTATCAACACAACCCAGCACACACTCTTATACACACATACAAACGCCGCCTTACCACCTGCCTGGCTCCTCCACCCCCACTGTCTGGCATTCCCCTGTACACAGACTCCCCCCAATCCCCTCCATATGCCTTAATGATGACCTGCTAAGGCCTCCTTTGGCTGAATAAAAAGGGATAATTGGCTATCATTGTCTTCCCCCGGCGCTACGGCGGCAGTGGCGGCAAAACGCTGGTGTCCAGATGCCCGGACCCCGACTCTCAGGGCCTTAATTAGAGTGAACCTGAGGACCAGGAAAAGGCCAATTAGAACCACCCAACACACACACACACACACACCACAACCTACTTTATTTTTTTCCTTTCTTCTATTTTCCAGCCTCTCCTTCTGTATTTGCTCCATCTGTCTGAATGCAGGTGAAGAAGTTGGGGGTGTGGGAGTCAAGGGCTTCCTTTCTCTTTTCCTTTTCTTGTGTGTGCATGTGTGTTTCCTTTATATTTATACAGAACAGAGGAAGGCCCACATATGGTCATACAGACCCCTGGGAATGGTTTTCTATCTTTCTGTGTGTATGTTTTAGTGCACACACACACACACACACACACACACACACACACACACACACAGTTATGAACCAATTAAAGCTTTAGTCATTCCACTCGAATTACAATTTATCCATTTGTGGAGCATATTCAAAAAACTCAACAAAGGTTATAGCCTTGCTGTGGTCATTGGTAGTCAACAGATTTGTCACACTAAGGATTATTAGAACAGGTAATGTACCTCTGTACATTACTCCAGTTGTGATCCAAATGGCAAATAACTTTAAATAAATAATATTACAAAGTGAGGTCCAATGGGAATTGAGAAAAATGGTAATCCAATGGGAAGTTTTTACCTTCGCAAGATACGCTAACTACCTGCTAAAAAATTATGCATAACATCCATATTACCATTATCATTTTATATTTTCATACAAAAATTGAGGAGTTTCCATTCAACTTTAAACAGCCTGTAAATTACTGCCTTACAAGTTGTGAATCAGTGATAGATTAAGTGTATACCACACTATATCAGTGGTTGCTCACGTTTTTTTGCATAAAAAACGCTGAGCAGGGATTACATTTAAACAGCTGTATTAGCCCATACTGCGTCTACCTGTGTCCTTTCCTATGTAATAGAACCCAGCGAATGCATGTTGCCATGATCAGATTACTTATTTGGGGTTTCTGAAAGCTCAAGTCCATTAAGTATTGTGTGTGTGCATGCTGGCAGGAAAAGCTTGAGGGAATAATTGCTCAGTCTATGAATTAATTCTAGTCCCCCATAAGCAATATTTAGCTGTGCAATTTAAAAAGCATAACAGTGTACCATCAGGTATCAGTGGTATTCAAATGACCTGTAGTCTCTTTCGTTTCTGAGATAGAATTGTGGTGAATTTACAAATGCATCTCAGATTAATCAGAGTTAATGCTGCTGCATGCGGTAAAAAAGGACATTTCAGCATGGTAACCAGGCATCCTTACATGTATTTACATTATTCATGAGGGCGATTTGGATAATGCTGCCTCTGACTATTACTCCCTCTATGGTGTGTTAACATGTATTAAGAGTGATTTGATGAGATGTGGATTCATGGGGAACGGGGGTGTCGATTACCACTGGAGTTAATAGGGTTGAGTGAGCAAATGGTGTGAGCAAATTTCATGCAGTTCGCACTCATGTAACATTAATGTAATTCTTTAGGAACAAGACTTTTAAATCCCTGTTATAGCACCATGCACATCTGATTTAAAGCAGCTACTAATCAATTTTGAGGAGATTTATAACAGCCAGACATGCTAACCTGTGTGAAGTTTTGCAAAGTTTGATCTTCTGTAGCTGTTAATTGGCTCCCCCCTTGGGATAAACCACACTACGGGAACAACATACCATGATACATGCATGTTAACATCTAGAGAATACAATCGGCAAAGTGCTTATCCATGTGAGTATCAGTCCTCAGAGCTGTTGGTGCTGGATGCTACTTCCTGTCGCATTCTCACACTCCTTTGGTCCTCTTGTTTTGTGTCAGGTTGTGTAAATAACTGCCTAATAACGGTTTTGTTGTCTTTGTCTGCGTTGGCTCATCGTGCCATTCCCAACAGAATCAATCAACACCTCTCAGAAGTGGCAGAGAGCCACAAAATAATGTCTGCTTTGTGAGTTTGACAACTTTGTCACTATCAGCCATCCGGTGAGGAAAAGAACCTGAAAACAACCACAGGAGATTTTAACAAGTGAAGTGCCAGGCATGGCAGTACATTTAATACAGAAAATGGAGGAAATCATTGTAATTATGGAGAGAAACTGTCAGGTCAGAGGTCAGCTTCTTCATTCTTCAGGTCATAGGACTGCTCATCTCCCTGTTTATATTTCTTTATATATATATACACACATATATCATACATATATCATTACACATTTGTATTCATGTGTACTTTACCAAGGCAGGGACTAGTTAAAAAGAAAAGACTATCAGTATATATTTGCCAGCTTGTTTCACTCATTCCATTGAATAATTCCTGCCTAGGTAGGAAGATTCTGTAGGTAGGTTTTTTTGGGGAAGAAAAGCCAAAAGCTTTATGATTTTTTTTGTTTCCAATGTCTTTGTTTTCACTAATCAATCCACACTGTATGACTGACACAGCATGGACGGGTGTTTTCTGGATGTGCATTGTTAAAAGAAAACTGCAGTGAGTGAGTAGCACCAAAGAGATTCCTGGAAAAACCACAGTCTGTATTGCCACAATATGCCCACACTTGCTCCTGGTAACAAGCCCCACAATTTTCCAAGAGAGGCTCTTTTCATCTACTAACTTTGAACAAGAGAGTCCCTCGAAAGGACAGTTGTTCTAAGCTCTGACGCTATCAGTGTAATCTTCTGCCAGACGAACATGATGCTTATCTTAATAATGACCATCAAAATTATATTTTAATGCTGAGATCGGCACTGGCAGTTGTACCCCGGGGAAGGACTTCTTAGAGACGAGTGCGGCTAGATGTTATCCAGTACCAGCCAGTTATCAGATCTGCTGCAGAGGATGCAAGGCTTCCCGAACTGGGTTGGAGGGAGGGGAGAGGGAAGGGGAACCATCCTGTTGCCCAGGACAGTGTGGAGGAGGGATGCAAGGCACAACACACACACTTCGGTGCTGAATGTGTGTGCTCACTGTCTTATACACACTTTGTCTGAAGACATGCTTCAATATTAAAGCTTCTCTCTGTTGGTCTGCCTCTCTGGTATGCACCTTGGGACGGGCACAGCTACGATGAATGCAAATGAAACCCCTTCTTCTGCATGTCTGACACAGTAGCTTGAACCCTCTGGGGCAATAATACTCCTCAGCAACACCCCCACCCCACCATTACACACATCCTCCAACAACAACACTGCATCAGAGATTTGGATAGCTGATCAAACCAGTTTGCACTGGATGAAAAACAGATTTCATCAAACTGTGACAGCATCAGATAATCTCATAAAAACAGTGAAGAGCCCGAGTGCCTTAGGCAAAAATGATTTAAACAGCTGCAGCTAAGGGCCAACAAGAGGCCCTGAATTTAGCAAATAGCAAGTGAGAAGTCCTCTGTTACAGTTACAGTTGAGATACTTGGATGTTTTTGTTGGCTCAGTATTCTCTTGAAAAAAGGCAATAAAACTTAAAGCTTCCACACTGATGCTGGCCACTCACACTGGAAATATAATTTTACTGGTTTTGACTGGTTTAGCCCATTAACTAAATGACCTCTTGCTGTAACATATGTAGAATGTATACATTTATTTTTCTTTTAATGCATGTGTTTAGCTTTGTCTGAAACTGACTGAAAAAGAACATAAATAAATACATCAAAGAAAAAAAAGATTTCTTTTAAGTAATATATTTCCCTCTCAGTTCTTTGAATCTTCAGTTGTAAAGCTAATATGTTTTATAGCCTGCTAAAATGTTTTCCCTCACTGTCTCCTATAGTTTGGGGAGGGCAGTGTTTCGAGGGAGTATTTGTGATCTGTCAAATTGTACGTTAGCTCCAAGTGATCCATTAAGTGGTGAAATCCTGTAATGAACACTACTAATGAGTTCTACTGACACTTGAAACTGAAGCCTTGCAAACTGTTGACATCTGTTTTACATTTTCCCATGTAAAATATTACCAAATTGTTGATATTTTGCAAGCTGTGACTAACCTTATACCAGAGCACTGCTTTTCTTTGATATCGTCACTTGATAAATGACCTAAAATCAGGCACTCTAAAACAGTAGTTACCAGTGGCAGCCATAAAGCATCCATAGTGGCAGCACAGTACACCTTGCAGGCAGTATTAGAGGCATTTCGCCGGCGCCATGCTGGAAACACTAACAGAAATGCTGATATGAGTCATGTCAAAGGCAAATTTCAATCAATTTCAGTCTGACTCTGAACTGAGAGCAGCCACTTTGCTTTTTAATGGTCAACCATTGGTCAACATGGTCAACATAAACTCCTAAGTATTGTATTGCTGTATAGTTTTATGTCCCCTTTCCATCCAAAGTGTGTCATCATATCAAGACCCTGCACTGGTCACTATTACACACAACACAAAATAAAATATTGTTGCACCCGGCGCTCACTGTCATTTCCAACCCGACCTGATGCCCTACATGTGTTTTGTCAGATTAACATGTCGAACAACTGCACATCACCTCAGCGCGCTGATGACCCTGAGAAGGATCTCACCTCCTCAGAAGTGAGCAAATAAGGAAAGAATGGAGAGCAAATGTACAAGAAGACGATGAGGAGAGAATGAATAATTAGAGGAAGAAAGGAAGAAGAGGAAAACAGATGAGAGGAGGAGGAGGAGGCCTATTTATCAGTCTAATTATGAGAGACAGATCAGAGGCCCCAGTGCATAGTGGGATGGTCTGAGTCAGGAAAAAGACTCCGGCCGGTCGCGTTGAATATTAATAGAAAGAGGAGAGGAGGGGGGAAGCATTTTATTAGAGAGACTAATGGTGGATGTGAGTAAACCTCTTTTCCAATATCTGGGTTGCTCAGACCTCTCTCATCTCTGTGGCCTCTTTTGAATAGAACAGCTCTTAGATAAGCTGGACCACTGCAGGGCGACCTTCTCCGATTTCAATATCAGACGCCAGATTTTAACCCACTGTGCACCAGAGAGGAGGCTATGTGGAAAGTCACACTTAAACTCTGTGCATCTTCTGCATTGTAAAACATTAGCATTATTAGCAGCAAGATTTGAAGTCTAGCAGGAAAGTTTAGAAATAAATATCACTAATAAAATAATATCAAAATAATAAAACAATAATAACACAATATCAAAATAAAATAATTCAGTGAATGGTCTGGATGTATGTTACTGTATGATGTATGACAGAATTAACATTTCAAAATTACATTTTATGTTTAATGAAAATAAATGCTGAGATGAAAAAACATGAAAGAACTTTGTAAAGTGGAACAAAGGTTGTCCTCCAAATTAAACAGCAAAAAATGTCCATGTCTATCTTTTATATTTGTATTCTTGGACTTCTATATTGGATTTTTGAGATGCAGATAAAAAAAGATGGAGACAATTCTGGCAAATTGGTCAGAGCTGTCGTCAAACTATTTTTCCATCAGAAAAAAGAGCTGCCCTTAAATCAACCTGAAAACTGTCTGGTCTTGTTGGGTTGGAATGTGGCGGTTACAACCAGACCTGATGGCATGCAGAGAGAGAGAGAGAGAGAGAGAGAGAGAGAGAGAGAGAGAGAGAGAGAGAGAGAGAGCTTTTCTCTCTGATAGCATGTTCAGTATGTACAAATACCACAAAGCATTCACCAAACTGCCCTTTTTATTTTTAATCTCACTACACAGGAATATTGCACCAGGCTCTAAATCTGATCACTGGACCAGATTTCCTAAAGGTCAGCTCATCTGCCGGGGAAGGGAAGGAGAGGAAGAGAGGCAGAGCGAGAATGTAAAATATTTAATGATAAGTTACTGGTCAGACAATAAAAGGCATGGAAATATAATTTAGGATAAGATTCACGATTCAAGATCTTTATTGTCATATGTGTAAATTACTTGGGAGCAGTCGCTGCAAGTGAAATTTTCAAATATCAGGCCCCATCCAACAATGCTCAGAAGAAAAATATATAGAGAAAATTACACAAGTAAATGGGGAATAACGGCATAAGTAAGAATAAATAAACCAGGACATAAAATTCAATATAACCAACTAAAACAGAATATGAAAATAAAGAACAGAATCTAAATAAAAATGTAATAACAAAAGAAATTGGTGTGTAAAAGTGATCAAAGACAGGTCTAAATGTTAGTTTTTGGGGTTTGTGGGCTCAGAGTTCAGCAGTCTCATGGCCTGAGGATGGAGCCTGATGCTGTGCTACTGTCTGTTGGATGGGAGAGCTGTTTGGGTTGATTGGGGCCTTTTATGATCCTGGTGGCGTTCCTCCCATACCGCTGGGTGCAGAGTTCCTCTGTGGATGTGTGAGCAGCTTTCATCACCCTCTGTAGAGCCTTATGGTTGAGCGCGGTGCAGCTGCTGTACCAGGCGGTGAGTCCGTGTTGACCACGCGGAGGTCAGTGAGGTGAGTCTAGGTGAGGTCATTGCTTATGTGATGTCCTGTTGATGGAGAAGGGGACTGGTCCTTCTCCCTGTTGCTTCCTGCAGTCCACTATCCACTGCCTAAGTGGTTGTGTGATCAGCAGACATGATGGTGTTGGAATGTGGGTGCCCACGCAGTCATACGAACAGGAAGTACCTGAAGGGGCTGAACACGTATCCCTGTGGGACACCAATTTAGAGAGTAAGTTTGTGGGGTCTCCCTCTTAAACAACTGATCATTTCAGCTTTACTAAATTTATACAGTATTGTTGGCTACATGTATAAATATACTCAGTTACTCACCACCATCCAGTAAGAGACTGGTACACTTCCAATACGATTGATTTGGCAAAAAATAATGTGTCTAAAAAATAAAATAATGCTTGAGAGTACGCTCTGAAGTATGTTCATAGTAAAGAAGCTTATTTTACTCTATCAGGCATAAAGTTGTTTCACCTCCTCGTGTCATGGAGCCTTTGCTCAGTGTTCGGGCAGCAGCTTTAGGTTGTGCTTGCTGCTACCTGCATACCACTGACTGTACACCGTGTTCTCTGTTAGCATGTCCTCTGGTCCTGGCTGCGTGCCAGTGAGAGGCTGTTTAGTAGCCAGACGTAGTTCTGGTTGCTGCAGGATGAAGCAGCTCAGCAGTGTGTGGAAGGCCTCCCTGGTTTTATACAAGCCTGTCATTTTGGTCTACCATCAGCATTCAGAGCCCTCAGGACTAAACCATTGATTACAGCTTACAGGAGGGATGAATGGGGAGTTTTTGTGTCTTGGTGTAAAACAAGAAAGTGTGTTTTTTTTTGCATCGGACGCTTGTCGGTGTTAGCAGGCTGGAATGGCAGGAAGACAGTTGTTGTTACCTGTGTTGTCGGCAGGCTGGTTTGCTGGAGTGTTTGAGGCTTGTCAGCAGCAGACAGTCAACCTTGAAGCAATAGGAGTCACAGAGCTGGAGTTCTCATATGCCAGTTCTGTCTTTCCCATCAAGCCAAGCGATCCTTTCACCCATCTCCAACCCTCGGGCCTCCTCTAGATAATTGCAATAGTTTCACCGCAACATAAGGAATATATTCAAGATTACAAACAGAGAGGGAGGGAGGGCTTGAAATGCAATATTTTAATTGAGGACATTTACTCGGCGCATCTGCATTTTCAACAATAAAACTCCCTGTAACCAGTGGCGTACACCTTGCGGCGTTTCTCCCTCCCTGTCTGACCTCAATTTGTGGACTTCATAAAAAGGTGGACAGATATCTGGCCCTGTGGTCCGGGAGGTAATTACTAATGTTACCGTTTCTCCTTGGGGAGGGAAGATGCGATGCCTTGGTCGCCGCTCCCGTTTGGAGCCCGGCCAGTTATTTCCTGTGGAATCAGGCAGCATTAACCTCCTGGATGCAGATCCATTCGGTTGTAAATTAGCAACTAATTAGAAGGCGCTCGTCATCTTCCTGAGACGCTGCAGATGAAAAACACATCAACAAATGACAGTGAGGAAATAAAGCCACGAAGGATGCACAATATGTGTTTGTATTGTTAGAATCATATACTTTATCCAGCAAATACTTTTCAGATGAGACACAAAGTTAATGGTCGTCACCTTGAATATAAAACGACAGCATCTAACCAAAGAAGAAATTGTGAACTGCTGTTTTCTTCAATACAGTCAATTCCACATTCTTTATTAGTAATTCTTAAAAAGAAACATTTATTACAGGTAAAGGAGAAACATTGTGAAAGATGAGTGTTCACCAGTATTTCTTGTTTTTCAGCAAAATAAATGTAGTATGATGTATGATGTAGTATGAAAGTATTTTAGTATTTTATACATTCAACTTCAAAGAGGATATCTGGATTCATTGTCCCCATAGAGTGGTGGCAGTGGATGAGGCTGAGTTTACTGCTCATATTGTACTTTGACTTGACAGTGTACAGGACTCACAGGATGACGCTCAGACAGGTGAGTGCAACAACACTTTCACTGATGGATGTAAATCCTTCCAGAGAAAGAAAAACCCTGTGTTGTCATCCTAGAGTAGGACACAGGCCTCATAGTGAGCCTACGTGCTCTTGGGAAGAAGACATAAGAGATTCCTCCTCCCACAAATGAAAAGAATCCACTCAGAGCTTTTCCTATTCTGACTTATCTGCTACGACCTGTGGCTTATTCTGGCTAACATTACATTCATATTGCATGACAGGGTGGCTGCCTGGGTTTGTTGACTCTTTCCTACTTGTGCTATTGTTGGACTTTGTTTTAGCTTGTACCGCTGTCTTAACGTAATTCTTTAACTAAACGAACTGATTTTATGATGAGACGGTCATATAGAAATCCAAAAACATTTACAGAAGCTAATGCACACCGATATGGCAGCTTGAAGTGTGATGCTGACAGACTGAGTTATATTATATATATCTGACTATGAGCCTGTGTGTGCGTGTGTGTGTTACGCACACCTAATGGACTTTGGTAATCAGAGGATCACAGCATTTCTTTTGCATTTCTCATCGTTTGTCCAGTGAGTTTTGGTCTGAGGAACTTATTATGTAGGATAGTAGGATTTAGGATAGTATTTCTATTTCTATCATCTATCTGTATGCGTGTACATGGGCAGGCTGCAAACAGAGGTACCCCTCGTAGAGTCTCAGCCAGTTGAAATGCAATGGATATCTGTTGTTAGAGATTACCAGTGATAGTGGTACTGAAAATCTCTCTGCTGTGTGTGTGTGTCTGCTTCTATTTGTGTGTATCTGTGTGTTTTTGTGTGTGTGTGTGTGTGTGTGTGTGTGTGTGGACAAGCAGGTGAAGTGGATTATGAGCAAGTTGTGTAATCCACAGGTTCTCTTATCTCTCCAGGGGAATAACCATCGTTCTTTGTCTTGTAGGTCAAGACACTGCTGTGTTCCTGTAGTGCTGCAAAGTGATTTTTTACTGGTCCTTTGGGAAAAATGACTAAAGTACAGGCTTTTTTTAGAGTAGGTATGTCAATCTAATCTTCTTGAAAATTACACACTTGTCTGTTGAATGTTGATTTACTTTATCGAAATGACCAAAGAGTTTTACAGTCAAAGAGTTAAAAACCTATTTTCCTTTTCTTTTTTGTAAGTTTTATTAAAACTTTTTTTACTTTTGGAGTACACATTACCGTATATCTGCAGTTTGAAGACCTTCATTTCCCCAGATGATGCAGACACCCCGTGGGCCAATCAAGATGCCTCATCTGTTTAAGGTTCCTCAAATCGGACCGGTGTCGGAGCATTTCTGGCCTTTCAGAGTTTGAAATTTTGACCTTTTAATTAAGGCACCCCCTGCCAGGCCAATCAGTGGAATGTCTGAAACGTCAGAGCTCCGCGCCCAAATATACCATCAGTCCTGGTTTTGTCAGTATCTAAGCGGCAGCCTGAGATCACATTTGCGTTAAAATGTGTGACATTTAATCAGAGCGCCCTCATTAGGTCAATCAGTGCAGCTTTAAGTAGCAGGACATTTAGATTAGATTAGATTAGATTAGTGAGAGCTTTTAATGTATTTTTTGAAATCTGAAACAAAAAGGTGAAGATCCAACATTTCTGAAGTCTAAAGACCCATTAGTGGCCCATCCAGGATGTAATACTGAACTTAAAAGAGTCATGACAACAACATCACAACATACTGATGATTTATATATATTGTATTTCTATATATTCTATAACTTTGCTAATCTATCCTGTCTGCATTTGCACACTTCTCCCTCCCATTTTCTTCATTTTAAGCACTGTAATATATATATTGTGTATTTGTAAAGTAGCCTACTGTGCATGTTTTTTCTACTACTTATTAATTTTAACAAGACTCCCTGTATGTGAATACCTGTTTGTTAAAGCTGATTCTCATTCTTCTGATTTGTCTTCACATGTAAACATGTAATCCTGCGGATGGGACCATCGACAAACGGTTCTCAAAAATGTGAAAAAAAAGTTCATCCTTTTTGAATCTGCCTGTCTGTGTTTCTCCTTGTCTGTCTTTCTTTATGTCTCTTTGTGTCTCTGCCTCCCCGTCTGTCTTTCTGTCTGTCAGTCTGCACTGTATCCAAACGCAATCACCAATCAAGGGCACAGTAATCCGTTCACTGTAAATCTAAGTGAACACACACACACACACAAACACACATGAACCACAGGCGTGTGTGTGCCTGTCTGTTTTGCCACAGGGGCTTGGCTGCCGCTAAAGACGGGAATCGGGTAGACAGTAGCATTCATTGTGTGTGTGTGTGTGTGTGTGTGTGTGTGTGTATTGTATGTGTCCAGCTGGCAGGCAAAGGCCTTTGTACAGCCTTTCATATTGTCTTATCAGTTCACAAATAAACATGGCTGCCGATGAAACCCACGAGGAAAAAAAATGTGTGTGTGTGCACGTGTGTGTGTGTTTACTGAGCTAGCGTGCACGCTTCGCTCTCACTTTGCACATTGATATCTGTAGATGGAGATAAAATGTGATGCTGAAACACACACACACATTCTGACGCACTTTACTGGAGTGATTATAACTGTTTAAACGACCCTTTGCCACCACTGGTGTGTGTGTATGTGCACGTATGTGTGATGAATTTGGTCTATTCTGCAAGGCTCAGCTACAGTGGCTCAAAGGTCTGGACCCGGAGAAAAAACATGACAAAAGACCTTTTGAAACTCCTGCTCTTATTTAAAGTGATCCACGCACCGTTCTTCCTCTCTTACTCTACCTTTGTCTTCTCAAACTGTATGTGTTTAGCTTCCAGCGATGGAAAATCAAGGAGTACAAATGTTACACATGTCAAATATTCCTCTCTGTTCTGAATGGAAAATGTACATTATCTCTGGTGTGCTGCTGAAGTAAAGATAAATCAGGTTTATGAGACTCTCCCTCCGTGTTTTTTTGTTGAGAGGAGTAACACGGCTAAATCCCTCCCGGATGAAGCTAGGAGCTACTTTGTCTTAATTACTGGAAGAGGAACAAGTCGCCCCAAAAGCAATCATCTCTGTTTGTTAAAGCAGACTATCTGCCTGGACACATTACAGTGTCATGGTCTTTGCAGCGAGGACAAGGAGGGGAGGTGATGAGAGGGAAGGACGGAGAAGAAGGGGAGACAAAACACAGTGTGAGGAGATGAAAGAACAGCAAAGAAAAGAGAGGGGGACATGTGACTAAAAGAAAAGAGAAGGAAAATTAAACAAAAAGACGCGTGACAAGAGGAAAGAACAGTAAAGAATGCAAAGAGGAGAAAGGACGAGACATTAGGAGAGGAAAGGAAGGAGAGAGAAGAGCGGAGTGAAATGGACAGACATATAGAAGAACGAGAAGAACAGAAAGAGGGAAAAGGAGAGGAAAGACGACAAGAGATTCAAGAAGGACGGAGAGAGATGAGGACAAGAGAAGACAATAGGAAAGGGGGAGTGATAAAAGTAAAAGAAAGAAAAGGAGATGAGAGACGACAAGAAGGAGATGCAATGAGGAAAGAAGATGAGGAGAGGAGAAGGTGAGGTGGGACAAGAGAAAACAGCACTGAACATCATTTTCCTCATTTTCTCTGCTTTCTCTCTCTCTCTCTCTCTCTCTCTCTCTCTCTCTCTCTTCCTCTCTCTCTCTCTGTTATCTGATAAGTCTCACTCAGCCCGTCATGGCTGACTGATCGAGGCGGCCAATCACCGTCCACGCCACCCCCCCAACCCCCGATGTAAATAACCTCCCCGCTGGTTCAAGGTGGGACGTCACTCCAACTCCATTAGTTTATTTTATTACCATAGAAAAGCTGAGGGGGGGTGCAGGAGACAGGCTGCATGGAGAGGGGGGGTGTGGATACCGGGGGGGTGTATGTACCCTATAGGGGGAGTGAGGCAGGAAGGATGGAGATGGGCGAGAGAGATTACCAGAGACAGAGGAAGAGCGAGAGAGAAATAGTGCCAAATGATAGAAAGAAGCAATCTAAAAGAGACAGACGGCTGTGAACAAAGAAAAGGAGGGTGACAGGTGTGACACGAGAAGGTGTGTACATGTGTGTCTGTGTGTGAGTGAACGTGTGTGTGTGTGTGTGTGTGTGCATGTTGGCTTGCTGTGACTCTGTTTATACAACCTGTGAATGAAGGGAGAATGTAAAAAGTAACAACACGTGTAACATATGCTGGACCTCCAGACCACATCCCATTCTTTGTGAAGGAAACTTTCCCCCGTGTCAGCATATTACTAATAAGAGGTCAGATATGTACGATGTTGTGGGCCCGCAGCTGTTGTGTTTGATGTCATACTGTGGGGTGATGGTGAACATGGGTGTTGGTCAGTGAAGACAGAGAAATTGAAACAATGTTTTACCTGTGAGCTGAACGTGTCATCCCTGTTTTCTTCAAAGCCAGAAAACTTCACCTTGCCACTATTTATAAAAGTAGTATAAGTATAAAAGTTAAAGTATTCTGGAGTACTGGAGTTTTTTCTTTTTTATTTCTGGTTTCATCTTTAACAAACATGAATGTATTTGATGAGCTCAGACTTGTTTTAATGCCAAAGTGACAAGTGGCTCTGCTGTTGAACAAACAGAGTAAAAACATTGTGTCCTGGGACACTCAGCTGAGCGGAAGTAAACAGCAGCATAAAATGGAAACACTAAAACACAACTTTGGGGCATTTTTACTTTACTTGAGTGCAGTACTTGGCTTAATGTACTTAGTTACTTTCTACCACCGGTATAGAGTAAACAGGGCATGTTTGATGAGGGGGTAAAAGCACTGACATGTATTTACACTATTTACAGTATAGCATGTAAGCACTTTCTCACTGTGTATTTATATCAAGGGAGAACTGCCATTATAGTGGGTATGTATGCTGAAAATATCTATATAAAAATATCTATATATACGTGAAAACTAATTAGATAAGTAACAATATATATGTATAGTTGTTGGCAAATAATTATGTGATTATCATTAATAGTGCATATTTGATTTACTGATTCTGTGGTACCTTTGATCCGATGCAAAGACATTGCGTTTTGACGCCCTGCCTGCTCGGCGTCATCTCTAGAAGCATGGCCAGAGTGTGAAAAAAAGTGTAAACAAGGCTGGAGCGGAGCGATGATGGCCCTGATAGTGTCACTCACGCCTCACCTCTCCCTCGCTGGCCCTCCCCCTCCCCCCTCTTCGTAACCTGCTCTCTATTTCAAAGCAAGAAAATGGCCTTCAGTGGTCAGATCTAACTGATGCTATCGTTCCTCGCTGCCTTTAATGTAAGCATGTCCCCAATCAGCCGGGATGAATCCAATCAAGGCGAAGGGGGAGGCGCAACAATCTAGGGCACTTTTCCCAATGACTGCTGCAGGCCAGGAGATTAGAGGACAGAGGGGGAGACGAGGGGTGGGGTGGGGTGTGGGGGGCTAAAGAAGGAGCCTTTCATTCAGCGATGCAACACTAAATCACACATGCATTCACCACCTTCACCTCCATTTGTCTACACCCCCCCCCCCAACAAAACTCCTCTTAGATACGGAAATGCAAATTTCCCTCCTCCTTCTCTATTCACATCTTTTTAAATGATTTCTACCATATGGATGCCAGCGAGGATGGGAGGGGGCACAGTGTTTCTTCAAATCAGCATGACTACTGGTTGATTTATCCTCAAACTTTTCTCCCTCTCCCCCTTCCATCTCTTCATCCCTCCGCCACCAACGCCCGGTGACGGCTCTCCTTCCTCTCTTCTCTCTCCTATTTCCAAAGCTTAACTTCATTGTCTCAAGCCCCACTCCGCTTTCATCTTAAGACAAAGATTTATGTAAATCTTTGGGCCGGGCGTTAATGCGGAGCGCCGTGTGAGAAATAGCATCCCTAAATCGTGGCATTGTTGTTGAAAATGACAAGGCAGGCCCGTTAATCCTACAATGCGATCATCCAAATGTGTCATAATGCCGTGTGTAGGCAGGCGAATCTGAATATCAAAAAGACGCCACGCACCTCTTATACGGCGCTTTCAGTACTTCCACCGCTGCCGCACTACTTCCCTCTATCTGCCTCTTTCTCTTTCTCTCCGTCTCCTTTAAACAACTCACCCTGCTTGTCACTTTGCTCGCATTAAAAAAAAGGGAATAAAACACGTAAGATGCCACAGTCTCAAGTTTGTTGCAGAGCAGAAATCATCATCACATTTCTCTTTATTGTTTTACTTGTTCTCCCACATATGAAAGCCTTGATTCATTCAGATAATAACAAACTACATCTGTGTAATTGTGTGTAATTGTGTACTGCGCAAAGTGGCTGTGAATGTGAGATGAAATAAATCGATGGCTTCCGCTTTGTCACCAAGATGTATTTATTTCACAAACAGCAATATGAGGCTTTGTGGTGGAACAATGTGCAGATCCAAAGGGAAACAAAGGCCCGAGTCAAGTCACTGCATGTATGGAGCATTTAGCTAACAATCAGTTACCTTGTATTCCTTTATTTAGGATCTGAAGAGGAGGCAGTGCCGCTTCTTCCTCTTATTTGTGTGCAGCATTGCACTCGGGGATCAAACTGAGCCCACTAAAAGTCTGATGAGGATTCATTTGCTGAGGGAAATTGACAGTGGAAGTGAGGCAGAGGGCGAGGAGTGTGATAGCTGCTTTTTTGGAAAGAGCCATGAAACAGGCATGCCAATCAATTGGACAGGGACAAGGCTGCTGAATGATAATGTTAATAATTACCAGCCACGTCGGGGGACTCCTCCCTGATTGGCCGTGAAACCTCTGCCATAATGAAGCGGCCCGGCCCTTCGCCCGCTTTCCTCCCAGCGTTACCTCCTGACATTGTGACACCTCCTCTTCTGACCCCTTCCCTCTTTCTCCCCCAGACCCCCCGCCTCCCTCCTTCATTCCTCTGCCATGCAGTCGGGGAGGAGCCCCGGGGGGGGATTTTGTCAGGGAGAATAGCGGCGTTGATCTTGAAGGCTTAAGACCCTACTGTACCTGTCAACAGTGTGGCTTTGGCGCTGACGACCAGCGGCTTAAGTCATTTGAAGTTGCTTCTTTTTTTAATGAGGAGGGGAGGAGGCGCAGCGAGTGCTGACAGCCAGTCAGGGTCTTGAAATAATTCCATACCTCTGAATAACCAGAGGTGTCTGTCTGACTTAATCCCCCCCCCCAACCCCATTGCTCCCCCTTCCACACACACACACACACACACATACGCACACACACACTTTTAAGGTAGTGGAAATAAAGCAGGTTGCAGGGCTAATGATGAGGAAGGTGGCAGAGAAAAACACTGCGGACTGACGATGAATCAAAGATGCAGCTTTGACTTAAATAGAACCATGACAGCAACTCAATGTGACAAGTGGTCAATTTCCAATAATACTGAACATCCAAAAATATCAGTCATTACCTTTATTATCAATAGATATGCTGATGATTGTCTTGATTAGTCATTTGATAAAAGAAATTCTCAGGTTTTTCTTCAAATGTTTGGTGGGCCATTAGTCCAAAACCAGTTTAATTTACTGTTCATGTTAGAAACCAAAGCCTAACCTGTGAAAATATTTTCTATAAAACATGAATATGCAAATAGTAACATTAATCAATTAATTGACCATTAGTCCTATTGTGTGTTTCAAGGCTCTGAGTTGTCCTGCTGTGTTGTTTTACTTACCATACTAATCTGTCCATGATTCATCGTTTTAGCTATTTTAAAATGAATTACTTGAGATTTTTTATCTCTTTTCAGCAAGTCTTCACTCCTTACTTTCTCCATTTCTCCCCCTCTTATTGGGTCTCATTACTTCGCTCTCACTTTCTTTCTCTTGGCTGGGATAATCCCCCCTGTAGGGGACTTCAAAGTGCAGGCCGGCCAGGGAAAAGCCTTAATTACCCATTTGCCTTGAAACTCAAGCCAAATCACAACTCGCCCCGGTCCGTCCGACTCCGCGCTCCTGCCTCCCTCGGACTAATTGTGGCTCTGAATTTCTTTTTTTCCCTCCTCCATCGTGCGAATGGAAAGATGAAATTAAATCAAAATAAGAGAGAAAAATGTGAAATGTTGAAGCAGGTGATGAGAGAGTTAGTGACCTTATTTCAGTGTGCTGTTTCGCCTCCGTGTGTTTTCTCTTTTTAAGAAAACTGTGAAATTCAGTGGCACAAAGAATCATTATCTTAGAGACTGTGCTGCCGTCTGTGTAGATGTTTGTATTTTCATTGTAAATGCTGTCATTCAAAGTCATAGAAGTGCAGAGATTTGTGAGATAAGAACAATAAATGATCTTGTCTGTTTAGTGTTGCTTTTCATGTAAAAAACCACACGTCAGCTGTCCATTTCCTCTGGATGTGATTTAATAGTCATAACTTGTCATTTAATCATTACGGTCACTGAGAAATATTGAGCCCCACTGATTGATGGCAAAGTTCAACATGTTAACAAGAAGCAGCACCACCTCTGAAAAGGCACGCTCGCTTTGACAAGAGATGTCAATCAGCAAAGTCGACCTGAGAAAAGCCAGCTATTGTATTTACAGGGCTCTTTCATTAGCGGAATAAACTGAAGGGTTTCAGATTGAATGGTAGACGTTTGAGAGATATGAAAATATACTTCCAGTATATTTATGATGACTTTTTAATAATAAAGTCTAACCATTAACAAGACAACACTTACATCTGATGAGGCGTGAACTCTGATTAATTCATGATGTGTCAGTGATGGTTTTTCAGGTATAATTGAAAAGAAAAAATAAATTACTTATATTATATGGAAGTGTCCTCTAAGTATACCAGTGATGCCTGGTTTACACTGGTCAAGATAAAGTGAAATTTAGAAACTGATTGTCATGAGGCTTTGGAATTATATTACAGTTATATTAATATGTATACAAACTTGTTAATGATGACAAAGAACAGTAAACTGTGATGTGCTGAAGGATACTTTACCTGGTTTAAATGTGTAATTGTCTTTAACAGGATATCAGTACTCCCAACCACGCAGCAGAGTCCATAACTGAATACCTGTAACTGAATAATTGTGGTGTGTCTAAATTTATTGTACATGGTTTAGTAAATTATCAGATAAATTAACATAGTGTGTGAAATATTTTCAATGTTTTCAAAGTTTCAGGTATAATTGATGAATTTAATATACAGCCAGAGTTTATGTATAAAGAGTGTCCTGTTAATGTTAAAGGCGTCAACTAATTATAGCTGCTCAAAATGCATTAAAACATACTTACAGTATGTGTGTTGAAGTACTGTGTTTGTAGTCACACTGCAAAGTTAAATTGTGATGCACTGTGCTTGGTTTAAACTGATAAACTGTTGTCAGAATAAACAAAATCATTAGAAATATTTTAGGTTTCATTACAGATGGAAACACATATACTTACGGTGTACACATATTTATAATTGGGCTGTTAATGACTACATCATACGCAAAGAGCTTAGATTACATTAAATTCTTCATCTTTGTGCTGAATGGACTCTTTTGTTGTGCAGTGCACTTTAAAATAAAAGGAGAAGTAGACAGTGGGAGTCTGAAGGTCATATTTACTGTAACCAGCCAATGGCGTCCACCGACCACATCTCAGTGACATCATAGAGGACACAAGTCTATAAGAGTCATTTTTAAATAAAGTGACATCACAAACATCATTACATCCCTTCTCCAAAAAAAAGAGTATTAAAATCTGTATAGGAATGGAATGTAAAGTACTGCAGGATGGTCTCTTTTTCGCTGTTTTGTGGTCAGTGTCAGCAGCAGTAAATGTTTCCAGGAAAATTTCAGAGCATGTGAATAACATGTTCATCAGTGTGTTTCCATGGTCCCTCTCTGTCAGACCAGCTCAAAGAACAAAATGAGACAAACAAGCAGAGGATGTAGAATTGTAACAGCTTGTATTTGTGCTCCGTTCTCATGCCGAGAAATATCAACGGGGGAGGCATGTGCCTGAAAACTGACATGGAGGTCACAAAGGTCAAACAGAATAACCCCCTCCCACCCCCCCAACCCCACCCCCAGACACAGGAAGTCACTGCCAGTGCCAGTTAGAAATCACAAACATAAAAAGAAAAAACAAACAGAATGAAAACAGCGTATTCATAGAAAACTATGTACAACCAATGGAGCGGTAAACAAACATCGACTTGTGTTTTTGTCACTAAAAGGCCGTCAAACAACCTTTGATCCCCTTCTGTACAACGTGATTCATTACAACAGTACAAATTCATCAGGTTATGTATCCTGCCCCATGAGAGAAAAAATAGAACGTGGCAGCCAGTGAGTTGTGTCTCGTCATTGGAATGAAGTCACCCTCCCCCGGCACCGAGTATAAGAGCAAGACGTCCCGAGGTACTCAGAGTACCCTATTCACAAAAGGATGCACATAGCCTACAAGTTAAAAAAGACAAGCTCCTTAGGAAAGACAGCAAGTGCCTACACATGTATTTCAAACCATCCATGAAGAACAATCCATTCCAGAAGAAGAAAAATAGATACAAGTCAGGATTCTCAGTGTGTTTTTCCTGAAAAGCAGAACTAATGTTTGTCCATCTGCTAATGGAGCACCCATCAACCCACCCCCACCCCAACAGCCATCCCACCACCAAATCCAAGTTTGTTACAGCTCAGTCATTTTTTAATTTGTTTATTTTTATTTTCATTACACCCAAGGCAGAATAAAAGTTACTAAAACTTAAGACTTTTACAGTTACAGTGACAAAAACATTTTAAAGACCCACAATTTAAATTGGACTGCAAAATAAAAAATAAAAAACAACCTTTTTTCTATTTTTGTAAAATGCCCAGGCATTCTCCAATATTACAAATACTGGTATACTTTTACAGTAAACAAGAAAAATGTAATATATATTCATATATATTTATATATATACTAAAACCCCGTCACCAAAAAAAAAGAAGAAACAAAAAAGAAAAGAAACAATATACACATCGCCACTACGGCATTCAGAGAAACTTTAGAAGCAAACCTGAAAAAAAACTCCTTTGTTTAAAACACACATACACACAAATATTATTTTACCCTTGTACTTATTTCAATACTGTAAACTTATTTTAAGACAGAGTGCACTAAATTCTTTTTTTAGCTTCTGCATTTCCTGATTTTTGTCGAGTCTCTTCCTTGACTTTTTCTGTGGCTTTTGTCCACCTCGGAATTTTCTGTTGAGGGACAGACTGTCCTTATGAGTGAGGAATTTGATATATATCTATATATATGCTTGTGCCTTTATATGTACATATGCATACATATATACACACACAGACACATTGATATTGTGCTGGGTACTCCTAAACCTAAACTCAGCATTGTTTCATTTGTATTAATTTAAATAATTCTGTTGAAATGTCAAATCACACGTTAACAACAAGTTAAAACAATTTTACTTTTTCACTTGTTCAATTTGATGTTTAAAAAGTGTTGCATTTGTCTGAGACAAAAAACAGGAAGATCATTATTCAAGGCACACTCATGTCAAATTGAATGGCAGTACAAAAACTGTTCCAAATAAATTATTCTTTTTTTTTTCTTATTTTATAGTGCCAGCATTGGGAAAGCCTCACCTAAAAACCCTGGGCACTTCAGCGTCAGGAGATCCCAAGCTCTAGACCCTTTAGTACCTTTTCTGTCCAGCTCTATGTGTGTGTGTGTGTGTGTGTGTGTCGGACGGAAAAATCATAAAGTGCCGGTCTGTTGTTAAGAGCTCTTAATTTGTACATTGACAGCATTCAAACCAGATCCGATTGAAAAATTAAAAAGTGCCAAAATGAGGGTGAATGGGGCCTAACAAAAACTGACGTTGTGATGTTTAAAAAAAACAAAAAACAAAGGGCATGGAGCGAACTGATGCTGCTTTTCTTATTATTAGTCTCACTATTTCAGCACACACTGATATATTTTAACTCTTCTATGCAAAACTGTTCCACAACTAGCAATGAAACTGTGAAGGATTTCTATTCCTGAAGAGGTGACGTCATCATTTCAATTATACAAGTATAGAATGACTATAACAATACAAGCCAAAATGTACTGTATCACCTTTTAACAATTGTAAGATATTTTAGCACAAAATGCATAGGGAGATTCTATGTTATAAATGTTGATGATAAAATCTGATAATTAAATGTATTTAAAGTAGTGGCATCTGCTTTGTATGCACATACATTTAATCCTCTCTAAATGAATTCATAATTATATTTAGCAGTGACTTTGATAGAAATGAATATAATCATTTGGAAATGAGAATAAAACCTGGACATTAGTCTGGTAGGGAGGACAGGGGTCAGCAAAGGAAGGATGCTGTAGAGGACATAACTTTCCCTAACTATTTCAGCATATGATGAAATGAATGATGCTTCAGGAAACACACGAATAATTGTGTAAATAAAGAAAAGTAGTATAGCTCACCCTGAGATGTCCCTGTGCTCAATCTCTTGTCTTGATCTTCTATCTCTATGCATACTTGTCTTGCATGGCTTCATGCTCAGTTTACTCCAAATAAATAATATAGCCTTGATCATATGGCTTCATGCAAAATATAATACATGGATGTACGAATGTAGGTAGACTGATGGTAAGTGGAGGGGGGAAATGAGGGGTGGTTGTCGTAGCGTTGTTGGGCTTGGTACTAGGTACCAGTCAGCAGCTGCCTTATCTAGAATCTGTTTCTTCTGGCTGGTAATGGTGTTCTCAGGAGGAGACAGGGTTTATGAACCTTGGGATCCTCTTTGATTTTAGATTTACTGTCAAATATGACACTCAGTGCTACATATCCAATTATATTGACATGTTTTAGAGTCAGTTCATGCTACAATGCCAAAAGATTGTTGTCCGCGTATCGTCATCACACAAAATAGACTAATTCTAACATTCTCAGTTAACGCCACTTTCAAATTGAAGATTGAATTCGGCTTCTCTTCAACAAATCACACGTTTAGCTTAATATACAATTTCCTACAAGCAGCGGCCAAAAAAGATGACTTAAAATGGACTTTTGTCTTCTAAAAAACTCTCAGGATATCATGTGGGTTTTTAAAAAACAGAGTAATGCAAATCAGAGTAAAACAAAAAGTAAAACATTTTTTAAAAAAATGCCTAAATAAAAATGTACCTGCACATGCCAAATACAAAATCCAATAAATACAGAAATTATTGCACAGTTAAAGGCTCCACATATGTTAAAACTCAACTGACTGATTGTTTAAAAAGGAACCCCAAATGAGGCAGTTTAGACAGCTTCAATTGGTGTTAAGATCTCTGTTTTCACTTTTTTTCTCAGTTGGCAGTTTCTTAAAAACACTAAATTAACCCAAAAGTAATATTTCAGAAAAAGAGTATCCAGCTACCCCATTTTGTTTATTTTTTAAGTCAACGTGTGGCAAAGAGCATGGAAATAGAGAGCCTGGTTTAGGTTCTCTCTGCTTGTTCAATTTTGACCTCATTGGTCATCAAATGTTCTCCATGCCACTTTTTCATATGTTTCTCCAGAGTGCTGTACACGCTGAAGGGCATTTGGCAAATGTCACAGCGGTAAACCTCCTTACCAAGCTGGCCATGTGTCTTCATGTGGCGTGTGAGCTTGGAGCTCTGGGCGCAGGCATAGTTGCACAGCTCACACTTGTAGGGCCTCTCGCCAGTGTGACTGCGCCGGTGCACCGTCAGGTTGCTACAGTTCTTGAACACCTTACCGCAGAATTCACAGGTGTCACACCTCCTGCTGTCCTTGGAGCTGGGTCGGCCTGGACCAGGGCCTCCACCCAGATGAGGCGTGCTACCTCCACTGGCGGTGCCGCTGCGGCCCGACAGGCCTCCATCCAGCAGGTCACCCGGAGGCGTTGAGAACCGCAGGCTGCCATTCTCAGATGAGTGCTCAGAGGAGGTGGCAAAGGGCGATTGTCTGGAGTCAGTGAAGCCTAGGAAAGGGTCTTTGATGAAGTGGCGTGAGGCAGCATAGCCCACTAACCACTGGGAGTAGACGTTCTCAGAGGGAATATGGGGTGCTGGGGGAATGTCCAAGTCCTTCTCAATCTTGATCCTCTTATTTGAAGAGTTGGAAAGGCTCGGGCTGGTGATGGGGGTGGGCTTACGGGGAAACAGGCCTGAGAAAGAGTCACCGGAGCCACAGTTCCGGCCATTAATGGTTGTCCTCTCTACCTGCCGGTGGTGGTCCATCTCCCCAGCCACTGAGTCCTCATCCCCAGTGTCCCGTTGGCCATCCGAGCATCTCTTGGAGAAGGGCATCCTTTTACGATTGTCAACTATCAAATTATTGTACTGCTGTATAGAGTTGAGCCCTCCACCTTCTACCATCTTGTCAAGGGCAAACGATGACTTCTCCTCTGAAGGAGGTTTAGAGCCATTCTCTCTGTTCCTGTAGAACTCAGATTCCATGCTGAAATTGGATTCTGGTCGACTTTCATTTTCAATTTCCTCTTCTTCCTCCTCCTCTTCCTCCTCTTCATTGCCTTCCCCCTGGAAGTCCCCATCACGATTCTTCATGCCCTCACCTGTGACATCACTGGTGCCAGGCTCTGGGGAACTAGTGGTGGACAATCCATCATCTGAGCGCCCTGTCAGGGATCCAGCCTTGTGCATGTGGGTCTTCATGTGGCGCTTTAGCTTGCTTGCCTGAGAGCAAGCATGGTCACACAGCTGGCACTTGTATGGTTTTTCTCCAGTATGGCTGCGTCGATGCACCACCAAGTTGCTCTGGAACTTAAAGGTCTTACCGCAGAACTCACAGGACTTGATCTTGTTCTGTGTTTGGGGAGGGGTGGTGCTGTTTGGGGGCATTGGTGGTAAAGGAGGAGTGCTCAGAAAGGGTGATTTTGGACCAGGCTGGAAGGGGTTAGGGTTTAGTAGTCGGTGCATAGGGTTGGCCCTGCTAGGTGACAATGGTGGTGTGGTGCTGTTGGTGTTCCCCGCCAACTCACGTAACCGCCTGGAGAAGTCCATGGACTGGGACTCCATGGCCATGGGCGTTAGCCGCATCACCCTCTCAAAGGCACTGGGATGCTGGGAGATGAGGCCCATTTCCTCTGCACTAAGGCGTTCTAGCCGATGGGGATCCAGGTGGTGGCGGGGCGGCGGGCTGACAAATGGAGGTGTGTTGGGGAGGCGGTTCTCCACAAAGCCTGGTGGAGGCTCTCGGAGCAGGGGGCCCGTCATCCTCAGGAGGTGGAAGGGGTTGGTGTCCCCAAGAAAGTTGGTGAGGGGGGACTGCGGTATGGAGTCATTGCCCATGGGTGGAGGCATAGTGATCCGTGGGGTGAGGGCTGTGCTGGAGGGGTTGGACTCCAGGTAAATGCGAATGCCGTGGGTGTTCTGGGCATGCTGAAGCAGGAACCAGGCGCTGGGAAAGGGCTGCTTACATGTAGTACATATGTAGCTGGAAGGCTCATCCCTGCCACCTGCAACACACAGAGAAAGGAATACAGTATATATATGTATCTGAGAACCAACTCATGTGTACTACTTTCATAGAATTCCATTCAGAGATGGACAAGCATATTAAAATGACAAATATTTCTCAAGTACAAAATGAAACATGGATTCCTTTTAGGCTGAAGTAAAATCTACTTCATTCATGAATCAAATTGTCATCAACAATGTTGCTTTTTTTAATAATGGTGTATCTGCAGTGCTTAAATTTTTCTTGGCTGCAAAACAGTGAGATGTGATAAGTGTGTATGCTTTATATTCTGCCTAACACTCCCAGTAGCTGGAAAGGCCTTGGCTCATCATTTTGTGACATAAATGCTACATACCTATCACACTTTTGACAAGTGCACTTTCACAGTCACACTGGATTGGTCCACACTGGATCCATGTTTTAAGAGGTGCTTAATCTCTCACTTGATACAGAATGGATTTCCTAGTACAAACTGCTGAATTATTACATTGTGAGACTGTGTGCCTGCATCTGGGCATACATGTACATTAAGCATAACAGGACATGCACGTAAATGTGCATGCTCGGAAGTGTGTGCGAGCGCGAATAACTTAAAAATCCTGGGAACACCTCCAAGCAGAGTCTGTAATGTTTGCACAGTTAGAGATGCCAAAGTCATATTGGTGAAGATGGAGGATGTACAACTTCAAAATTTATTTAAGGAAGATTAATCACACACCAGCAAATAAAGGTCTCAGCTCTTCTAGGAGTGAATTTCTTTATAAAAAAAAATCAGACAAGGGCAAAAAGCTAAATGGGCATATTAAGAAAAATGACTTCCAGTACACACAGAAAGCAATATGTTACAAAATACAGGAGAGCAAAGTGACTCTGGTTGCACCTAAGACAGTTTTAAAGTTATTAGCATTAAAAAAAGGCAGTTAGATCTGTGTGAGCTAGTCCGAATAAAAAGTCACAGTTTTCAATATTGTATAATTTTTGCTAGAAAAAATAATCCTTTTTATTGGCATTTTAAAAGTCAGACTGGTTTAACTATTTCCTGCAGCAGAGGACCTTACATTTTGACTTGACTTTGCAAACACACAGACTAAACATCACCTGAGTTCAGGGGGGTAGATTTGTTGTCAGTCAGTTGTAATAAATGAGGTGGAATCACAGAAAAATGCAAATAACTGCCCGAAAAACTCTAAACTTTCTTTTTCCATCAAGCATGCCTTCCTCTGTTTTGTACTTTTTAATGACAAATGAATGCTCTTGCTTTTATGTAATACATACTCACGCCCGCAATTCAAAAGGGACTTGTTATACCACCAGAGCACAGCCAAGCCAGATCCACGACTAAAGGACACTAAACAGGCTGAGGAGCACTCCTACAGGGATTATACACACACATACACACACACACCACACACACATAGATAATGGTAATTGTGCTCTTGTTCTTGCTCTCTCGTGTTTATTAAATGAAAGCTCGTTGTCTTGACCTAGTACACTCATTTCAGATACTAGAGGAAACATATGCTGCTGTAATTGTTTCACTTATTTGTGTGTGTATGTGTGTTCATGCTCTTGGCTATTTCTGGCAGGTACACACACACACACACTCATGCACACACATCAATACCGAAATGTATGCTGTATACTAATATTGTTTGCATTGTCATATTTATAGATGTGTTTGTTTCTGAATGTATTACTGTGGGGAGTGTATTCTATTTCATCTTCTTAAGAAGCGCATCTAAGTATCTTCTTCTTTCCCTGGAGTGCCTGTCTATAATTTTACATCTTTAAAAAATATACTGAAAATAAATACATGCATAATAAAATTAATAAATAACCAGATCAATAAACTTTAATAAAATTTATGAAATATGTATGTGGTGTAATTTTTAAATCCCACGTTTAAATTTTGAAACTCCCTCCAAAATAATCATTTTTCAATACATTTGAAAAATTTCATTTATTATCTATAGGAAATCTAATAAAGTCATATTTCTTATTTTTTCTGCAGAAACACACACCCAATGTCATGTCCCAATAATTTAACATTCAGTAATTCAGTCATATAATTTCTCTGTATTTGACATGAAACTTTAACACCTAACCTCTTCTCATGAAAACATCTTTCTCCTTTTCTCACTCATGTGTGTGTGTGTGTGTGTGTGTATGTGTGTGTGTGTGTGTGTGTGGGTGTGTTAAGGAGGAAAGGCGAGAGGCGGAACAGCTGTTCACCTCCACAGTCCTGTAAAGCCTTTTGACTTAATTATAGTGGACAGCACATTCACAGACACACACACACACACACACACACAGACACAAACACATACACTGAAAATAACAGCTCCCCATGCCTCAGCTTTTGTCTGCACTTTTCTCTCTCTCTACGCTCACACACACACACACACACACACACACAAGCTGTTTTACTGCTGAATCTTAAGACCCTGAACACTCCCTGTTTGCTCGACCCGTTGATCCATGAGTAAAAAGTGAAGAGAGGGAAGATCCTCCCTCCATCCTCAGTCTTTCAGCTGAACTTCTCATCAACAGAGGGGAGAGGGGGGGCAGCTGATGTTCATTTCTGCCCAACAATTAAGAGCAGAGGGGTGTGTGTGTGTGAGTGTGTGTGAATGAGAGACGAAGAGTGAGACATTGTGTGATTCTGCGCTGAAACTGCATTTCTCTCAGGCCGCAGTGGAAGGAGCGGGTCGTGGTTTTTGTTTGGGGGAAGTGTGTGTGTGTGTGTGTGTGTGTGTGTGCGTGCGTATCTGCATGTGTGCGTGCGCCCTCCCGGGGGAAGGGAGTCCAACGCAGATGGCAAATAAAGTATGCAGCCTGAGGCGAGAGCACATTATGCTAATTCTAATGTCAGCTGTACTTTAATATACGACTCTATTTAATCACCCCATTATTTCCTATTTCCATATGAAAAAACAGAGAGAGGGAGAGCGGCTCATCACTTGATTTGGTAGAATGCAGAGACCCATGTTTTATGGAGTGTGTGGGACTGAATGAGAAAACACACTACCTCCTCGGCATCTGCATAGATACTTTCTCTGTTTCTCTTTCGCTCTCTGTGTCTCTCTGTCTTATATGCACACACACACACACAGAGAGAGAGAGAGAGAGTTTGAATTATGGCTCTGTATGTGTATTTACAGTAATTGTGGGCTGTGTTTGCATGTAGGAGAGTACGGCCTCTCCACATCTCTATAAAGGCTGTAGCACTTCTCTCTCTGTCCCTGACATCTAACCTTCTCTGTAGAAATATTAATGCTGGAAGAGTAAATGTCCCCTTACAGATACAGTGAAGCCAAACAGAATAAGTCCAAGGGCCATGTCAAACTCCACCGTTTGCATACTGTATGTTGCATTAGGTACAGTCTTGCCAAAGTCCACGTGTCAGGTTAATGCTGCCTCTCTTTTTAACAGACGTTTTCACTTGCAGGCAGGTCAAGTTTTTTTGTGTCCCGTCCTTTTTTTTTTTAAATCCTGTTTTTAAAAGCAGCATGGATGCCACTAATTTGCATCTTATTTAATCCTTGGCATCTATTTCTGCCAAATTAATAAAGTTAGCATGGTATTCTATCTTGCACAGTAAAGACCTTTTTCACAGGAGATGAAGCTTTAATTAATAACACCAATCTATTTTATCAAAATGATATGTTTCAGGTTAAAGTTAAGGTCAAGACGTACTGAGAATTCTGATGTTGCAAATATGTGTAATTAGATCCAAAAAAATGTGAAACCTTTGGATAGAAAGCAGAAGGGATGGAGGGAAAGAAAACCCAGCATCAAGAGGGCAAACGAAGAAGAAGACAATGAAAGAAGCCTCCAGACACAGAGCTAACAGCTACCATTAGCACGGCTTTCAAAACATTTTGGATAAATACAGATTATACTGCTCGTGTGAAATAAGCTTTTTGTGACTTCAGTCAAAAGTTTCAAATTAAACCAAATAAAATATACATTATACATTGTCTGTATTTTGACATCTCTATTCTTTCAGTTTTTCCATTTCAAACACAATATAGCAGGCAAAGATTTTAATGGAAACACTGGAAATACAAGAACATATGGTATTTTTTTAAGTTTTAAATTCGATGTAAATCTAAAAATTTCTAAATGAATAATTTATTTGTGATAACTAGTATCCACTGATTTTAAGCCACAGAATCCAGCATCCCAGAGGACATCAGGAGAAGAGCAAAACTAGTTAAAAACCGAATCATAAAAAAAAAAAACATATCAGTGTTGAAAAACTGAAGAGACTTAACATCAGTCTGTCAGTGGGAGACTCAGAACCATTATTCTGCATACAGCTCTCTCTCTGTCTCTGGTGCTGAAAGCCTTTTTCTCTCTATCAGTTGAAGTGCGGTCTGGCCCCATGCCTGTGTTTTGTTTGGCTCACACTCACACACACACACATTTACACACACACTTACACATTGGTAGCAACACAACCTGTTTGGACGAGTCTGTAAGAAAAGGAAAATATGTGCTGTCATGGATAATAAAAGTTGTATTCCTTTTTTATATCCCATTTCTTAAAAAGGGTTGATAATTTTACATACACACACGCAGACACACACACACATTTTGAGTACTGAAGTCGATGCTGAGAAGAAAATGTGGTAACGTGCAACATTATAAATACTGTAGCAGTCTGATTTGTGTGTGTGTGTGTGTGTGTGTGTGTGTTGAGTGTTTTCGTGTATACATCCTTCTGTGGGAATGTTTTTTTATCAAGACACTACATGATATAGTGTGTGTGCGTGTGTGCGTGTGTGTGTCCCCCAGCAGCAGCCATATGGAGGAGAAACCATACGTGGTGACAAATACACTGTCTTCCACGCCTCCATTCGTCTCTCCATCCCTCCATCCTTTCTCAGCACTAGCTCCTAGGTATCCTCTGCTTTTTTCCTCCCTGGTTCAGTTTCACACAGTATAAAAGTCTCATTACTGACTGATTCCAGTTTTCACTATGATTCAATTTGCCATAATTACTGCGGCTGCGGCTAATAAAAAAGGGAAGAGAGGGAACGGCTAGAAATCGGTGCGAAGGTCAACTGGCAGTTAGCAGCGTTCATTTTCATCTCAGTGTATTCATCTGGGGCGGCTAATGGCCCAATTTTCTCCCCCTCGCTCCTCAATAAATATTGCTGGAATTACAGGTTAAATAGCTAAATTAAATCACAGCTATTACAGATGGGGGAGGGAGGAAGGGAGAGACAGAGAGAGGACGAGAGAGGGAGTCAAATCTGTACAATTACAGAGGAAGCCCAGATCACCGCAAAGTGTGCGATTAATGTAGCGAGCATCGGAGGAGCGCTGTCGGATTATTGCGTCAAATTATTACATACATCATTTTTCTCTGCGGCCGGCGGACAAACACTGAGAGAGAGTGGACTGTGAAAACGGACTCATCTTCAGCTCCACGCGCATGGATGCTTTTACACTCAGTTCATATGTTGTGTCCTCTCTAAGTGGTTTATTGTTTTTTAATCACACAGACAAAGTGTGAGCTGCGTTTCATCACAGGGAACGTGGTTATAAGGTGTGTAAAACCTTTTTTTTAACTGAACTTTACCACACCAGAGTTAGAAAGCTGGGCCAAACCTACATGGTGTGCTGCTGTAGGTGATGAAATATACTTAAGTTCACTTACTAGGTTTACACAGACAATTTGTGCCAGTTAGTGTTCTAACTGAAAAACTGCAACACGCTGCACAGAGACAAAGAGGAAATGGGGCTTAAAAGGTTTAACCAGAAATGTATGACACTATACTCTTCACATGTAACAGAAAAACCTTTAAAAATTATAACTTGCAGGAAATTTTCAATTTAGACTATTGAAATGTTAAAGAATAAAGATCACGTCAGCATGATATGGTAACACTGGATAATCACCCAGTGCTACTGCGATGACTGAACAGAGCAGCAACGTGCAGGCTGTTTTTCTCCTCTACTGTAAGTCTTCCTCTTCTTGTGAAATACTAGAGTTTTACCTCCTCGGGGATAAAAGGAATGTAGCTGTTTGGCTGGACTGCTGCGCGCGCTGATGAGGGGCTGTGAGTGGGCACTGCTTGACTTTAAAGGCTCACACAGGTTTGGACGCGCAGAGAGGTGTCCAGGTGTGACCACGGCTCTCTGATTCATCCGGGAGCGTCTCTCTCCCTCTCTCTCTCTCTCCCTCTCTCTCGTTCCTCCGTCCGCAGTACATTTCGTCTCTCTGGTTAGTGTAGTATTGTACTCTCCTCCTCCTGTGTCCCTCCTCCTTGATCTCTCAATTAAGGAGGCTTACAAACGGCGTGCTGTACAGTAGCCCCCGCTCCCTCCGTCCAATCAAAAGTGGATTAGGGACCCGAGCTGGTTTGCATACAGGAAGTGCAGCAGCAGAACAGGTCTTGATGTACGGGGGCCAATGTCAGCGCCGAGGTATTTACATATGGAACAAAGCTGACATGAGCCAAGGGTACAAAGAGTGTGTGTGTGTGTGTAAATGTGTGTGTACGTGTGTGTGTGCTCCCCTCTTGGCCTTTCGTCATGCTTGTAAAAAGTTTCCTGACATTTTTTTTTTTTTTTTTTGCATTACTAAGCTAGCAGCATCATTAACATGTATATGATCTCGAGGTGCACCGACCAACCAGATACACACACACACACACACACACACCGTGGCACAGTGCCTCACCTTGCATGTCTAATGTCTTGTTTATCGCTATCAAAGCACAGCAACAATTACATGCAAATCAGATGTGTGCGAGTGTGTATGCGTCTCTGCACACACACACTCCTCTGTGTCAATACACTGCACATACATCCGCACACCAGTAAGAAGTAGAGGAATGTTTTTCTTTTCTGCTTGTGGAGAGTTAAGAAGTGTTTATTCGGTGCGTGTGTCTCCTCCTAATGAGATCATTTCAAAAAGTGGAGCTCATTTGGCGCTGAGTTCCCAGTATTCTTTAAGTAGTCTGTTAGTTTTGAATGAAGTGGTTTGAGAGCAGGGTTTTAACGTCATCCAACAGGCTTTTTAAATTGGCTTTAATAGCTCACGACTAAAATCACTACAGGACCACACAGCAGCAGCTTTAATTAAATTGCCCTAACTGTACGGAAATGAAAATCTCACACTTTTGCTCCGACAGCGGAGTCGGTAAAGGCTTTATCTGTTGCGTCTGAGTCTGTGATTCACTACCACTACTTCACAGCTCCCGAAGCTCCGGTCGGCCAGACTAAAGCCTCCTTCTGGGGAAACTGAGTCATCTCTGAGCTCAGCTCGCCACAGATGCTGTTGGCTAAAGACCAAGAGGCAAACCCCAAACTCTTGCTGCTATGCAGGCTGTTACTGTCAGCCTTCATGCCACGAGCTGGGTTCCCATCCAAGGTTTGTTCTATTTTTTCTTTTTTTTTTGTGAATTATGATGTGTCGAAAGAGAGAAGCTGAATGGAAAATTCAGTATTTGGTTTTGAAAAATTGTGTGCTCATTTCAAGTAGAGATTCTAATCCAGACACAACTGCAACAATATCAGGACACGCAGGGTCAAACAGAGACGACGTCAGACAGCAGAGGTTACAGCTCACGTCCTAAAGAAAACATTAGAAGAGAGCGCGACAGTTCATATACTGGTTCTCATTATCATGCCATATTTTTTTGCTAAAAAGTCATTGTTACCTGAAAGGTTCAAAGAACAATAGCAAGTGATATAGTAGTAGCAAACCGCTGGAGGAAAAAAACTCTGTGGAAAACTACACTTTTCATGGTTATGCATTCCCAACCAAACAGTAGCAGCTGATGTATCCGTCCAAACAGCAGCTGACATAGAAGCTGTGGAGGTGGTTGCAAGCTGCAGCTAATGTTTTTACCTCTGGACATCAACTTACAGCCAGCTGTTACGTCAATCTCATGCACGCTTGATGCCATTTTGTGCGCTTTTACCTTTTACTTATTATTTGATCAATTGTCCGGGACAGTTACAGTACACATAGACAAACTGGAAAACAGCTATTTAAGCCAATATCAAAGTGTTTAATAGCAAATGGTAGCTTGTGACATCCAAATGGCCTTTGTGAAATGGAGAAATTAGAATAAGCAAGCTACAATGAAGCACATATTAGAAACATATTAGTAGTACAGCTTTATGGCTGAATTAACCAGGATTTGACACTTCTCTTAAAAGTGGTAAAGTTTGCATTAAACTTCAAATTCCAGGAAATTTCAAAATGTAATCTTTCCTGGAACAGAAAGATAACATCCCCATTCTCAGCTTAGAAGAGACAGCTTAGCTGGTTGGCTGTCAGTGACACACCAGCCGACCTACTTGAACCACTTATAAAGACGTAGACATGGGTGTCAGTTCAAGGGTCTGCAACAAGGCTGGAAGTTTCTGTCATGAGTGCAGGACATTTCTTCCCCAGAAATTTCTTCCTTTCAGCAAAGGACACCTGCTTAACTCACATTTTAATTTGAGCAACATCGAACTTTTAAGTTTTCATGAAACTGACTGACGGTTGGGTGGAAACAAAGCCTGTGTTGGTGTCCTGCAGAGCTGCTTGATCTCAACAGGACTAACCCAGATAAAAACGTTAACAGGTAGCGTCTAAAGAATCAACATGAGCTGCATTTATTTTTATTTTCCCTCTCTCTATCCTTTACTCTCTCTCTTTCCAAGTCTATGCAACCGTCTTTCATCCCAGCATGAGCTGAACTTTAGCATTACCCCATCTTCTCTGCATGTTATCCAGCCAACAAAGGATTATCATTGTGCAAGGTGTGTGTGTATGTGTGTGTATACAACCCCTGACAGTCATGGCAAGACAAGAGGGGGAGGGAAGGGGCTTTGGCATTCTTATGTTGTGAATTTTAAAGGAAGGCTTAGCTGATCATAGCCAAATTAGAGTGCATTTAGCTCATTAGGGGAGTGGAGGAGCAGCAGGGAGAGGAAGAGGAGGAACTCAGAGTCTCTCACACAACATGACAAGAAACAAGTCGTCCTTAGTGCTGTAGTCAAAATTAGGATTTGGGATGCAATCCAAAACAAACTACAGCAGTGTGTGTGTGTGTGCATGTGTGTGAGTATGTGTGTGTGTGCCCTGTTAACAAATTAGAGGGATTACCAGAAGAGAGTGCCAGAGCATACCAGCTAATCCCACACACTGGCCCGCACCACTGCACCTGGGAAGTGTGTGTGTACATGTATGTGTGTATGTGAGGGGTGTGGGGGCAACGTCTTCCCCCAGACACACCCCCCTGGTGCCAGTGGCCCCCTTAATCCTGGGCATGCACAAACACACCATGCAGGATGCACCTGGCACATGTCGCTCGTAGCGTGTGTGCGGACGATGACACGGTGCAGCTCAGGTGCATGAAGGGTAAAGCCTTTCATTGTAGCTTCAAGGGTCTCTTGCAAAATAAGCAAAAGTGGTTGTTTGCAGAGAGCGCTTAGGTGTAACCAATGCAAGTGTGTATGGAGTTTTGCAACTCTGACATTAAAAACACTTTGCAAGCCAATCCAATGAAGAAATGAAGGGCCTGTCTGAGGACCCACCTTTGTCTGGAGACACTTTTCATGTTTCAGGTGAGGCCCTTTTGTTCCACACCAGGAATGGGTGTTGTGGGTAAGCAAGAAGTGTGTCTGATTTTCATGCAGGAGACTATAATTCATGATGAGAAACCTACAAATAATACATGCCATCCTTTTTTCACCCTAACCATAATCTTTTACTTAACCTTAACCAGGATGCTGTGACAATTTTAAAAATATTGCATTTTCTGCATTCTTGTCCAATAATCGGGCTTCAGTGTCCCCGCACACAAAGCTGCTCCTCATCCTTATCACACAGGAGTGTAATGAATCTGTTCAATAAGAGCATCTCTTACATCCATAATACTCTCTTTAACATCACAGCTGTTTGGGTCAATGTTAGAAAATGATCATGCCCATGTGACTGATCTGTGATCAGGACATCATATTTTTTATAGCACAAATATGCTTCATATTGTGAGGAAAAAAACAGGGACCAGACTTATGTGATTAAGAAATGCTATGTTCTGACAAAAACATATTTTGTAGGATGTAATGTGTGTAACCCCAACCCTTGCAGGTCCTGAAATTATGACAAACATTTTCAATGTGTCATTTAATGTAATAGTGCAAAATCAGATTGTTTTTCAAATACACACAGACCCGTTAGATGAAAACATTTGGTGGAATAAACATAACATATGGAAGGAGAGTTGTGCAGCCTGACTGTGATTTATTTCAGTGGCAGAATGTTTAAGATCAGCCCCTTATTGGAGGCAGATCTTCAGCGTTCAGTACCCTGTGAGGACGGCTCCTCTACGGAGACTCAAAGTGTTTTTGTCCTTTGAGGTTTAGTCATTGACATGTTGTCAGGTGAAGCGTTGGCTTGGTCTCTGTAGCCACAATAGAGAAACTCTGCCATGAGCCTGATTTGACCGGGACAGCGATCCAACACATTTTTGGATCCCTCTCTCTCTCTCTCTCTACGTCTCCCTGTCACCTGTCCCATCCAAATCCTCTCCCTCCTCCCCTCCCGTTATATAAAGCTGGTCCAAACTGCACATTGCCAAGTGGGAGTCTCCTGGAACACACACACACATGCACACACACACGCCAGAGCCCCATCCCAGACTACGATGTAGCAGTGCCCCTCCTGTCTGAATGAGACGTATTACAGCGCTGCCTGACACCGGCGTCAAGAAGAAAAGATGTCTCTCTTTCTCCCTCTGCTGTTCCCTGCACCTCTCTCTCCCTCGCTCCACCGCTGAACCAGACACAGTTGAGTGTAATCCTAGATTTATGAATTCAACTTTATGCCCTCTGATCAGCTTCACCTTTTCAACTTTCAGAGCGAAGCAGAGATCCCTTCTTGTAAATGTAACCTTTAGCGCCTATTTAAATATCCTCCTCTCTATAAAAACGTCGGAATAAAAGAAGACATATCTGAGTTGACTAACTTCACCTGTGAAGACAGAAGTAGAGAGAAACGGTCTGCTGGGGAGGAGACGAAGCAGGGGAGGGAGAGGGGGGGTGAAAATGAAGGAGTGTAGCCTGTGGTCTGAGTGTTATGGTCAGACTCCACTTGTTTATACAGAAATGGCAGCGAGAAGTAGGAGCGGGGAGGGAGTGGGAGTTAGAGGGGGGCTGGGGGAGCAGGTCGAGGACGAGAGCAGATCCAGACCAGATGGAGGTTAGAGGAGGGCACGGATGGAGGGATGGAGGGAGGGATGAGGGGACAGGTCTGTGCTGGAGGTCCATATAAGGCCTGGATGACTGGAGAGCTCTGGAGAGGCAGCAGAGCGGCTGCAGAAAGATATACCTGCCACCTCAAGTTTGTTCAAACAACAGCTCAATATGAAGCGTTTAACACTTTTTTTTTCATATCATCTCAAATTATACTGCTGTATTATTCTCCTTTCATAATAATAATATTATGTGGGGTTTCTGGTTTATTCCAACTGATTTTACAAACACTCAGGTCAACCTTAATGAACTGATTCATTCAACCCTGCCCTCTCTCACACCTTCTTGTTTTAGTCTGTACCTTTGAGCACACTTTTAACACACACAACTTTTTAGACAGTCAGACTGGTTCACTGTCAGTCAGACAGCCAGCTCTACCACTTATCTATCCAGCTGTCAACAAATCTTCCTCATAGAGGAGCTGGCGTTATGTGCTGAGCGTTAACAGCGGTTAGCAGCTGCATGGTGCACTGGCTGATGTTTCACTGTGACCTCAATTACTAAACTGACCTACAGCCAAACCAAATCCATAATTTTCAGGCTCATCTACGGTTGTATATTTAGATATTTATAATCGTTTATGCCCAGTTTATTCTTCTATTGCTACTGTTCATTCTCAGTTATGATTTTTATTCCTCAGAGGAGAGCACAGGAGAAAGGAAAGGAGCTCCTCCGTACTCCTGCTGTCTCCACACTAACTGGAAGCAGGCCTGCTCCCATAACCACTCCAATCTGTTTTCATTTGCTGAGCCTCATGCCATCACACAGACACACACACACACACACACGCACACAGTCTGAAGCATAGTCTAGCAAGGCTGCCCCATCTCTTAAAGGAGAAATGCACTGGTTTAATTTCTTTTTCAAACAACAGCCTCATTGTCACAGCACGGGTAAATTGTTCATCTGTGCAGTAAAACACTGTCGTACATATTCCCCAAACCAAAACCCGGGGAAGATTACACGCGCCACATCCTGCAACTGTAATGCACGTCGACATGCAGCCGCTTCCTGCGACATGCTACAGTGTGCAGCCGTGCTCCCCGACGTGCTGGGACACGCTGCAACATGATGCGACACGGGCCGGCGCTGCAGCATGCTCAGGCAAGTCCCAGCAGCCTCCGTCACACCTGGATGTTTCCTCTGCAAAATAAGGCAGCGTAATAGGCAGAAACGAGAAGGCTGCAAAGAGAAGAGAGAAATAAAGTGCTGGACAAAGAGGAACGAGAAAAACTGGAAAAACCTCTTTGTCATATGAGGACATGACTTTCGAGAGGGCTGGAAGGAGGGAGCGTGGTAGAGCCTCATAGTCATAGCTCAGCACTCATACAGCAGCCAAACACAACAAAGACGTGAAGAGAAAGTGGGGAAAGACATGATGATGAGTGAGGGTGGGAAAGAATGCTTTTAACTCATCTCTTAGACATCAGTTAGAGTATTTTGGCTCCAAAGAAATTAAGCCTGGCTGATCTGCGGGTTCACCTCTCACAGCCATTTTTCACTGCAAAAACTTTTTTTAGGAACTCAGGGACTTTGCCTGCATCTCAACCTGAGAAGCCTCGGCTCAGATTTGGTTCCTGAAAGTAGCACACTGAATCAAAGCTCTCTTAAGGTATTGTTAGTGATATTTCAAAAGCTCTTCCTCCTGTGGGTGAGTACCTTTCTTTAGTGTTCTTGTTGAGTTTCTGGTATGGACAACTTATCCTACTGAGGCTTTGTGGATGTGCAAACAACTATTCTAACCAGCAGTGCAAACTGTAAGGCAACTCCAACCTGTATGCTACGTTCATTTATCCAAGCGAAATTTGTTTTTCTGTCATAGATGTTTAAATAAAAAAATTAAGATAAAAAAATCATCTTACAATTTTTTTTTTAATCACTTTGAGCTATGAGCCCTTATTTGCTGAATATTTGTGGTTCCTCAGGAATACAAACCAAAATGCACTGAGGACTTTTTGTTCCTGAGTTCAGATCCTTTGTGCCTTGGACTGTTTGTTAGAAATATATCTGAAGTGTGGTTTTGTACTTGTGCTTGATGGGGAGAAGACAATAACAGCAGTGTCTGAAGTGCCTTACAGTAGGTAGGTGGTCTAAATGTATAAATATATAAATAATCTGCCAGCATGCAAGATCCACCGCTCTTTTCCTTTCTGTCTGTTTGAAGAACTTATATGTCACAAAGACGCACACACACACAGAGGCAGGAGTGTGGCTACTGCCAGTGTTGGTCAGAGCTGAAGTTCTGCTCAGCTGGTCATTAGACTCAAGCTCTGACCATTTAGGTCAAGGCATCCGCTGCTGGATCCACTCTGCTCTGAGTGTCTGTGTGTGTGTGTGCGTGCGCTTTGTCGAGCTCTTGTAGTCAGGCTCACATCAAGCTACTCTGGATGCACTGATCTGATTCCCTGTCCTAGCGAGCCTCTTCTCCACAGCCGGGCAGATGGCGTTGCAGGAGGCCCGCAGAGGGCCAAGGCCTGCTGGAGGCCGGTCACACTTTATCCACTGACCAACCTCAGCTGGGCTGGAGAAGAAAACCTTTTGGATCCTGCAGTTGTTATGAATGCCTGCATGGGTGGGCGTATAGCACTGCAGTGTACCAAAGCACCTTGATGACATAATAATGTGCTGTGGGGCAGGGGAGAAAAACAATGGAGAAACCCTCTGGTGATTAAGAAGCCTTAGACAGGGAGAGGGAAAACACTGCGCCCGCCAACCTGCAATTTCCTCCCAGGTATGCTTTTTATCTGCTTGCCTTTAAGTGGTGCCAGAGGGGCAGTTAAGGGATCCTATGGTTGGCCAGGAGTGTCGCTAAATGGGCCAAAAATTTTTGCTGTGTGTCATGCACATGGTAAAATGTGTGTGCACACACTTTGTCACAGCACACGAGCTTACGTGGTCATGGAAGTGGGGGAGCGTGTGTGAAGGTGTAAGCCAGTACTCACTAGCGTGTTTTCAGTAATGCAACACATGAAGTGAGCAGGTTATGTGCAGCTTTTATTTCAAAAGTCTCGCTCCATCTTTCCCAGCGCATAAAGGAGAGAAAAGAAGACGAGGATCTGCCTGTTTGTAATCAGAGGGGTTGTACTGCCAGTTGCTGGCCCTCAGCCAGCATTGTTTACTTGGCCAACCCCCAGCCTCGCTCAGAATGGCAAATTACCCCAGCGATGGGCAATTTTAGCTTAACCAACAGGTAGAAAAGACTGTTCCCACATGGCAAGGCCCCCAATCCACAGACACACGCTCTAACTACCTAAATAACAAAGTAGATATCATTTAAATGCATTATTTGCTTTCCTGGGAAACAGGACAGAGGTTGCTTTCTCAGGAGAAAAACTACGCATGTTATTGATTTATTTACAGATGGAAAAAAAGAAAGACGGCAGCAGCCCAGCTTCTCTCCTCCGGCCCTCTTTTTGTTATCTGTGATGTTGCCCAGAGAAATCAATAGAACAACTGTAGCTAGCAAGCTTTGTTTATCTTTTCCTCTAAGTGAATAATTCAGGGGTGTCAGCGGGGGTGAGGCAAAGCTTTGATACAAACGAAAGGGTTTGGTGTTCAGGGGGGAAATCTAACCCCCTCCTTATCCCGCTCCTCTTCCCTCAAAAGTCTCAGGGAGATGAGAGATGCTGAAAGGCGGAGAGGGGCCGCTGCTCTGGTTTTACTGCGCCGCCACCATGAATGTCCCTCACACCAAATAAATGGATGAATATGAGCACTGAAGACTACAACATCTGCTAAATATTGAGTGAAGGGAAAAGCCAGTAAAAGTTGTCCGGGCTGCAGCGGTGGAAGGGTGGTGTAAATGTTTTTAAGAGCTGGTAAAAGAGTTCAAGGGGCAGCTCCGACTTTGTGCTAAGATTTTGTTTTGAGGGCGCTAAAGGAGGTGGAAACGGGTGTCGGGGGCTTTGATTGGAACGGTGTCTTCTGCACGCATCTAAGGGCAAAAGAGTTTCTAGATGTCCCGAATAACCACACTCAGAGCAGAAGCAAAACCCTGCCTTCACTGAAGGGGCGAGACGCGATAATTATGCATAATTAGGGATAACAGTGTACATTTTCAAACCGGCTCTTCCCAAAGGTACTCGTGGTGTTGCACTCATTTGCACATACAAACCACGATGTAGTTGTAGAAGAATTAAATAAAGGGGCCCAATTACAATGTGAAGTGGGTGCGCTTGTTTCATAAAGTTCCAAAGGAAATTGCATTTTGCAGCGTTGTAAAGGTGTTTGCAGAGAAGATTTCAAACAGCTGAATGATACAATATGCAATACATTGGTCTAAAGGGGTTTTAAATGGGGTGTAGGCTGGGACAAGTCCTCCAGGGTTTTAAAGTTAAAAAAGGGTGCTACAGGTCTTTTTAACGGGTTTTAAGTGACGAGAGTTCTAACAAAGTGCTGCTGTTTCCATGACATGACACAAACAGGGAGGGTTTAAATTGCTGTTGTTTCATAAGCTCTGATTGCGAGCCGTCCATCCTCGTGTGGAGCCCGCGCGGTGCTAGCATGTGAAACTGGGGAGACTTAAACCCTCCTAAACAAGGGGATCAACATGTATTTGTCAGGCTGTGCCACCCTCGGCTGCATGCACGTACGCGCACACACACCCACACATGTGCACGACAAGGCGGCAAACATTTCCAGCGAAGTCACTAAACCTCGGTGTCCCACCTTCGCCACGGACACACAAAAGCCCTCAGTCCCTTGTAATTGAGGTTTAAATCCTTTCCTAACATCCCTCCATCCCTCACTCTTCACCAAACATGGATTGCGCCGACACAGGGCCCCTAATCCTTCCCAGTTTAACCAAGTGAGAAATTAGCTTTTGTTAAGTGGTGATTTGGCCGGTGCTAAACGCCAACAGCCCATTGTGGAGGAGAGGGGCAGTCATGAGTCCCCCCAACGCAGCAAAATACTGTGGTAATCCCATCCTGTCCGTGCGGCCGGGCTGGAGCTGCTGCTGCCTGCTATTGTGCGGTGACAATATTGTCAAGTTATTTTTAGTCGAGAGCTGTGTCTCCCTGTTTTGTCCAGAGACGTTTTGAAGCATCAACATGTCAGCTTGGTGAGGAAGGCTTACCGTATGCATTAACTATTTCTGACGCGTCTTTCCCAGCATCTACAACACCCGCACCCCCCCCCACCCCAACCCCCACCCCTTTACCGACATCTCCGACTTTAAATCAAATCTTGTATGCAGAGTTGTAGTGAAAGCCACCAGTGTCAGGTTGATAGACGACACAAGGAACGGCTGCGGATTCAGATCCTCAAAGCCGGTGAGAAAGAGCAGGCTGTTCTGGCAGGAGGAGACAAGACAAAGCACAGCGTTGTCTCTGGGACTCAGCGGGAGAAACTTGGTCTCAATCCGAGCAAAATTCAGGAGTTAATTCAGAGAAGTCTGCAATGGCAGGGTGTTATGCTGGAAGGCAGGAGATATTTTCAGGCAATAAAAAAAGGCAGAAGACCAAAGAGCTGCTAGAGAGTTGGCGATGGCCAGCGTGCCAAACATTTTTTATGGCCAATCCAAGGCCAGATGACTGTCAAGTTTATTCCCCCGCTGTGGCAGGAAGATACCACAGTTGTGTGGACAGAGTTAAGACACAGAGAGTGTGATGTCTTTATGTGGAACACTGTAACTCTTTGCACCCTTGTTCAGGACACAGTGAAGCAAAGTTCACAAAAGCAGTCCCACTCTTTTTTTTTTTTTTTTGTCTCCATCGACTGGTGCTAACTGGTTCATTGGACACTGGATATGATGTATCTAACCACCCAGTGCTTCTTTTATTTATTCCGTACTAAGGGGACCTTCCTGCTCACAGTCTCTTTGAGAAAACACTTTTCAGACTCCAGGAACGGAAGCTGACAAATACGCTCTTCTTCTCTCTTTTAATTACTCTTTTTTTTTTTTTACTGTTCAAGTCTTCCATACATATGCACAAACTCACTTAATCTACTTTGCTTAATTTTTATTTAAATTGTTACAAGTCTACCTCTATTTAAGCATTTTCAAACCTTTTGAACTTGTGAATAAAGCAACGTCTAATTCCTTGTGCTCCTTTCAGTGCCTTTGTTTAATCTTAATACTTTTAAGGCACTGAAGAAATAAAATTACCCAATAACTGAATAAAAAAAATCTATCTAAAGTCTAAAGAAATAAGTGCAGTCTTGTGTGTCAGAAGTTTTACATTTATAAACAGATCCCAGGTATGTCTTTTGGTCATTACAAATAAAAACCTTGTATGTAATTAGTGAAAATTCACAAATTCTTTATTCATGAGCATTGTTGCTGTGTCATAAAAGTGTCCATCTAAGCTTTGATACAGGGTAACTTGTGTTGCATAGATTTACAACACATTTATTTATCCATAAATATTGTGAATTATTACTTTAACTACAGATGGGATATTTGCTAAATATGCCAGAACGTGACACCCACTTTCATTCTGTTACTAAGTATGAACCTCTAGTGTGCTGAGGTTCACCGAGTAAAAGCTCGATCTGCTTCGAAAGACTTTTTCACAAATTACCCATTATACTCACTTACATTCACAGACCGTAATGTACACACACACACAGACACACACCTGACCATAAACAATGCAGCGAAAACGTGCTTATTATAAATTTTCTTTGTATAAAATGTTGTGTAAACACACCCACATGTTCCAAATTGACACTTAAATAAAGGTGCACACACACACATATACACACAGGCAGCTTCTCTGTAAATACACACAGCGCAGCCTACGAGGTACAAAGGAATTCAGAATGAGTGCAAGGTGCAGCCTTTCCTGGAGGGCCTGAAATATCATCAGCGGTGAGTCCAGATGAATGCAGAGAGAAGTGTAGCTTTGCATCCAGCCATTGTCACCTCCACAAAGCAGCCCAATCAGCCTCCTCCAGCCTTTCTTCTCTCTCTATTCACTTTCACATACTACCTGCCTGACAACAGCTCCTCGCTCAGGGACACAATTGGAAACAAACTACACCTAGTGCTTTATCGTCCGATCTGATCTCTCAGAGTCACAAAAGCCAACACGCTATGGAAAGCTTCTCCCATCGACAGAGGGATTATTCACCAAGCAACCTATATGTTATTCAGAGATTACTCTCCCTCAGAGCGATCATGACGCCTCTGATGACTCTGAACACAAGCTCTATTAGACTGATTAAACGACACTGTATCTGAACTTGAATTCAGAAACTGTTCACTTTTATCTACTTTACTGAAACTGAAAACAACCCCACCCCACATCTTTTTTAGCTGAGTGTGTGTAGATTTTTACAGATCAAAGGTTCATTTACCACCAGTGTAGGTAAGTGTGCACGTGTTGTTCAGAACAGGAGATTTAGTGTTTAGTGGAACTACAGCAACAGCAGGTTACATGTTGAATGAACATATTTAATTTCATGCTTCTACTTTTATTCAACAAAGCAGAGGTGCTGCTGCACATCATTTAGTGAGAGTTACCCCAAGAACATGTTTCGTTTCTTCACAAAGGGACTTTACCTCTCTAAATTAAATTAAATAAAAGAACCAGTTCAAAACTTAATATTTTTTACTTAACTTTTGTTTGTACATTCTACCAACTGTCTGCTTTGACAACATTTTTAGTGAGTTAACAGAGGA
>JBAJHX010000115.1:20589558-20599654 GCA_037176925.1 Amniataba percoides | reverse complement strand
TATTTTTTACTTAACTTTTGTTTGTACATTCTACCAACTGTCTGCTTTGACAACATTTTTAGTGAGTTAACAGAGGAACAAGACGTCGATCGTGGCTGAACTGATGAACTTACAGACATACTGACAGATGATCAGTGGGACATGCAGAGCAGAACGCAAACCTCTCATGAGCTCTTACCTCTAAAAATGGAGAGCAAACAAGCAAAAAAGAGGACTCTTTCTCCATGGCTGCCTGTGATTCATGTCTATCTTATTGGAAATGCTGTTGCGTTGGCCGGCGCCCCGCACTCTCCATGCTGCTAATAGCTTCTGGCTTTAATTCTGTTGTTACGTTCGAATGAATCACAGACCACCAAGAAAAACCACACACATTTTCTCTCCTTTTCACCAGAACTCTCTGTTTCACAGATTTTTGTGCATCGAAGAAAAAAAAATACATGACACATACATTCACAGCCCTGTGCCAGAACCACGAGCAAAAGGCCAAAAAAAATCCATGAATAAATGCCTGAACTCTGAAGGGACCATGAAGAAACTCTCTAACTGGGTTTAGCAGGAGGTTTGTTAAACCTGATCGTCCCTGTGGGGAATTCAAATGAGCCAATCCTTGAGGGAAAAGCTTTAAATAAATGGAAAGCTTCTAAAATCAACCTTCGTTCACTCGGATGCCATTTTCATCAAAGAAAAGCAGATTTTCCAAAGCTATTAAAAGGCAAACAGCAAAGTAGACGTCACGTCTCAGTAGCTGCTAAACCAAGTGTTTCTCAAAGGTTATAGGGACTTCTGAGGGTCCTCCAGAGGTACAACACAATACGATATGAATCACATCAGCAATCTGATCACATGTGGCTCTGTTTAGGAGTGTTGTATCAAAAATGCAAAACAAAAAAAAAATATGCTACCATATTCAACCACAGTACTAACACACACGCAGAAATAGAAATTTCCAAGAAGGAAACCTGTTCTGATTAGAACCAAAAAGCATTTATAAAATGTTATGAATATTATCCCGTCTTGATCAAACCCGACACAGTTTGAGAAGCTGAGAGCAAAACAAAGTCTCTGCTGTTTGAAATAAAGAACTGAGAGTAAACAATAGATTCACAAACGGCTGCCAGCCAGCCTCTGTGAGTATGTGTGAATGTGTGAATGTGTGTGTGTGTGTGTGTGTGTGTGTGTGTGTGTTGTACGACAAAATTAGGAGGGGATTTTACTGAAAAGCCTATCCTTTTACTCTCGACAATTAAAGGAGATTTCGTGAAAGTTATGGACAGACAGAGAAGGAGAGACGCTGCCTGAAAAACAAACCACAGCAATCTGCCATCTATTCTGCCTCCATAATGCCCCAACCCCCACCCCCCTTGTCTTCATCATTTCCGCCCTGTCTTCATCCTCATTCACACACACACAGACACACACACACACACTGAGCCTCTTCCACCAATCTCATCCCTGACGCCAGGACATCAATTTTCGCAAGTCGCCGAAAATTACCATGCATGAATGCAAAAAAGGCTGATCAGGAGTAATTAACACGGCTTCATATGCAAATTTTATTAATGCAGAACTACAAAGTCATTATGCAAATGAGGGTTTCATCGAGCCTCTTGACAAATACTCCCAGCTCCAGCCATCTCGCAGCCCGGGATGGATGACAAGTCTGTTCGCTCAGTTTAGACTGGAGGGATGCCTGTGTGTTTTAGTCTAGTTAGCGGATTAGCACTGGTTAGCGCTGGTGGCTAGCTCTGTGTGTGTGTGTGTGCATACATGGGCTGGTCTGTGTGTGTAAACTGTGTGATTAGGGAAGTGGCTAATGGCTGTGCAGCAGAGTAATGAACCTGAGATCCAGGGGATGGAGGGATGGAGGGGAGCGGGGGGGTAAGACGATATGAATATGCATGATGCTCACTGGCTTTGATGATTAAAGAAAATTTTAATATTTAAATGAGTGCATGCAAAGTGATTAACGCGGCAGTGAGAGGCGACGAGGCGAAAATCGCAAAAAGGGATTTTGAAAATGCTAAGAAGCACATGAGATGCCGATTTGCCTTTTTATGCTCTATTAATGGCAAAAACTCTCTCTCTCCTCGCGCCCCTGTATGTCTCTCTACCTCGCTCTTTCTGTGTCTTTTCCAGCCCTCATGTCATGGTGTCTGGTTTGTGTCCAGGATGCTGGATTTACAGAGGAAAGGTAGAAGAACTGGATGGAAGTGCACGCACACACACGCACACACACACACACACACACAGCAGGCCTGAATTTCAGAGGGGATGCTGGGTTGTAGCGAAATGACTCAGACTGATCTGAGATATACGCAGGTGTTGGGGGTGAGAAGGACTTTACCTTCCAGTGAAGCTGGAGGTTTTATAAACTGCATAGTTTCATAAATGCATGTGTGTGTGTGTGTGTGTGTGTGTGTGTGTGTGTGTGTGCAGTCACCAGGCTGGTAACGCTCAGTAAATACCTCCAAACTGTAAGCCGGCTGCTTGTTAAACCGCAAAGTCTCTTTCTATTTCAACACAGTAACACAGTTAGAGATCTGCATTGAAATGAATACAGTACCTGAACTTCCGTACAAATACTGAAACAATAGAATTTAACAAACAAGATCATGTCTGTACACACCCTCTTTCTGCTGTATCAGAACCGGAGATGTTTGTTAAATGTTAAAAACGATGTAAACAGAATCAGCCGTACAATCAGGCCCATCTGATCAGAGACGGAGGAAACAAGGTTACCACGATAGCTTTCAGAGCTCACTTTGATAGCCAGCCCGACATGCACAAGATGAAACGTGGGGGTGGGGAGGCTTTGGGGTTGTTGGAAGGCGCGCTTGAAGGAGCACAACCACGTAGGAGAATGTAACAAGTAATTCATTACTTTTTCCAAGTAACTTGAAGAGTAAAACAGTAAGTGTGGTTCCCTCACTGCTCCGTGTTTATGTGCGTGTGTCCATCTGCATCCTTTCAGGCCTATTAAAAATGCATCAGGGCTGTAACTGTGCACGCACACACGCACACAAACACACACCCAAAACCGAAACTAGCCAAAAGCACACAGGATACAGAGGGCGAGAGAGGTACAGAGAGACAGAGGGAGAGAGAGCGAGCGGCAATACAAACCAGAGTAATTACCACTTCAAAAAGGCCGGCGCTCTATCCGAGAGGCCTCCCAGCTTTATTGAAACAACGCAAAAAAACAAGAGCAGCGGGCGCCGTAATGCCTCTAAAGTACAGGCTGTTGTATCAAACACACACACACATTCGCACACACACACACACACACTGTGCCGTAGCTCTTTGTTAAGTCTTTGTGCGGTTTCATTTGGAAGATAAATAAGCATATGGTAAATATTTTAGGGACACACCACTGTGTTCAGTCATTATTTATTGAAGAGGTGTGTGTGTGTGTGTGTGTGTTCATGTGCATACTCTTTACATAAGATTCAAACATGCTGTCTTGAAAATGCTTTTTTATGTGTGTGCTTTCGTCTTAGTCTGCATATTGCACATCCTGTTTAAAATAATGTGTATTAATTATTCGCTTTTCTGTCTGATAATCAACTTAAAGCTGTGAGCGTGCGTGTGTGAGTGAGAAAGAGAGAGAGCTCTTCGCCTGGGTGTCTACAAGTAACCATCTGTGTGTGAAAGACAGAGGATGAACTGGAACAAACAGAGGAAAAAAAGTCGTCTGGGGAAAAAAAACGCTAGAAAAAGTGAGTGTGAAAGCAGAGGTAGAGCTAGACAGCTGGCACACACACACACACACACACACATTCACACACAGCCTGTCAAATGGCTCTGTCAGATTAAAAAGGTGTCATCATATTAGAGTTTGTCAAAACTACACGCGCCTTTATGCATGTGTGTGTGGTGTGTGTGTGTGTGTTCCCCTCCACTCCAACTGGACTTAGTTAAATGTGAATTAAAGCCTGCTTGACAAGGCTTCCAGGGCTGCACAGCACCGTGTCAGGTGGTGTTAAACACTCCTCAGTGATACGTGCTCGCTACCTGGATGTATGTGTGTGCCTTCAAGGAAAAATGACACGTTTCCTTCTCTTTTCTCTAATCCAGACTGTCAGGATTCCACCTCCGTGCACTTCATAGCTAACCTGACTGACAGTCACCTGGGAGGCCTGAGTGTGTGTGTGACCTCAAGGTTGCCTGCTCAAATCCCCAGACTCAAAGAGCAGGTGCAGCTGAGCACGGGGAACTTGGCCCCGCTAACGGGTAGTAAAGTGTGGTTGTGCTGGTTAATCTACCGCTAATTACAATACACTGTCCCACTGTTATATCATGATAGAAGCTGCAGGCTCATCACTTCAAATGATTATTTCAACACATATTTGACTAAATGCACTGAAATTAACAGACGTAGATGAAGTTTTTGGCTTGGCTGATTTCTCATTCTTTTTGATAGTTTAAAAAGTTAGCCATACTAGCTAACGGTTAACATGCGTGCCGTTATGACTGTAAGTGTGCTGCTGAGGAGGATGAACACTGACATCTACACTGGGAGGGGCTGAATGGATGTCCAGGTAGAGGAGGGGAGGCTCACTATGGATTTGTCAGATCAAAGCTTTTTTTTTTTTTTTTTGGAGGGAGGGTGAGGGGGTTGTCTGTGAGTGGCCTTAAGGCGGTGTGTGTTCACATCGTAAGATGGTACTTTCAGATATTCTCTATTATATTCCCTCCCGTTGTGATTTACTCACACACACACACACACACACACACACCGCGACCTCCTGACGACACTGATAACTATCATAAATGTCCAGGAGACGGGATTAGAAGTTTAGGAGGGAGGAGGAGGAGGAGGAGAGCTGACTGCTGCTGGAACTCTGTCCCACAACAAAATCACACATCTTCCTTAAACTGTGTCTGTGTGTGTGTGTGTTTGTGTTCCATGGAGAAGAAATAGAAGAGAAAAAGCTTGAGAATGAAGCAGTAGTTTGACCTGCTGGGAGCCCATTAGTAGGCGTCGTCTTTAGTCGTGTTCTGAGCTGACATTCAAACTCCCTGATCACTTTTCCCCTCTCGCTCTCGCCCTCCCTGTCGTCTCTCGCTCTCCACCCCCCTCTCGCCAGGTAATGAAAGGTGTAAAACCTGCTAGAGGAAAAGCTCAGTCGGAGTTGCAAAAAGAAAATTCCACCTGCCATATTTCAGTCCCTCTGTGATTATGAGCAGGGCTGAGCGTGTTCGATTAATAAACCCCTCTGTCCTCTCCTCGTGTTAATAAGGTGCTAGTTGGACATATTTCATGCGGAAATTGTGAAATACTGAGGGTAATTTTGAAACATAAAATGTTATTGCAGCAATATAGTTTACAGTTGCCGCAGTGCACGTCCAATTGAGCTGCTAATATGTTTTTGCTTTTAATGTGAAAATTATTGCGCGTTCTGTTATGAAGAAATATTGTGCAATTACAATTTCAAGCCTTCCAACGCTCTACATGTGGAGTTGATTTCACAGGAGGACTACAGTTAGATATATTGCAAGCATTTAAATGCAGGGGGAAAATATACTTATGCACATAAATATGAATAATGCCAACCTAATAACGTGACCAACGCCAATCAATTAGTGCCCACACTCGAGTGCGGCTCCGCGCACACACTCCAGGCCTGTATCGCAGCTATTTGCACCCTCCCACTGCTCAGATTGTTATGTGCAAGACATAAAGCCGTGGCGAGTTAGAGACCTAGGAGCTGCACTTTCTGAGGTTCAGGTGGCTGTGCGGCTGCCTAGCAGAGCTGTAACAGCCTGTTAAAATATTGATGAGTTCAGGCCCAAACACAGTGTTTTACAGCACAGGCCAAACCGCAGACTGACGTTCAGAGGAGCAGCTCCAACGCACTAACACAGTCAGGAGTGTTACCTGGCAGGGCTCACAGCCAACTTTTTGCTGCTGATCAATGCACTGATGTTTGTTTCTGTGTATTTCTTACCACATGAGTTCTTTATCATCAATGTGTTACTGCCTCTTTAAATGTAAAAAGAAACTCCTTTTACTCGTTTTATTATTGTCTATGCCAATTTTCCACATTCGCAGAATGATTCCAACTGATAACTGCCGTTATTCTGTCTTAATCAAATGGTCACAGCTCATTCAGAAGCCCGTGGTTACAGCTGAGTACAGTTACCAGTATGTCAAAACTTTTTTTAAGAAGCTCTCAGTTTTTTTATGGATCAAATGCACTTCTGGAGCCATCTGGCAGTGGTCTTCTTATTGGTTCAAAGGGTCACATAAGTACTGTAAGTAAAGAATAAAAAAGAAGTACTGTCTACGGCCTACACCGCAGAGAACCACAGACTGCTTCTTACATTTGTGGCTGTTTAGTCTGTAGACACTGTAACTGTATTCCTTTGTTAGTGTTTTGTGTCATTTTGTTTTATTTCACTTTAACTTTTTCGCCTTTGACATTGTAGTTCTTCATTCAGATTTATTGAACTATGAGAACCCAAATTAACCGTGCTATGAGATCGAGATTTACTGTGTGTCGAATGGCTGCAACACTGAGCCAAATTCAGGACTGTTCTCATCAAATTGTGACGCGTGTGCTTTTCTGTATGCCTCCGTCGTTTCAGAAGCTCTTATTTGTGCTCTAATGACTTGCACTAGGCGCGCTGCACCTGCTGGTTGTTGCTGAGTCCCTGCAGTCCTGCAGACAGCAGAGTCGTGGTTCTACAAGCAGTGACCTGTAGGGCGGCAGGACGGCTGGGAGGAGTTCTTGTCGCAGACTGGAATATTCTGCTCTTCCCCTCTGGCTTTCTTTGAGTGTCTTGACTGGTTTGAGAGATAACTGCTGGTCCCCCCACCCGACCACCGCCCACCCCCCCACAGCTGCTCCATTGCTAAACTCCTTCTTTACCCCTCTGAATGGTGGAGAAACTAGCCTCTTTATAATCCCTCTTTCTCTGTTTTTTTTTCCTCCTCCTCCTCCTCTCATCGTGTTTTTTCCTCCTTTGCTTATTTGAATTTTAATGAGCTTTTCACCTTTTTAAGCAGATGGCTTAGGCTGGATTTCTCCATGAAAGTCAGGGTGAGTCTCTCTGTCACGTTTTGCACAATTTGTTTCAACTAGCCGAGTCCTTGAGGGGGTTTAGGGCTTTGAGTGGGTAATGTGCCTGTCTCACCCCGCTGTCTCCTCACTCCCTCTCCTGTTGTCCTCTCACTCTAACAAAATGAACACCTCTCTCTTTCCTTTGCTGCAGAGCAAGGGTCCACCAAAGCTGAAAAGGTTTATGCTTGTGTGTGTGTGTGTGCAGTTCCGTATGTGAAATGTATTTAGGGTGATAAAAGAGCTGCAGGTTTAGCACCAAACATGTCACCATCCGCTTCTTTCCTTCCTGCTTTTCTTTCTTTTTGGAATAGTTCAAAATGTCAGGATAATGCTTATTGCCGTTGTTCAAAGTGGAAGAGGTCAGCTTATGTTAACATGAGGAGTGGAGGCAGAGAGAAATATAAGGAGCACTACGAGGGGACAGGCTGGATCTCCTCCGTGGGAAACAACAGATGTATACACTGACTGTGTGCAGCGTCCTAAAATCATCACAGAGACGTTTGCTATTATCCTGCCTGAACTGGATCTGGCAACTTACACCATAGTTGGTTGCTGGTTTAAACGTTAAGGTTTTCAAACGTCAGATTTGAACTGTTAAGATGTTTTGAGGTTATTTCTGAAAAATAAGGTAGATTAAACTTGTTCCAATTTTGGAGATGTTTATTTCTGTTCTTTAGTCTCACAAGCTGTTCCTGCCTCCAGTTTTCATGCTATGCTGTACTAACTACTTCTTGACCCTTCCTCCATACTTAGACAACAGACAAATAAGCACATTTCCCAAAATGTTGAACTATGTCTTTATAAAGTGTGTGTTTTCATTGTGCCTACCTCCCGGTGTGTTCTCCTGCTTCGGGCAAATTCCTTTGGGGGGCATCCTCTCTCCCCTCTCACCTCCTCCCCCCACCTCCTCCTCCTCCGGCGTCACCTGGATGCCGATCTCCACCGGCTCCACCACCTTCTTCAGGTCCCCCCGCTGTGCATTGTGATGAAGGCTCTGCAGAGTCGGGCTACCCCCTCCTCCTCCCCGGTCGGTCATCTTGTCGTAGCAGCCATTGGCCAGCAGCGGCGTTTGGCACTGCTTCTTCTTGTGCTCAATGAAGAGGAGGATGTCACCCAGCGGGAGGGTCATCTGACACTGGCCGCAGGTCAGCAGGTCGTGGTCAGCATGCAGGCCGGGCGGCAGGGCGTGGGCCAGACTAGGGTCCAACGGGTGAGGAGGTAGGCCGAGCGGGTGGGAGGGCAGGCCAAGCGGGTGGGAGGGTAGGGAGTCGGAGAGCAAGCCGCCATCTGGATGCTCAACCTCCGCTGTCCAAAGAGGAAAGCAGAACATAAAGAGACATGTCAGATGATTAACACCTGGACAGTTGTGTTTCATTCCCACACTTTGGAGGATTTTTTATTTCTGAAGTGCCAAAAAAAAAAAAAACAGATTCTGACTGTAACTCTGATTCTGAAAAAAGAATACATTGATTGATACCCCTGAGTGACACAGTGAAGGAGCTGCTTTTTCTGTTTAATTTGTCTGCAATACTGCAAAGCATCATGTTGCTTTCTAAGCTAAAAGCCAGTCTCTTAGAACGAAGCCTACTTGGAACACACACGTGCAAATCCTCACGGTTGCAACCAGGTCAGCAAAGAAGTGATTGTTCTTGTTGTCCTGTGAAATAAATGACCTGAGGATTGCTCTGCATAGAAAAATTGTAGAGGTGAGTGAAATATAAGAATTATTTTGTGTAGCAGAAATCAGCCCTCAAATTTATTTTGCAACCTTTTTAGGGGGCAGAGACCAAAACTTTGGAAGCCATGGATCACTGTGTTCTGGGTCAGTTGCTGACAGAGCTGCTGACTCTTTGGCACACCTACAGCACGTCGGGTCATATAGACAGCAAGCTATGTACGTTTCAGTTGTGCGTCATTAAGCCGAGAGACTTGTAAATATTACAAGCAAATATTGTTCCTGTTTGTGAATGAATAGATTTATTTTGTCCAATATTCCTACTTGAGATAATGTTGAACCAAAGAGCTGTTTGCTGCTGCCGTACTGCACCTTCCTTCCTGTGCAGCCGAGGATGTTTGCTGGGACAGAGCAGCCAGAGAGCAGATGTGTGGTAGAATAACAAATGTAAAAGCTTTTATGAACAGGCTAGAAGTGAGGGATTGGTTTAGATTATCATTGAGGAACCAAAGTGAAGGAGTGAGGAGGTCTGGAGGAGGATGTGGAGAAAAGAAGTGACCCCAGAGGTAAACAAAAAAAAAGGACAGACATCATCATCATCATCGCTCTCTCTCTCTCTCTAATACAAGATGATGGATTAGCAGCAGGTTGGCCATTTGTCTCAGCCTCCACATTAGAAATGCAAACAGATTTGGAATGTCAAATGCAGATGAAGGCTCCAGATGGAGCAGCCCACCTCATCCTATACCTGCTTTAGGTCTCTTTTTAAAGAACCACTGTTAAAACCCAGCTCTTCACACTGGAACAGTAATATATGTTAGTGGCTCCTCACCTGTTTGGCTTATGGCCCCTTAAACTGTAACCCCGTTCTACTGGTGACCACAAATAACAGGTGAGAGCTTTAGTTTGGATCAGCTATTCAACTAAAAATGCATTTTTATTATAAAAAAAAAATATATTAAATTATACATTATATAAACATACAATTTTGTATCAGAATAGGTATATAACATCCTTCTTGTCATCTTTCAACAATCTTGTGACTCTTCAGCATTATCATGACACCCAAAGCTGCACTGAGATTTATGGTTAAGTGTAGTATAGTCCATACGAACTATTACTTGTTGTAGCAGTATAGCAATATAGACAGAGCAGTCAGCGTGTGAAAATGTTATGAAGTTAAACCCTAAACCACAGCATGTAAATGTGTGGGTAAACTGCATGACAGATAAATGATCTCGGTCTCACCACTGTGTTATACAATCCACACATTACAAATGCTATAATAATAATAATAATAATAATAATAATAATAATAATAATAATAATAATAATAATAATAATAATAATAATAATA
>JBAJHX010000115.1:20506248-20533266 GCA_037176925.1 Amniataba percoides | reverse complement strand
TAGCTGCATATATATGTATATTGAGACATCCATGAGTAAGGGCATTGAAGACGCGTCAGATAATTTTGGCTCTGGCATTATGTGCTGCATCTCCACTGCCGCTGCCCATGTGTGTGTCTCATCTCTTTAACTTTATTTAATATGTACTCCGCAAGCAGCGGCTCTTTCCCAAAATACCAGGAAAGCAGTAGTGCAACAAACTTTTAGCAGGTTTTTTTTTTTCAAAGGATATTAATCAAGTTTACTCGAAGACTTTGCAAGATGCAATCCATAATTTGAGCATGGAGAAGAAGATAGTTCGAACACACTGAGAGAAACTGTTGAACTTGTGTTTTGAGAACCCTTTTTTTTTTTATTTCTCGTGATACTGGGATGTCGTTGTCGCTGCTGAAAGTTTGATTTAAAACGTTTCAGCGGGAACAGCAAACATCTGGACTACGCTGTGTGCTTGAAAACATCATCTATGGACTGCACCTTTAGACCCTTACACATAGTGGCTTTTTGGTTCAAACCAACAGAAGACAGTGAGCAGGCCATGTGTTTTTGGCTGTCTGGACAGCAACCATCATGACCTTTGACCTTTCATTGACTTTTCCTTGACCGTTGCAGGTTTCCCTGTGAGGCTATGAGTGAACTAAATAAAAAGGCATTATTGAAAAATAAGGCTACCAGTCTGAGGCGTTTAAAGGCTCCCAGGCTGAGCTACATTCCATCTTTGAGGGAAAAAAGGAGAAAATAAGAGAGAAAATGAAATGTTTTAGCTTACAGTGATGTCCTTTTTTTAAGTATTAGGGCTAAAACAACTCTTTATATTTTATTTCTCTCTCTCTCTCTCTCCCTCTCTCACACACACACTATCTCACTCTGCAAGTTTTATTTTTTCTTCTTAAATAAGCTTTTGATTTTAGAGGAGGAGCGCTTGATTTTCTCTCCATTGTCGCTGGAGTCCTGGGAGGAGGCGCTCTGGAGCTTGTAATCCCTTCCCACGCTCCGGCCCTCCGAGTCCAGGGAGGTAAGGGACGGGTAGCGCCCCACGTTGGGCAGCATGCTCGCGGGCAGCTGGCCGAAGCTGTAGGACTTCTCCAGGATGCCGTTGTACACGCCCTTGCCCGTCGGAGAGGTGGCGCTCCCCTGCGAGAAGGTGGCGCTCTGGGACTCGGGCACGACGCGCGTGAGGTCGGGGGAGCCTCTGTGTGCAAACGGGTGGTGCTCCAAGGCCGGGGAGGGCGAGGTGGAGGGTGGGCCGGACGGGGTGGTGACTGGGGTGGGAGGCAGGGGAGGGGGCGTGGAGTCTCTGAGACTGCTGCTGCTGCTGCTGCTGGTGGTGTGCGTGGTGCAGGTGGAGGCGGCAAGCTCTGGACTCTGGCTGAACAGCAGCAGCTCCTCGCGGGAGATCTTGCGGTATGGGGTGTCTGAGCTTGGCTTGCGGCCCACAGAGGAGCTGAGGGAGTCTGTGTCGGATCCGCCCTCCTGAGCCGGTTCCCTGAGAGAGCAGAGAGAAACAAACACTGTGGTCACAACTCAGAAACTCATTGTGAGTTCTAAAATATGATTAATTTGTACAAAATGACTTTAAATGTCCATAAACACACACATACATATTTATTCATATATATATATATATATATGTGTGTGTGTGTGTGTGTGTGTGTGTGTGTGTGTGTGTGTGTGTGTGTGTGTATGTATGTATATAAAAGAATATCTCTCTTCTCCTGGATAAAGTGACAGTGATGTTGTCTTACCATTCTCTAAAATAAGATGTAAGCTGACTCCTCCCACTGTTCACATATGGAGCTGCTGGTGCTTTGAGTGACCACAAAGTCATTATAAGTCAGCCACCGGTCAGTGGGCTTGTGTACACAGTCTTCAGGATGAACTACATCAGAGATGTAGCATCCTAAGCAGAGAGAGATCATCATTAACACCTCAAGTCACAGTGGAAGTGGAATCTTTTGGTTTGGTCTCCATCCCTACACCCTCATCCCCCCAATTTCCCCCCTCCCCTCGCCCGCTCATATTTCAAGAATGTCAACAATGAAATAAGATAAAGCCTCATTATCTGAGGGAGTAATGTAAGATAAAACTAATATTAATGAAAATGTGGTTTAAAAGATGTTTCAGTTGAGATCAAATAAAACCCTACAGACAGATGTGAAACTGATGTGAAAAAGGGAAAAGAGTTCAAATCTCAGCCCTTCAAATGGATGAAGAGCTGAAGAGACCTCAGCATCTTTTATATAAAGCAGGATTGAAGAAGTCAGGAATCAAAGGAGGACACAGTATTTCTATCATGTCCTCCATTATATTTGTTTTCCATTTCTGTTCTGCATTTTGCACAGTTTATCAGAAAGTTGTGCAGTAGTGGAGTGGAAGCTGGGAACTCTGAGCTTATACAGCAGTGTGCTGATGTATGAAAACGCAGACACATTTAATGTGAATATGTTGTTTTAACTTTTCCCATCCTGCCCCTCTTCAGCCACATTCCCACTGCAGTGCTATTCTCCATCCATCCAGCAGATGCCCTCAGACTCTCCCTCCTGTCCCAACCAGCTGACTCTCACTTGGACCTGCTGTCCTCCCTGTTCCAGCTTTGCTTCAGCAGATTGCAGTGTACAGTGGATACCAGCCCACTTAGTCCCTGACACTTTCACTGGGTGGAGCGTTAAAACAGTCTACAATATATTGCTCTCCAAAATATTTCTTGTCTTGTCTTCCTTTTCCCTCATGGACTTTTCATTCCTACGCATGACAATGTGTTGCAATATGTCTGTAGGCAAATCAGTGAGTTGGATGGATCAGATGGTGAAGAGACTGCATGGTCTGAGTGGATGGTAAGAAATGTTTTTTTTTTAGATTTTGGCATGTTATAAACACACCACCAACAATATGATCAAAGCTCTAGGAGGAGTTTGTTCAAGTACGAGGCTTGGAAATGTCCAAAATCCATTTTTGGATGCCTGTGAAATTTTTATGAAATTTCACATCTGGTTTTGGGGGGGCCTGCAAAATTTAGTGAGCTTTTGAGCACCTTCAGGCCATCTAAAATTCAATATATTTATGCACAGAATAAGGAGGAGTAGGAAAGTAAATATAAGAAACATTTGAATTACAATAAGTATTCACACTGCCATCGGTGCTCAGACCCTAATAATAAAATGTCAGCACAGTGCACTTCTGCTCCTTTTCATTGTATTATTGTGCTCAGTAAAGGACATCAAAAAGCAATGGACACAGCAGCACTCTATGGGTGATACAGGCCAATCTAACAGTAAGGATCCTCAGATAGTGAGGACAGTAAACTTAAGGGAAGCGAAGACAAATTCATCCCAGAATCAGGTTTGAGAGGCAAAAAAATACTAGACTACACCCACGCTGTTACTCCTGGAACAATCAACAGTCATCATCATGTAGTATAAGAATCCCCAGAGCAATCCCCTCCACCGAGCAGTGATTGTCAACCTGTAAAAGAATCTGTCACATGTCACATGTCTCTCATGTTCCATTTTCACACACTGCATCAGGACTTCTTCATGTCATGTTTCCCTCTGTAATCCATGGAACTTGAAACGGAACAAAGTACAGTACCCAAGATAAAGTCATAACACTCGTTTGTAGAGATCCTTAAAAAAAGAACAAGAGCATAAAAAACAAGTAGAGTAACAAAAGTGAATGTGACTTGTTACTCTTCCTGTGGTTGTATACATATTAGGGGGACATGAGATTACTCATATAAAGCAGTCAGCTGCATAGCTACTATTCAATGAATTCACTTTACTGTTCTTTCCAGGAAATTGTATACGTCAGGAGAACAGTCTAAAAAACAGAATTACAAGTTTGGTAGCTGTTGTACTATAGGGTTTTTCTTTTCTTTTTTTCGGCTCTGCACACACATACACAGCTCTCAGCCTCTTAGAATGACTGTTTCATGGAGCTGGGATACGCCCAGTTTTTATGTTGCTGTGGAGTTAGATTCATGCCACTAGGAGCCAGTATAGACCAACATAAGCTATTTTACATTTCACCTTTTGCCTAAAAACAGTCACACAGCAGATATTTCCAAATCAATGAATGCTCTCATTGTGCTTTGGTTGTATTTCGTTAAAATGTGTTAAATAAACCACATTCCAGTAACCATCATTTAGAGGAGAGGTCAAGAATTCATCTGAAAAATAAAATGCCTGGCAAAGAATTCTGCAACTAATGCATTCAGAGTCAGGATGTTACATACTGCAAGGACCTGAATCTGCTGAATAATTCATGTTTACCATCACATCACACATGTTTACCCACATTATCTGCATTAAACGCACAAAGTCAACAACAAATATCTACAAAGTATTCTTGAGCTTTATTTCAAAATCATCTAAAGGCAACTTTTACATTTTTAGTATCATTATAATATACTGCTAAAATACATTTTCAGCTACATACAGCTTATTCAAAAATATAAAGGCATGCTACTCCATAGTAACCTACAGGAAATATGTCTTTATAAACAGCGCTGCTCTTCCTGTGAAATACACTGTCAGAGAGGAAGATTTCACCACCAGGTCAAAACCTCAGTCACAAAATAAATGTAAGAAAATATTTTCTCCTGTTCGATGTATTCTTAAAACAACTTTGTGCTCTTGACAAATAAAAAGTCAGCAGTTATGGCGTAAAGGTTTTCAACAAAGGTCACTTTGTAAATTTCTCTCATATACAGCCTGATATAAAACTTTTTTTTTACTCTCTCATGTGATTATTATTCATATTGTACATGCCAGTTTGGGCGACCACGTGTAGGTTGGGTTTGTTCACTGCTCAGTCACCTCGTCCTACATTCAGATTTTGAAACCACATTCAGTGAATGCACACAACAGGACATAACCACAGCATAACTATTTTCAAGAGGAATTCTATTATGTTTGTAGATAAAATCAGTTAGTACAAATATGAAAATATACAGATATGCAGCATGTAACTTCTGATATGACACTGATAGTAATAAATGACTGTACAGCTTTAGCAAAGGGGATTGCCAGGTTTGCACAATAATCCTAAACAAACGGTAAATGTTTTTGAGCCAGCAAAAGGTAAAGATAACTGAGATGCTTTTGGAGTTCTTCCAGAGATTCTCAGTTTCAATGCGAGCTTACTTTTTCTCCTACTTCCTGTCGTTGTGCCAACCACATTTAGGAGACTCAGCACCTCCTGTCTCTGCTCCGACAAACAGATAAGACGTAATCAGTCTAATCTAAAAACAGTTTCTTAGGAAGAGAGAGACAAATTCCAGCAGTTATACAGAAGTACTGTCTGCAGTGTGTGTTCATATTTAGACTACAGGCCGGACACAGTGAGCAGCTGGTCTTCAGAACCTCAGGCAAACATAAGCAGCTGATTGGTACAGTCAGTGCACTGTTCATCTGTTCATCTTTTCACTTTAGAAGACACTTAACCACATCCAGTCTGAAACGTGTTTTATTTAAATGCAGATTATTGTTGCCTTTGTGAAGGTGTGATGTGAAGCGTTCTGTATGTTGAGGATGAAAACGTAGGAAAGTGGTATGAACATGAACATTTATGTCCTCATGTCTTGGCAGTCTTCAGAACAGCAGTTTTTATTGCTTAAATTTTAGTGGTCAAATCTTGACTGTAACTATGTTTATATACAGAAGGACAGCAGTATTCATGCATACATGCGTAATTCTGCATCCTTCAACACACTCAACAAAAAGTGAAGATTGTGACTCAACTCAAGTCAACTTCAGTTCTTACTGTGCGTTCACACTGTAGAAAATGTGTCACATCCATGAATTTCCTAGAAATTACATAAAAGTTTCAAAGTCAAATCAAAGCAGAGGTGCCACAGGCTGTTGAAATACATAGCTTCTGACCTCTTCTTCATCAAGACAGAGAGCCTTGCAGTCACTGAAGGCTCCTCCAGGGCAATGCGCTGCCATCACAGCTGAGTGGAGGAGCCGATGCAGAGGTGATTGGAGCTGCTCTTCTTCTGATGACCACTCTAATGACTGAAGCTAATTTGGAAAAGCACCAACGCTAACCATTTTTGACACCAACATATATATCCACTACAAAGTTTCCCTTTTTTATGTGTATTCTAGGTGATAATTCTGACAATCATCAAACCATGAAAGACTTAAGGTGAGCTCTTTTGGCTGTGTTTGCTTCTCAGCCTGTCACACTGAGTCACTGACTGCTGCTTATTTTGAGCTCGGTCACATTTCTCCATTTGGGGGACGGCAAATCCAGTCGGCTCCTGCGGACTCCTACAGTCACTGTGTTTATTCTTACTGTCGGCTTCTTGGAAAAGCAAAATCCAGGTTTATGTGAGATGGGCTGTTGTGCACCAAACTGCCAGAGTGTTGGCATTTCCGTACTATGTCCTGGTCTGAGCTGTACATCCATTATGATCCATTATGAGGCGGAAGAGGCTAGTTTGACAGCCAAGAGAGCAAATTTCCTGCTGGAAAGCTTCCAGTCCAAACCAGCAATGCAGGCTGGGACCACTGGGGACTTCCCCTGGTGTGTGACAACTATAAAGGCCCTTTAAACTGGTTGCCTGAGAGCTGCTGTCGGATGGAGGGCTTGGAGCTGGCAGCGTCACCCAGCTTTCTCCAAACCACCTGAGAGGAAGAGACAACACAGCGTCAGGTGGTGCGACTAGATGGAATCTAAGTGTGATAATACTGAGAGAGTCCTATCTTATGACAGAACGTGGAATACACCAGCAGCTGTAACAGAAGGTGTGCGTCATATATGTCAAAGTCAGGCCACTGCTGTGAACTCTGATTCCTGTTCACACTGCTTCGTCCTGTGTGTGCCATTCAATACATTTATACAGTTTTGCATTGTAATATTTCTAAGACTCGTTTTTTTCCATCCTGTCATTTCTAATTTGTGTCTCATCTGTTCCACACAGATACATATATGCATGTTTCATTTGACTTATGTATGTATACATAGTACACTGTAGCTGTATCTACATATTCAGCAAAAAAGAAAGAAGAATCCTTGGATCGAGTTTTTTTTAGTGGAGGGATTATGATTATTAGGGTGCACAGTGCAAACAACTGTTTGTAAATGGACAGCAGGACAGTATATAGTCCCGTGGCATACTTATTTATTTTGATCATTATCATTAAGACCTTACTGAAACAGAATTCAAATACTGAAGTATATTAAGTATGTGTAGATATAGAATATCAATAGAAAATGCTAATGTTAATTCACTGATCTACCGATTGTTGTTACAGCGTTATCTTGGTAAACTAACCCTGTGGGAAGTTTGGATCACTGTCTCGTCGAGAAAGAAAGACAAAAAGAAAGAGACAGAAGAATAAAGAAAAAGAGAAAGTCAAAGAAAAGAGAGAAGGAGAGAAAAAGCTCGTGCTGAAACTTACGTTGCACATCTCTCTGACGATGGCTTTCTCTTTCTCACTAAGGTCTTCATCATATTCCTGTGAGTTCTGCCTGTCCAGCTTCTCATGGACTTCAAGCACCTACACACACACACACACACACACACACACACACACACACACACACAATAGTATCATGCCATTTTCCTTTGATGCACTGTAAAGCACATCTGTACAAACATACTGCAGTATGTTACAGCATTGCAACGTCCTGCATTTTAAATGAAGACTTCCTGCTGCAGCCACTGGCTTATATCATCCACTAGGGGGCAGCAGCTGTAATCTAATGACAGGGCCTTGTTACAGGAATGTTAAAGAAGAGAGAACTTCCATGTCATCGTTCTCTCCTCTTAGCATTCAGGCAGTACATGTAAAAACCATGTTTGACCCTGAGCAGGAAACCTGAAGTGCCTGTGGAGCTCAGAGGAAGCAGCAGGCATCTCACACAGGCTGCTTTGTGACCCACCTTCAGTGCGTGGACCACAGCCTCTGGTTTCTGCTCCGGGGGGAGGTAGAGCCCTGTGGGGGAGGGCTCACCGCTGGAGGTCTGAACAGCACCCTGTGGAGGCAAGTGGCACCCTTTAATCACAATCATGATAATCAGCAGGTAAACAGACAGGAGTGCACATAGAGACACATGTGACAGAAAAACCCAGCAGGACAAGGAAAGCGAGAGAAAAATAACTATAGAGGACAGAAAGGGGACTAACAAGAGACAGACAGAAAGACGGAGACAGCAGCACTGCTGAGGCAGGTGGGCGCATGTTCCCATGGCGACAGGAGGTGCAGTAGTCCTGCTGTGTTTGCAGTAACGCAGGAGGGGAGCAATCAGCCGGTCAGATAACTTATCAATAGGTGTGATAGGATGTCCTGCATCTGCTGTGGGGAGCTCACGTTACCTTCGATAATGACTGAAACTCGAGCTTTAGATATCACTTTTCTGCCGGTGGTTTAACTCTTATCACTGTTTCAGGTTGGTTCTGATGCGACTCAGTGATGAGGCTGATTCAGTCCCACTCTCACGTCTCGTTCACGGTTCCCACAGGCATTTACACATGAACTCAACTATGCGATTTAGATTCCTGAATACGGACGCCACTGTCAGGAACCTGAGGCTTGACACTGTTATTGATTTAGCGCTGTGCTCACTGCTGAACTCGACGGTTAAGGTTAACAATCTGCTGCTCTTTAAGACAGCTCAGAAAAAGTCAGCATCACTTCAAAGAATAGTTTATTCTCCTTTCTGAGATGGCGCGTGATGGTCTGTCCTGTTTGTTCAGCCTAGCTTAGCATAAAGAATAGATACAGATTTAAGACAGCTAGGCTGTCTCAGTCCAAAAGTCACAAAGTCCACCTCTAAACTGACTAACTGACTCTGCGTCACTGCAGTGTAACACCCAGCCATTATTTCTGCCCTTCAGATTGTCTACAGTTTAACCCCCTGAACCATGAAATAATTGCAGAAAATTCTATTGTCTTTATTGAACCTTCTGCCAAATAAAAATATTAAATATCAATTTGCAGATATCATTTACATTTGTATAGTTTTTGCTACATTTTTATTTTTTTGGTTATTTTGTATTTAGTAAAAAAGCACACTGATGATGTAGAGGTGTCAAAAACTCATGTATCAAATATGATACACTTAGCGTTAAAGGGTTAAACAAATCGTGTGCTGAGGTGGATTTCGGTTCCTTTGGACAGAACCAGGCTAGTTATTCCCCCTGCTCCCAGTCTTTATGCTAAGCTAAGCTAATTAATTACTTGCTTCACCCTCAGCAAGAAAGCAAATGGGTTTATTTCCCAAAATGGAACATTAGCAAACACAGACAGAAAACAAAGATACAATTGCACAGAAATGGCAGAAAACTTTTCTTTCATTTAGAGGTCACATGGTGAATGTACAGGTGAACATTATGTGTGCCCTTTTTAAATAGTAATGATAAATGAAATCACCCATGTTTTCTTTAAAGAATGGTGCACAGGGTATGTAAACTTATGTGCAGAAATGTATATCTCATTTGACATTTTGAGGTGGTTATAAGAGGTTTTTATTCTGGTTACTAGTGGAATAAAGCCTTTTTATAAACACAGCCACTGAAGCTAGTTGTACAGCAACAATCTGACTGTTACTGCTTCTTTCCTTTTGGAGACACTTTAATAAAAAAAAAAACCCAATAAAACGTAACAGTCTTCAAGTTTATATACGTGATTTCATGTGGGACATGTAGTGATTGTTGTCACTCATAAAGGGAAATGAGAGCAATATCCAATCTCATCTGATTTTATTGTTGCTGTTTGGCAGCAGATGTAATTCCTCTGTGCTGTGGATATTAAAATGAAGCACAAACTGAATACAACTGAACTGAATGACACTGACATATGAAAGGAAGAGACATGAGGCTGTGGAAAAGCTGAAGCAAAGCTAGATAAACAAGAGCAGATATGAGCTTGTAATATTTTGAGGCTGAGCTCATAATGCTTGTTATTGGTACGAGTCAGAGTCACACACACACACACACGGACACACACATGCACACACATCATTGTAATGGTGTACATACGTTGTGCATGTTATCCTGGAACTGAGAGAGCTGGGTTTCTGAATGATAAAGTGACAAACACTTCCTCAGTGTCTTCGCATCGCCTCCATTCATCTGAGAGAAAGAGAGAGAGGGAGAGAGAGACAGAGAGAGAGAAAGTTATGTGTAGGTCTTTACTGTAAACAGATCAAAGAGAGCTGAGATTTGGGAAGTTAGTGTCGGTTCTCTGCTATTTGTGAGGTGTGTATGTGTGCACAGTAGCAGTGGTGTGTGTGTGTCATTTGTATTGGGTGAGATGGTCATAAAAATAATAGGCATTAAAGCTCAGTTTAAGTTCAGTATATTAAAACTGTTTCTGAAGCACACCATGATGTCATTTTAACAGGACACGTGTTAGAGCCATTCAAATAAAAATCCCATGTAGCGTACATACAGTACAGCGTGTGTGAACATTTTTCAGTGTGTGTCACAGAGGTCTGTGATGTGTAATGTGATCAGAGCGGTGAGAGTGGTCACCTGTGACAGCAGCTGCTTGTTTTCGTCTTCCAGCATCCTCATCTTGTTCTCCAGCTGTCTGATGTAGCTGGCTGATGCATCTGTAGGAGAAAAAACATAACAAAGCATAAATGTCACATCTGAACTTACGTACTTTTAAAAAGTAGTTATTAAAGTTGAGTAGTTATTAAAGGAGTGAGCTCCCCTCCACCATCCATACTAACTCTGCCAGGCTCTGTATCTCCAGTGAGAGGACGGTGGTGGATAAACCACCGTCCTCTCACCACCAAATGACCATGTGATGAGAAAACTGCCCATATCTCATTTGAGAACACTTTATACAACAAAGAAAAATAACCAGAGGAGCATTGAAAACAACACAAGGATTCAAGGACATCTGAGGTGAGCTGGAGCGCAGCAGAGATGAGATCAGAGCTGGAAGATGCACTTCTTCTGAGCCCAATCCACTCTCCTTTAAATCCTACTGACCTCAGCTGTAAGCACAGTATCTCAGACACACAGTCTCCTCAGTGTGTGTGCTCTTGCCTTCTCTGATTGCACATATGTCCATGTTAAGCACCTGGTAGCCTTATTCTAAAACAAAACAGCATCTTGGTCCATGGGCATCAACAGTGTCTGCTGGCTGCAGTAAACTGATACCTGAGCCTGGTTTCATTAGCCTCCTGCTCCTCATGGGGCCTTGATTGGCATATTTTACAGATGTTTAGCTCACTTGAGTCTAATCCTCACATACAGATGAGAAGTCTACTGTTGATTTTACTGAACAGATTTTTGTTAAGCTTGCTAATCTTTAAATTGCGCTATTGTTGCCATTGATTCCTAAATTGATGTTTATTAGCTGCACTTTAAACATCCAGTACACTAACACAGTGCTTTTCTCTGGTTGGATTAACGGAGCACAGTTATTGGACCTCACAGACTCTGCGGGTGGGGTCACATGGCTCACTCAGTCAGGTCCCGTCAGGTGTGAGTGCCTTGTGACAAAGATAAAGTATCCTCTGATAGAGACTTGGGAATCCACAACTCTCTTTATTACAATACAAATTATTCTCACACTGGTTTGTTTGATCCAAATTCTGAGAAGTAACTTGAGTGTAATCCTGGAGGACAGAAGTCATATTTTAATGATACAGTGGCTCAGCCCTGTCCTCTAATACTAACATCTAACATCTAACATCTAACCTCTAACATAACTCTGACCCTCTTTCCGAATGTGTGCGGTCAGTACAATTGCACTGCTATTTTGCTGATAAGTGTTAGAGCAGCTCAGCTTGCAGCATGTATCAGAACCTCAGGTCCTCAGACAGGAAAGTGGAGGTACGAGTTCAATTACAACACAAACACACACACAGTGACGTATGGCTGAACAAACAGGAGAAAGTGAGAAGAAGTTTAGTGGAGCTGCTGGAGTTGTTGCTGAAGCAAATAGAGAACACATTGTTCCACCCTTCCCTTCCTCTCTCTCTCTCTCTCTTTCTCTCCCTCTCTGTCATTCTGTAAGTAATTTGAACCTGCAATCCAAAGTCTTGCGGTATGAACAGTTATTCTGTGTTATTCAAGCAGCATGAGAGGATGAAAAGAGGAAAACAGTGATGAACGAGGAGATGATGCAACATGTAGACTCATCTCACATTCTTGTTTGCAGCCTCCAGAATTTAGTGCACCGCAACTTTTGAAGTCTGTAACCAGACAACTGGATTAACAGTACCGACACTAACTCACAAGTTAATTAGATTTAAGTGCAATAAAACAGCAGATGACAGATGGAAACAAATCACAAGTAGGAACGACTGTTTTCTCTACCGACACTGGTGAGCTTAGAATATTTACCAGAAGTCGTCACCAAAGCTTTAAAGCCTCAAAATGGTATTCACCATAATGTTTAGTCAACAAAAAGATTTGGTCAAGGCTGGGGAAAGATTGTGGTCTGGCTTAATAAAGAACAAATATACAGATAGATATAACGCTTCATTCAATCAGTGGTTGTCTGTGAGCTGAATCCAGGCAGCTGTAACATGTGACAGCATAATGTCACTGTGAAAACAATTCTCTCATTCATGTGTATATCTTTGTGTATGTGAGGGTGCAGAAATATCTGTTTGTAACAGAAATATCTCTGATATTATATTGTTCAAATCAAAGATCTGAATCATTATACACAGTGGACCTTTAGGCTGCTTGTGATTTGATTTTCAGTGCAGAGAGACACATTTAGTCTGTAGCTGGTAACTCGACATGTTCTGCAGCTGGTTAGTGCTGCACCATAGGTCACCATGGTGATATGCCGGACACACTGATGGGTCAGAGTGAGCTGACCAGATGTCATGGAGCATACACACACACACACTCACCCACACACAACTATGATCGTACAGTTGGGGGTGACCGGGGTGATGAAGTCAAAGTCACTGGTGCAGACAGTGCTGACCTCAGGGCAAATCTCTCTCTCTCACACACACACACACACACACAGGAGGAGACTGTGCTGACAAAATATATGCAGGACAGAGGACATCCTTGAATTACAGTCAGTCAGCACAGCTCCACTCCCTCTGTCCCTTCTTCCTGTGTAATTCCATCGACAACCCAACAAAGAGTCCAACAAAAGGATCACATTTCATCTCTAAGACGTATGTTCGTGGAGACAGCTGATCTTGTACTGTACTGTTCTGATCTCTGAGAAGCTCTACAGGAGCTACAGAGAGTTGACTGTCTCGGTCAGGGACACCCTGACGCTGAATGTTGAAGGATGGAAGGATCAAGGGAGGCGCTGCTGCTCTTTGCTTTCCTTTCTCATTTTTTCCAGCTGGTCTGGAACTCAAGCCAACAATCTTTGGTTTCAAAGGGCTAATTAATGTGTCCCTGGTTGTAAGCACAGCAGACATTTGTATGTCAAAGGAAAAACAGACTGAATTTGAATTGATGATGGTTCTAGGAAAGTTATTACAATCAATTTTTTACATTTTTTTTAACAGGTCGGGTTCAACAGTTAACAGTTATTTTAGGCTCTTAGGGGTGCGAGTAGTATCTATGCAACGTACGAGCTGAGTGTATGATGTCTATAAAACTGGATCAACATCAGTGTGGCCAAACAGTCACCAAGGTCCACACAAGCCAGAGAGCTTTTAGCTTTTGGATGTATCAGTGTTTAGTAATTTGGAGATTTCAGAAAATTCAGGGTATCAACATCATCTCAAACAGAAACCAATTCATTGCTTTCTCTTTAAAACACATATTTAGAGAAGATGGAGGAACCTTTCTCTTTCTATATCAACCACATTAAAAATCCCTATTTGTCCTCCAACTGAGTTTTATTTTCACTCAGAGAAGGTGCAACCTCTTTCCAGATGGTGGCCGGCTGCTGGCACGGAGCCGAGCTAACGTCACCCTGGAATCTGGTTGTAGTCGAGTAGAAACTAATGCTTCAACTTCGGAGCTGGCTTGAACTGATGTCAGTGGAACTACTTTCTTGGAAGTGATATTGCTTTAGGTTGGAAACATGTGTGTAAGGTTTGTTTGTTCATTCATTCACTGGTGCTCAGCTCGACAGACATTTCCTCTGCCTTGTATGTGGAGGGGAGAGTCTCAGACATTGTGTGTGGGGGATACTGAAATATGTAGTTCAATAAAGTCCTGGTGGGGGGTGAACGGGTATTAGAACACGGCAGATCAGAGACCAGTTTGACCAAATGAGAGTTTCCTCTGAACCTAGGAGTGTCTCTGTTGGCAGGTTACATACACACAGTAACTGTTTCTGTTATGTTGGCTGACTCAGATCTGTGGGCAGCAAAATTTCTCAATAGCTGAGATTTGAAATGGACAGATGATTAGATGATAGAGGATCCCTGGGCAGAGACATGTTAAAGGCTCCACACCCTGTCAGGACTGAGGTCATGTTGAAGATTATGCACACACTATTTAATACTACAACACAGTGTATAAAATCAGCCATCAAAGCCTGAGGTGCAGCTTTTGTCTTCTGTCCAACAGAGCTGCTCTGCTGGATTTAAATGAAATGTTACTGTAGCCACAGACTGCTGTGAGGCTGCAGTATGAAGGGGATATAAAAAGAAACAAAACACATGACTGGGACATTATGACACAAAATTATCCTTTAAATGGTGGGGGCTATTATGATTCTCACATTTCGTCCATTATGATTACTAACCTAAATATGGTGTAAATTATACCAACTATGGCTGCCATATGAATAAAGCCTTGAGTCCAGACTCCAGCTGAAAGAACCTCTCCAAACCTCCATGAGATATGGCCACCATAAAATCTGAGGTTAGATAGTGGGAGATGACCTTTGACCCTGACTAGTTTGGAGCCTGAGCCCTGTCATTGCATTGTCGTCAGACTGAGAGGCTATAGGCCATTTGGCTGCCATGTGACCGCATGAGAGAGACACACAGCATTGAAGGGGACGATGTGATGCTCCCATTCTGCACAGTGAGTCTTTGAAGACCCTGCACCCCATTGTCAGGCTCACAATACTGTCGGACAGATGGCCGGGGCACAGAGAGCACACACGCACACACACACACACATATGCACACACACACACACACACACACCCCTTGCTCTGTCTGGGATGAGAGACAACAGGCAAAAAAACACAATCACATGACTTGCTCCAAACTGAAGCACCCACAGAAACACAGAAGAACATGTTGAAGCTTATTGTGCTGTCCATGTACGTCACATTTTGCAGCCTTTTGAAGTGAGACAAGCAGTGGCTTAATAGTGCAGACTGAAACTTCGGAATAATGAAACAACACTGAGTGAGCTGGGAGAAGAGGAGGCCAAAAACAAAAACAAAGCAAAACTCTGCTTCAGCACAGTAACAGAAACACACCCTGTGGATGACTTACATATGTGCAGACCATACATGCTATAATGCAAACTCACACACACAGTGTTTCATTTGTTCCATATCTACAGTATATCTAATAAAGCTGCTGATTTGGCTGATCTAACCACTTCCTCCCGGGGCCCATCCCAGCAGGTGATTGGGGCTCTTCCAATGATGTCGGACAAAACAATGCACTATTATTGTTTCCTCGACGCGCCTTTTTTCCCCACAGTGCTGTTGGTCCATTATGTGTGCTGGAATCTGGGTATTCCTGACCAGGCAGCTTTTTTCAACAAACCCTGTGATGGTAAGCCAGAGCTCATTTTTACAGTGAACTCGCTCTCTTTCATAGGAGGGATGCTGGATTTTAATAGGAGGGATGCTTATCTGCTGCTTCGGTATATTTTCAACAAATCACTGCATTGATACAGTAACAGGAGAGTTTCCATTTAGTTAGTTAACAGGTGTGAAATGAAAAAAGCAAATGTTTGAAATGTGTCTCTGATGCTTATTCTCATTAATGAAATACAAAGAAAAGACAAAAAAAAAGTGTTTCATGTCATTGAGACTGACACAAGTGACACAGATGACTGACATAATAAGGAGTTACGTGTTCTCACATGACTTGATTGTTGCTCTGGCTAAGTGACAATGCTTAATCCTCATATTAGCTACTGTATAGTACAAACAAACAGACAGACTGAACAGACTGATAGAGAGCTTTGAAACCCTGGAGCAATACAACCTGAAACACAACAAATCAGAGATGATAGGTTGTTAAAAGAGACCAGAAAATAGAAACGTTGTGCATGAATATCCTGCCATTAATCCAGCAGGCCATACTGGCTAATGCCAAATGTTTTTTTTAACAGAAAATTAACCATTGTAGGAATATAAGTATGAATTTTGGTCAAGCGGGCTGTTCTCCTGGTGAGACACCAAGCACACACACCTGCTGGCTGAACACATGACCTGTGTGCATTTATGTATGTGTGTGTGAGAGAGAGCGAGGCAGACAGACAGAAGGAGGGAAATGAAGAACTGTTTGTTTCAAAGTGCATTATGGGTGTTATAATGTGATTACTAATATCCACTTTGGATTCTGTGTGTATTTGTGAGAATTCCCTACAAATACACACATGCACGGCCGCACAGCGCTGTGCTCTCCAGCAGCAGACACTGGATGCTGTATAGAAACAGGCTTATTCTCCCACGGTGCGTTCAAACCTTTTCATAGCTCCACACACACGGACAAAGACCTTCCCATGCTGCCTCATTATCATAACAACGCGGCCTCTCTCTCTCCACCGCGCGTTGTAAATCCGTCACACACACTCTCACGGGCGCACACACACTCAAAGAGATGCCTCGCACAGATACAGCCAAGAGGCACTCCTGTCTTTTCTAAACAGGGAGGAGAAGCGAAGGGTCACTCAACCTTTCATTCAACTCAACTAGAAAACCTCCAACAACAAACACACACACTGCTGCCCGGATGTAAACTAATCCCCAAAAATGTTCACACAAATAAATCTGATTTCAGCAGTTTTAATGTACACATACAAAGTCACAGCTCACGAGAAATAAAGGAATTCATCTAGCTTGAGTCTTTTTTTCCAATTTTCCAGCCCTTGCATATTACCCTCTGCCCCACCATAACAACAGAAGTTAAGGGTCCCAGAGGACCACTGAGAGGCTGTCAATGAGCTAGTTATGGATAGCCCCGATTACAAGATCCTTAAGGAGCTATTAAAACCAGCATTGCTGCATGGGAGGAAAGACAACAGTGGCTTTTATGAGCTGCAGGAGTGGCAAAAGAAATGGAAATTTAAACAAAACCATCTTTAAGAGAAAGATTCCTGCATTCAAACATCAAAAAAAGAAGGAAATGTTACAATTTTCAAGAGGTTCTGACAAATTCTGATCAGGTTTTAAAGGGTTGATTTTAGTCTAATAAGAGCAATATCTTGTACACAATAACAGACAAAGAAGAACAAAAGGATGGACAAAGATCATTTGATGGAGAAAGGAGGAGAGAAAACAATGAGACAAGATATAAGACACAATATATGGACACCCCTTTTCTGCATACATCATCTTTAGTTTGCAACTATTTCTCTCCTGATTTGGTTTAGAATCTATGTAGAATTAAGGAAAAACTTAACATGACAACAGATACTGACAATTTAGATCAGCAAAGGTTATATTGCTAAACTAGCTGCATACATTTATTCTACTACTGTAATTTTATGAGCTTCTTAAACATATCTATATAACTGCTGACACACAGGTAAAATATCAGCATCTCCTTGAAACTCTGTTAATCCACAACTATAATATCTCAATTGACTTTATACAACAGTACAACACTGTAGCACTCATTCACATTTTTGTGGGAAGAAATTAAGATTCCCATAGCAGCATGAACAGGAAAAGAAATTCGTATCACATAAAACAAATGTCAAGGAGACAGGGTAGCACATAGACATTTCTTTGTGTTAATGGGTCAGGAGGAAAAGAAGGTCGGCTCCAGCTGGTGGAACGAACGGAGACGCTGAGGTTGACACCGACTGAAATAATGCATCTGCTTCCAGCTTGTTACAGAGTGTTGACCTGTGTCACTGTTTCATGTTACTAACCCCGAAAAATGCATGACCAATAGACAATGACATGGTGGATTACCACGATAGGTGGAGGGTTCCTGGACACAGATTCAGTGCTGTGCTCTCCATCTTCCTGTCCTAGCAAAGCACTTTGTACATACACACCTGTTCTGCTTGAAATCTGCAGGAAACATTAAAAAAAAACCCACTGCTGTCCAGTCCAGAGCTGACCAGTGTCCCATATTAGACATGTTTGATCTTAATCTGTGGTCAGGGAGTACTACATTGGAATATGAATCATTCAAATTACTAAAACATGAAGATGCTAAATGCAGGTGTAGCTTGATCGCTGAGAGTACATGCTTTGCTTCGAGTGCAACCATTCTAGGATTAGAAGTAGTAGTACACTAGAAATCCATATTACTCTACATATTTCACACAATGCAGCGGCAAACCAGACTTGAAATGTGAAAATAAGCAACACTGTAAAATAAGAAACACTGTAACTATGAATGATGTATTTATGAGTCACTATGTGACTTCACTGCTGTGCATATCCCATAATGTTATGAACATTTAAGAAGTTATGTGCTTTTCCCTTTTAAAGGCAAAATGCTACTCAATGGACATCTGCTTTTGTTTTTATTACTGCAGATTTCCTGCATTCTCAGCTTGCTTCATCTGTGCTTTTGGAAACTTTACAGACTGTGGTTAGCTCAGCCTTTGGAAAGATAACACGTCAAGACAGACTGCTCAATGAAAGGAAAAGAAGGAGGCACTAACAACAGACTGTGTGGAAGGGCTCTGGTTGCAGCTTGTATTTTAAGTGAGAGCTGCAAAGACATTCTGTTGCCTCCTCGGGATTTAAACTGTTTTTATCACTCCTAAAACATCTTCCCAGGATGGACTCCTGCCGATCATCACTTGGCTCCAGGTTCATATTTAGCTTACAAACATGAGTGTGGTCTCGATCCCCTTCTCTGAACAAAAGTGATCTCAACATGCCAAACTATTCCTTTGAAGTAATAAGCCTTATTATCCTTGGTGATTTTACCCTTGCTTTCACTTTCACTTTGGTTCTTTAACTGTCGTGTGAAAATTCCCACACTGTTCAAGAAAATCAAATATGCAACTGCAGAGTCTCTGGCGTGGGAAGCTGCACTGAAACATTATCTCCGTGCTGAAACAGGACCTGGATGTGACCCTGATGACAGTGTGAGAGACAGACCTGGTGCTGTGGGACCATCTGGATCCTCTGGCTCTTATCACAGCGGTCAGCAAAACACCGTCTGAATCTTATCTCTATCTATCTCAACTCTGCACGTTAGCTCTGTTCCAGGAACAAAACACTGGTTAGCAGTAAATACAGAGTGCAGCGCAGGAGAGAGCTGCAGCATCTTCACACACACACGAACATCAAGGACAGCTGTTAGAGCTATCTCAGGTCAGACAGTGTGACAGACCTGGAAGACTTTGGGCTTTTACAACTGTGTCCCACAATGTGGACTTTCTCATTAGGATTGATCATTTTAGGGTCAGAGTGATTTATGACCAAGGTGACCTCAGACAGGTCAGTGTGATTAACTAAACAGAGTTTTAACTAAACAGCAGTTTAGACCAGTGTTACTACACTATTCTGAGAAGTGTGTGTCTCTGTCTGATGGTTACAAGATTGGGTCTAGAGCTGATAGTCTTAATACTATAAATACTTAATCAAAGCAGTGGTGGAGGTAATACTCAGATCATTTAAGTGACAGTACTAACAGTAACACCACACTGTAAAAATACATTAAAGTTATTATGTAATTATGCAGGAGTAATCAGGGGAAAAGTATCACAGTAGAAGCAGTCATCAAACAACTTTGTATCAGAGTGCAACTAATGTTTATTTTGATTAAATGGAAATAGTGAGAAACCTCAACATCATCAAAACTACATCAAACTGCATGAAGGATGCCTTAAACCACGATCGAAATACACATTTTGTCTCTGAACATTTGTACATTTTCATATATTGTGTGCAAAAACCTTAATTTGTAAAATAACTACATCTGTTTAAAAAGTAAGAAAGCACTGAAGAGTACTGTGGCTGAACCTCAGGAGGTAGAGAGGGTTATACACTTGGTGGTTCAGTTCCAGCAACATAATAAAAACCCCACTGTGCCCACATTATAAGATTCCAAAAATAGGTATCCAATGGTATCATTACTGAGACTTTTATCATATTTTTAAGACTCTAATTAAGGTAACCTTTCTAACTTTGACTATATCTTATTTAAAGAAAATACTTCACTGAATGCTGATGCATTGTGTACTTTGTCACATTTTGTTACTTTAAAAAATATCTAAATGTTTAGATACTATTTCCAAAGTGTTCAATGAGACTATGAGTCTCTGTATTTATGATGTGTTGAGCTAAATGCTAATGTCAAACTGACAGTGACGTAGCTAGCATGCTCGTAACAAGAATACTAGCATGCAGCATGCAGACGTTAATATTATATTATGTTCACTATGGTGATCAGAGTCCTGCTGTTTCCCATAAACTCAGAGTTGCTTTCTTCTGTGGGCTTCGTTTAATTGTGATCATGTGTTGTTTCCATCTCTACACATCAAGTCATGCAATGTCTGAACTCACTTTATGTTTGAACTGCAACACAAGAGTAAATCCCATTTGGCGGTAACAGTTAACAGATGCTGTAGTATTCGAAACACTCACAAAAACCTGAGTGGATTTCTGACAGTCAAACTGAGCTGACCTAGATTCCAGGTGGAGGTGGTCTGTAGAGGTGGACGGGACGAGGACCTGAGGACAGGCCAGAGGCACAGCGCTTTTAGTTCAACATTTGTCATGGCCTGTAAATATTCACCGTCATGGCCTGTAAATATTCACCGGCTCCTGTCACTTTATGCGGGGTCAGGCCTTTCTTACTGTGAGGGCAACAGTTTGAGCTGCTGTTGAAATATGCAGAGATCCATTTGTTTAGACTGTCAAAGTCTCCAGGCGTTTCTTACTGAATTGTACAAGCAGGACAGCTTCTTTTTCTGTAGAATGTAAACTTATACACACAGTGTACTGATGGTTTTCTAGGAATGAGTTCATCACATGACACTGTCAAATACAACATACATAGCTCTACTCTTTGTGATCCATCAGTGGAACAATTAATTTGTGCTATAGGAAGGGTCAAAAGGTCATTAAAAGAAACAGGATTCATCTGAAGTCATTTATAAGCATTGCATAATTTGTATAAAAGCCATAGTTTCTCATCATGGACAACACATGGGAAGTTTAGAGAGTCTATAAAATCCTTAACTCACAGGTTTTCACACTGATTGACTTTGGCCAACACAGACTGCTGAAGATTTATTGGAGCTGTGTGAGGAATCAGTAAGGACTGAAAGTAGGATTGAAGTGATGATTTTTCAATCAGTCCTTTCTTTATGTGCTGAAAACCAATCAAGCAATTTTATTAAGAAGCCTTGGAAATAATGTCTACCTGTACCAAATTTGAACCTGGAATGTATGGAAAATGTTTTTTAAATAAAACATAGTCAGTAAACTAATAATTTACTGCTCAGTCTTCTCACATAAGATGGGAAAGATCCCAGTGTTTTTCCTGTTCTCGTGGAAATGCAGACTTAAACATCAGTACAAACTGATTTAATTACTTATTGGTCTACCTCAAAGAGATTCAAGCTTTCTTACTCAGTCATATCAGAAAGCCTTATTTTTAATATGCAGATTTGTTTTGTTTTACAAGCGAAAACTGATCTCTCATTATTGAGACATTTACTTTACTTTAGTTCAGTGTTTATGAGGGAATCTATGGGAGGATTGAGATTGACATCTTGTAATTACATAAATATGTCTGCAGCCTTTAATCCATGCTGAATAGTTGCCACTTTTAGCTTTTGGTGGATATGTAACCCTTATAATGACTATAATCCCATATATCTGTCAGGGGAGTCGCAGATTAAGGAGCTCGAAACCTCTGATGATGATGATGATGATGATGATGACGTTGTTACGATGTGGGTTGGTAATTTGCTTTTTGATTTACTTTCTATTGCACCGTGGTGATTAGTTGTAGCTGTTTTAATCATATCAGTAAAATAAATAAATAATAAATGGGCCAAAGTGAATGTGCACTCTCAGATGAGTTAATTAACAGATTCAACAAAGAACAATATTACTATCATAGTATTACATACATACACTGCTCCCAACTACAGCTGGATATCATTTGGTGTTTTTCAGTACAGTGCAATAATTCAATACAGCTGAGTTTCAGAGTGATCCCAAAACAACACATTTTGTTTTGGTTTGGCAGAAAAAAATGTTTAAGACAATGTGCCAAAGTCCTTTAATACATCAGTGTAAAATGAGGAGACCATTAAAGAACTTTATGTAAATAAAATCAGTTTAGGATTTTAATGAAAAAAATCTGTACAAAGAACTATTTTGCCAGATTCAGGGAGTTGATTGGCCTCGTTTAGTATGAAGAGTGGAAGCAGCACCTCTAAAGCTAATAATTAATTCATGCACACACACAAATTAAAAACTAAGATTTTCATTTCATTCAAGAAAGCATAATCCCAAATGCTGACCTGTTTTCTTAAATGTTTTTTAGGGATTAACAGATTTTGTGTAGTAAATGCACTATTTTCTATAGAGTTTACCCTTGTTCCCATATATTTTTACATATTATGTTGTTTATGGAGGGATGACCTTCACTCTCACAGCAGAATGACCCAGACACTGACCAACTTGCTGCAGAGGGAAATAAATCTCTGCAGCCATCATCTGCCAAAGACACTCTGTCCTTACCAGGTAAACATCAACTTAGCCATTTTTACGCTTTTATCGCTCACTCTCACAATCTTTACATTTCAAACACATTATTAACTTTTAATGTTACATAAAATGGTGGCTCAGTCCAACAGATAGCGGGGCTTCATACCACCAGCTCACTGGACTGATGACCTGTTGTTGTCTCTAAAGAAGACATACTGTAAATGCATGAAGAACACACACGTGTGTAGACATGTCGCTGGCAGTCTGCACAGGCATTTCCAGCCAGGTGCTGAAAATGAATCCAGAGAATTTACAGTCACAGGAGCAGGAACACAGCCGGCAGGCACACTGGGGTGTGAATAAAGAGATCTGAAAGTCTGCCCTGCAGCTTATAAAGAACCAGGCTACGAGGGAGGGAGCATGGAGAGCCGGCAGGACATTTAGCATCTTGACTTCATAAAAGTAAGGCCAACCAATAAACAGCTCTGCAAGTACAGCACTGTCACTGTCCAGGAAACATGTCTGCAGACCGCCAGACATCTTCACAGAGGTAACTCCTCAGAGACTGAGAGCAACAACCACTGTGCATTTTTGAAGCTTTCTTAAGAATATTCTCAACCTATGAAAGAGCACAGAACAACAAACAAACAAACAAAACAAACAAACAAACAAACATTAAAACACTGAAATTCAGGCCTGAACGAATAATGTAGAGTCCAATGATAAAGAGGGCCCCTAAGCATAATAGAAACAACAGTCCTTGTGTTTGTCTTCTAAAAGCCGAGCAACCAACCATTTTAAGCCACATATTACCCCTTCTATGAAACGTTTTAAGCATCATGTTAATTCAAGTAATGTTTTTCAGTCTGTATCCTGTGGGTCCCAGCTGGCAGGTCAGCTGCTGGTCCTGCTCTAAGACTAAGCCACTGCTTAGTTTTCACCTGAATCGGGACACGACATTGTGAGGAATCTACAGATCGGGATGCAGCACAATCAGTTTTTCTGAAGCCGCGAGTGGTCACACTACCACATAAATGAGTGGAAAATATAGGTTGTTCCTGAAAATGATGTCACCAAGTAATGTGCTGTCCAACACTGACAACAACTGACAGTTTCTATGGCTAAAAGTAGTGTACCTGGTAGTGTGGCTACCAGCACATACCAGCTCAGGAACTTTACTATCAACTCAAGAATGAAAAACTGGTTTTCATTAAGTGGTCAAGGTTTAAAACTGGTGCGGTGACTGGAAGACCTGTGGGCAAAAACAACCAAAGATTCCAGTGTTATCTTTCATGAGTGATCTGCACTTACAACACTGCACAAAGTAGTTACTTGTGGTGTTATGAAGCAGCAGCTGAGGGCCTCTCAAAGTCTGTCAACTCAAGAGAGAAGTGTTTACTGCTTAGTCCATGTGACTCTGTCCAAACTTGAACTAAAGACACAGACATCCACAAAACATGAAATGTGGTCTAATGTAGGTCGCTTCATTGTTAATGTACTGAGGGAGGTGTCATATTTGTGTGCAGCTGGAGGAAACTGAGATGTGATTGAAAGCTTGAGTTTCCAAACAACATTCCCCACTGTGAATGAGGATGATGAGATAATGCCATTTTTCCTCCTGTTAATGAATCAGTCAGCAGGTTTTGGCCTCAGACGGCCAAACCTGCTAAACAAGTACATTCACCAGCAGCCTGCCGGCCTCTCCAAACACTGAGAGGCAACCTTGATCTTCATCTAAGCCTTCTTAATATGCTGCTGAAATGTGTCACATACACAGTTCGCATGCAGATGACGGGCACCTCGGCACCGCTGATCCTCCTCCTGGTGTTTGCTAAGAGGTCAGAGGGTTGTGTGTTAAGTTGAACACGGCTGCCTTTCCCAGAATACAGTTGGCATAGAGGCAGTGATACACTCCTGCTAACAGGACACTGCTCTGATGTTTTATGGTGACACCTGTAAAACATATCAAGGCTGAGTTTTCTTTGCTTGATTTGTTCTCTGTGCATGTGGCATCTATTGCACGTCTGTCCGTCCCAGGGAGAGAACAGACTGTGGCTCTTCCTCAGGTTTCTCTTTTGAAGTTTTCCCTGACCCGGTTTTAAGGGTCTAAGGACAGAGGGTGTCACAGCTGTACAGACTGTAAAGCCTCCGAGGCAAATGATTTATGCGATTTTGGGCTTTAAATCAATACATTTGATTTGTAATTTTGAATTTGATAACAGCCCTCATACCAGCAAACAAATCATTGTGGTTTGTTAATTGGTGTCACACTAGTTTTCTTCAGCTAAATACCAAGAAATCATGGGAAATGATTTCATCTCCCTGCAGAAGGATGTGAGTAGTTATGAATGGTGACTGTGTTGAAATTAAGATATAAATATATAGGGACAGTAACTGTCTTCTTACTATCTGCTTTATTGCCTGGTATTTCTCAGTGTGCAGTTAAGACTGTGAACACGTCTGTGAAGACAGCAGGTCAACAACAACACAGTGTGACACTGCTTGTGAGGCCTGAGTGGTGGAGAATCCTCAGTGATGTCTCACACCTTTGCAGACCAGCCATGCCCAGAGATCCTTTACATCTCCCAGTTTTACACACTATGCTGATATGAGGTGTGTGTCACCTGCGTTTTGTTGCACTTAATGCCCAGCCTACAGCAGGCAGGGTGTGATGGATGGGACTCTGTGAAAATGTAGCCACGCACTGCCAGATCTTACGCACAAAGGACTACCAAAGAAGAACCAGGAGGGAGAGGGCCAACTTTGAATGTTGTGTTCACAGAAACTGACAAATCCTACTGGTTACACCTTTAACAGTTCCTTATGGAAACCATGCACCTCTAAAATGTCTGTTCTGCAAGACAGTCACGACTCAGATGGGCCAGAAAGGCCTGTAAGGTGTTTAAAGTATTTACATCATGCAACCTGATCCACAATCCTCAGTCACTTCTTTGGAACACCAGGTCTTTGTAACTACACATAATCATCATCTTTTGACATGTTTCTGGTCTGATGTATTTCCCAGCTGGAGGGGACACTGATTAAAGAGGTGCATAATGATCAGAGTGACATCAGGCCTCTCCTTTCATGTGAAGTACAAGGTGCCAAAAGTATCCAAATCAAGCTGCTCTGAATTTCCACCCTGTGATGTACCTCAAAGGTGTGATCAGCATCAGTGCCTGCATCAGGACCAGCCTGACTCACTTACCGCTGAGCCCCGGGCCTCTGTGCGGGTGGGGGGCTGACAGGTCCTCCACAGACCTCCTCAGGGATGCCACCTTGCCCTCGGGTGTTTTGTGTGGGTGGGGGTGCTGGTGGTCGGGGCTGCCTGCGCTCCCCGTGCTGGACGTGCTGCTGCCGTCCCCGACGTCCCGGACCGGCACCGAGCCGTTCAGCTCCCTCAGGCTGGACTGGCTGTCGATGGAGCTCCGGGATCCGGCTCCGCTCCTCTCCTCGTCCAGCATGAGGACGATCTCCTTGAGCTCCGTGTTCTCGGTGCGCAGCGCCTCCTGCGCGGCCTCCAGCTCCCGGAGCTTGTGCTGGTACAGGCCGACGTCCCTCCACAGGACGGCGGCGCTGTGGCGGCCGAAGCGCTGCCACTCCCGGGACACGCGCTTCCCCTTCTGCCGGTCGTCGTCCAGGAAGCAGCAGAGCTCCCGCAGCTCGTGGTTGTCGTCCTGCAGCTTCTGGTTGACCTCCTTCAGGCTCCGGATCTCGCGGAGGTGCAGCTGCAGGCTCCGGTTCACGTCCTTCATCATGCCGCCGTGCTCCAGCATCAGGTCCATGTTGCGGCTCTCCAGCCTCCTCAGCCTCCGGAGCAGCTCCTCCTTCCCCAGCATCAGCAGCTGCTCGTCGGACAGCTGGCTCACATCCGCCCCGTCCATCACACCAGCTCCCACTGTGGTCCTAACACGGCGCGAGACCTGTGAGGAGGACCGGGTCCATGGTAGACCGGATCAGACAGAGACCGGATCAGACTGCCTTCAGTCCAGCTGCCTGTCTCTGTCTCCAGACTGGCGGCGGGTCCTCATGTCAGACACACGATGAGAGCAGAGCCGGTGTGTCCTCGGAGTGTGGGAGGAGACAGTGTGTGTGTGTGTGTGTGTGTGTGTGTTAGAGAGAGAGCTCACCTCCACAGACACACAGTGTCCTCTGCAGGCAGCAGAGTCCTGTAGATCCAGCAGACAGTCTGTTGTGTCTTAAATATGTTGCACTCAGCAGCAATTTATACTCCCATGAACAAAACTCCCTAATTTAAAAAAAGTTTTTAGTCTATGTTCAC
>JBAJHX010000115.1:20474066-20499846 GCA_037176925.1 Amniataba percoides | reverse complement strand
CACACACACACACACACACACACACACATATATATATATATATATATATATATATATATATATATATATATATGTATTACACAATTTGTGAGTCCATGCAAGAGATTTAATTGAAATGGCAATGGACAAGTAGTTTTAACTTATAATCATAAAGCATGATGATTCCATATATACACAGGCTATAAAACATTTATTCTGGACTATTATTTGCATATATCAAATATATAGTGCAGTTTTATTTCTGAAGATTGAATATTAAATGTAATAGTGAAGAAGAAAACTCCTTCACCATAATTTCTTTTGAGTCTGACAAACAACATAGCTTTCTTCAAATTTCTCCATTATATTTGTAAATGCATGCACTTACAGTGTGTCAAACTCAAGATTGTTGCATAAGAAAAAAAGCTGTTTGTATCAGTTTTATCAATGTAACTCCCATTGAATCAATCACGACACAAAGTGTTCTTCAGGCATTTATTTCTCAAGCAATATGCAGAGGAAATGTTGTAAGAACTGGATAAAATATAAACATAAATTAGGTACCGTATTTTTAAGGCATTTCTTTCATACCGGACTCATTCCCGACCGTTGCTCTACCTCAGGCACGGTAAAAGTAGTGTGTATTAAAAACAAAATAACCTCACATCACTGAGACCGGCAAACATTGGTTACGCTATATAAACAATATATAGTTCCCCCTTTTAAACATTTGTCTGCTTTTAATTAAATTAAATTAATTAATTAATTAATTAATTTGTTATTATTTTTTTATTAATTAAATTAATTTAAATTAACTTAAATAGTCTAACTGACTCTGATGGCAGCTACAATCATTACATTTCCTCTGGTAGGCTTTAATGACTTGCATTGCCTGACTATACTTTAAGCAAGAATAGCTAATGTTGCTCTGTATTTTCTGGATGGGAAAAGAGGAAATTATCACCACCAAGTACAATATCAACGTCCATCCAACTTAAAACATGTAATGCAGATTTTAGCAAATGTTACTGCTACCCTGTTTTGTCCTTTAATGTTTCCCTCACTATGCTTCTTCATCTGTCCAGGAATGTTCTCCATATGCAGCTCACCTCTTTGATGCTGAGGATCCAGTCACCCCGGTAAGGACCATCCCAGGCCTCTGTCCTGACTACTGCTCCCAGTTTTGGAAGAAGTGCAGCTCTACCATCCCTCACCTGTCTGACGACCCTCACATAGCTAAAATCAAAGATGATCAGGCACTTCTCTGCCAGCACTTAGAGCTACACGACGAGGACTACTGCTACCCACACCTCCTCAGCAACCCGAAGCTCACCAAGAACCTGGGCAGGGTTCAGTCCGACTCAGACGGCTGTCTGCAGCTGTGCCTGGAGGAAGTTGCCAATGGGCTGCGGAACCCGCTAGCCATGGTGCATGCCAACGACGGCACACATCGGTTCTTTGTGGCAGAACAGGTGGGCTTGGTGTGGGCGTACCTTCCTGACGGGTCCAAACTGGAGAGACCATTTTTGAACATTACTAAGGCAGTGTTAACATCATCATGGGAAGGTGATGAGAGAGGCTTTCTGGGACTCACCCTTCACCCCAAGTACAAGTACAATGGAAAGTTGTATGTTTATTACTCCATTGAGGTGGGTTTTGATGAGAGGATCAGGATCAGTGAGTTCCATGTGTCAGCCAATGACATGAATATGGTGGATCACACCTCTGAGCGGTAGGTATGGACTGTAGATCCTTTTATCCAACCATTCATCCAAAATAGTTGTTTTTAGTGACAACAATTTTAGAGATCTGAAAACATTTAAAAGCCAGAGAAATAGAATCTGTGCACAAATACAGAGTTATACCTGTTTTTGTCTTTGTATTTGTTTTTGTCTTTATATGTCATGCCCACTATACTTACAGGGTTATTCTGGAGATCGATGAACCAGCATCCAACCATAATGGAGGGCAACTTCTATTTGCAGATGATGGCTACTTGTACATTTTCACAGGTGATGGTGGAATGGCTGGAGATCCATTTGGGAAATATGGGAATGCCCAGAACAAGTAAGACATCCACTTAAGATTTCCAAAATGAGACACTCCTCAAATATTGTAAAGTAGCAAAGGATGTACCCATATTTACAAAATGTAGCAAAGGACCCTGCATATGATTACACGAAAATTGAAGTTTTAGTTATAATATACGAAGTTGGTCTTAATTTGTCAAGAGTAATTGAATATTTTTGTACCTTTGAGCTTTTTTACATTGCTATACTTACTTTAGGTCAGCATTGTTGGGTAAAGTTCTCCGGATTGATGTGGACGACAATGAGAGAGGCCCGTTGTACAGAATTCCTCCTGATAACCCCTTCATACACGAGCGGGGGGCACGGCCTGAGATTTATGCTTACGGTGTCCGCAATATGTGGAGGTGCTCTGTTGACCGGGGTGACCCTCTGACCAAAGAGGGCAAAGGACGTATCTTCTGTGGGGACGTGGGCCAGAACAAGTTTGAAGAGATTGACATCGTTGAGAAAGGTCGGAACTATGGCTGGAGAGCCAAAGAGGGATTCTCCTGCTACGATAAGAAGCTGTGTACCAACAGTTCACTAGGTAGGCATGCTCAAGTTATTGCAGTCCAATGGTTTAAAAACATCCATAGTTACAACCCTTCAGGCAGCAGTTGTCTCCAGTTGTGATTGTGTGATGAAGTGCCGAGACTCTTTTGGATGAAGTTAGCTACCGTAGTGTTTTGTTCTGAAGAAAAGCTGCAGACATTTGGGCGTTTGTGACCAACTTTTTTGCTGCTGCCCCACAGTAAAGGGCATTAACTCATAATAACAACTAATCTATCTCCAAAGAATGTAAGAGTGCATATTGAAAGTGAGTGTCTATGAGGGGAAGGTTGTACGTAGGAACTTGCAGGTAGCAGAATGTGGACCATCCCGTTACATAGTACAGTTACTGTAGGTAATCAATGACTATGACGTAGTAAATGGTTTGCATGACTAACTCAGGTAATGCATTACATTGTTCACAGCTTTCATTGCTGAATGATGCATAGGAACACCACTAGTCTCTTCAGTTTTTCTCCAAAGTGCACTCTGCTGTCATTGTTATAATTTAGTGTGATTACTACACTCATGTCTGCAGTAATGTTCACGAAAAAAATCAGAATTACAAAATATATTGTTGTTGACAGACAGACAAATTATGATATTGTATAAAAATGGCCAAGGTGTCTTGAAATGAAGACATGTTTGTAAGGTGCTAAAGCTTTCTTATGAATTAAACAAGAAAGAAGAATATATAGATGAAATATTCACAGATGTGCTACAGATTTATTTTTGGCATACTCATAAAGTGACTGGCGTCACTGTAAAAGAATGACTAAAAGAGCTAAATGAGAAACTCGATACACAGAACTGAGAACTGACTTTTGAATTTTTTCACAGATGATGTCCTGCCTATTTATGCATACCCTCACAAGATGGGCAAGTCAGTAACTGGTGGCTATGTGTACAGAGGCTGTGAACATCCCAACCTGAATGGCATGTACATATTTGGAGACTTCATGAGCGGGTGAGGTTGAATCTGATAAAAAGCATACTTTCTGTGCAAAACACCAACCTCTGTAGCTTGTGTTTTTGTAAAGAACAGCAGTGACACATTTTTGAGGAATGGCAACAATGTGACATCAGGCCTAAACCTGAGGATATTTACAATGTCTTTGATGATTTAAAGATAAAATGATCTGTGAACTCTATTGGACATGCAAGTAGCAACATTTTTAAGGAACTCTGTGTGGGTCCTCCACAATTCTGTCATATTCTCCGCCAACTGCAAAAGCAAAGTAAAAGTAAAGCAAAGAACTGCTTGACTTCATTGTATCCTCAGAGTTGTCCGTTGGAGTCATGTGATCCGTGGTTCTCAGCTGTCACAGAACAATCCCACAATGCTCCACCATATAAAGTGACTGCGCATTAGAGACTTAACTAAATTTGATTCATTTTCCAGCCGTTTGATGAGTCTGAAGGAGGACAGAAACACACGCCAATGGAAATATAATGAGATCTGTATGGGGATGGGCCTGACCTGCGCCTTTCCTGGACTCATCAATAACTACCACCAGTACATCATCTCCTTTGCAGAGGATGAAGCTGGTACTACATGAATACATGAACAGTTAAACTAAGAATAAATCTTGGGTTTGCTGTAATTTGGACACGGTGCATTCTTGAGTCATGTTTTGCTTTTCTTTCCATCAGGCGAGCTGTACTTCATGTCGACTGGAATACCAAGTGCTACGTCACCTTCAGGAGTCGTTTATAAAGTGGTGGATCCCTCAAGGTGAGTAATACAGGCCCAATCATTACTAGCTTCCTTCTTACTTCACCGTCATTACACAGAGAAAACTTGTGCAGTAAGATTTCACTCTAGAGAGTATGTACAGTTCTATTTCTGCATCTTGAAAGACACACATCTGTTCATAATTACAAACACAGGCATGTCATTCTTCTCTGTGAGCCCAAGGGATGTGCAGTATCATGATCATAATTGGCATGGATGTGATCTTAGGGCTGTGTTTTCCCAGCACAGGCGGGATGGCTTCCTGCTGAATGTGGAGGTTATACTGCCTGTCTGTGTTTTGGTAAGGAAGGGAAATGAAGCAGTGTTGGCAGTAGCGTGAAAGTCCTGCCGTCCTGAATCTCCCCTCTCTGACATTGCTTCAGACAGCTCTTGGCTCTCTCTGCATTTCTCTCAGCAGTAGAGAGTTGTGTCACCTAATTTGTTCCCCAGACATTAAGCTCATTTGAACTGTTCCTCACCGCTGTTGTGACTAGAGCTGAAAGTTAAACATGTAATAAAAAACTTAACTATTTACCTCCTTGTGTTTCAGCGTCTTCTATATGCAATAAAATTTGTGTTTTGTTACTTGGGCTTTTTTTCAGACGTGCTCCACCCAGACAATGCCACTATGACCCTCTTCCTGTCAGGGTGAAAAGTAACCTCATCAAGTTCGTTCCCCAGGAAAGTAAGTCCACTTCCAAAAAACCTCTCTACAAACTAGCTGCAAAACAAAGTAAACAAAAATAAAATAAACTGAATTAAATGTGGCACTTATTTGTTGAAAATCGTATTTGCTGGCATGTTTTTCATCTTTTATTATTAGAATTAATTGGCCTCGATCCGCCGCCCAAACACGAGCCTGAGCCACAACCTACAGATTCCTATGATTGGCTCCAAGAGTTGATTGACCGTCTTGGTGAAATAGGACCAGACCCAACGACTGCTGTACCAACCACAACCACCACCAAACCACCCAGACACCCAAGACGGAAAGGCCGACGCAGAAAGGGCAAATCCAGAGCACAGAGCGTGCCTGAGCTCCAGAACGGAGCGCTGAGGCTGGTTGGAGACAGACTAGGCCTTAGCGACCGCGGACGGGTTGAGATCTACATCAATGGAGAGTGGGGCACTGTGTGTGATGACCTATGGACCACCAAGAATGCTGCAGTGGTTTGCCGGCAGCTAGGCTTCGGCTACGCTCTGAAGGCAGCAAAGAACTCAGAGTTCGGGGAGGGGAAGGATCTGCCGATTCTCCTGGATGACGTTCAGTGTGAGGGGACAGAGTCCAGCCTCCTGGACTGCACACACGCCGGCGTGGGAAAACACAACTGCGCCCATTATGAAGATGCTGGGGTGATCTGTGGCAATTCGGACCATGTTGTAGAAATCTAAACTTTTGACTGCAATGAAGACAGAGCTAATCATTAATAACTAAACCTGCTGTCTTAAAAATCCACCCTAATTGATGCTGTTTAAAACAGGTATTTTCAATGTACTCTTGGTGGAGAATTCCCTCATTCCAATGAATGAGCACACCAAACATATACCACTTTGTGCCATATTTCCAGCAGCTACAATGTTTTTACAATTTCTGTCTTCATAGAAAATCCCTGTCTAATGCAGGAGGTGAAGGTGTAGGCAGAGGGAAACTGGGAGCACCAGCCAAGACAATCCTTTGATCAGAGCATACCAGAGGTTATTTATGAGATAACCTAACAGCTGGAATGCATTGATGATGTCTAACACTGTAACACACCCAGGGATGGCTTCTCCTTCAGTTGCTCCTGCTTGCCAGTAGTGGCACTAATGACTGGCTGAATTTTCAAAGATAAATGTTTCTATCAGTTTCATTTTAATTTTTGCGGCAGGCATTTTGCCTTGAATGTTTAATTTGAATGTATGCTTGGCACTATTGCATCGAGTCTTTGCCTTCTCACTGATTTGTTACAGTAACAGATTTGACAATGAGTGTTTGGATGTAACTTTAATAACGCGTTGAATGTTCATTACCCACTGAATGAATGTATGTGATGATGTTATCATTCTGGTAAATGATTTAATAAAGAAGCTTTGTAGTCTCTACTGCCTCCATTCACACTAAAGCGATCAGATCGGTCCAACAGGTCGACTTCTGAGAGCACTGATTGAGTGTTTCCACGTTTCACTAACAGTCACACGAACCGCAGCTTTATTATTTCCCATTGTCGTGTTCAGCACGGTTCAGATGAAGGATCTGCACGTCACACCTCTTCAGTTAAACATTAGCTACGAGGCTCGCTGACGGAACGCAACATTGTTACTTTGTAACGTGAACGTGACGGTGTTTTGTAACGTAGCTGTTACGCAACACTGTTCAGCGCACGACAGCGCTGAGCCGGGCCGGTCACTGCTGAGCTGTGGTTGTTTGATGCCATTATTTCTCCTCTAGTTGACAAAATAAAATTACAATGTTTACCTACAGCTTTTAGATGAAGTCTTTAAACAGTTGGCGACAGTAGGCAGTACTCATCGTGCCAAACGAAATATAGAAAAACCTAAAGAAAGCCCGCATGTGTCGCATGGGCTCCATAGCTCAGTGGTTAGAGCACTGGTCTTGTAAACCAGGGGTCGCGAGTTCGATCCTCGCTGGGGCCTCGTTATTTTCTCCATTCTTGAATTCTCCTGAAAGTTTCTTTCTTGCAGCACAGCGGTGAGCTGTTCCGCACAAATACTGTTTAGCACACACGAGCACATTAAAGTCTAACTGAGCAAATGCTCCAAACCGATGGCCGGGGTGTCAACATTTCACTTGACATTGTTTTAAGACATTTAATAATAATATTTCATTTTCATTTAATAAGTGAAAAGTCACTGTGACTGAAGCAACATTTCGATGAGTCCAGTTCTCAGTCTATGATGTCTGTCCCAAATAAATCACGTGGAGCACAGTTAGGCTTTTAATGCAGCAGACTCAGTCTTCAACTTATCAGTGTGTCGAGCTCCGTACTGTTTTTCTGGTCTCTGCTAAAGTTGTGAGTACACAGTTCCCATGACCAAGTTGATGACTACAGACATGAAACTTGAAACTGAAGTGAGGTACAAAAACAGACCAGCAATCACTGATTATCATGCTGTGAAAGACAACAGAATGAAAATGAAAAAGTTGACAGCTTTGAAATAAAACATGAATTAAAACATGAATTTAAAGTAAGACTTGCCCCAATCTTTTGTGATGAGTAAATACCAAAACAAAGAAAGTCTAAAATAAAAAGTCTCTTTTATTCGAACCAGTCAGTGCTTGTTTGAGTTACTTTTCTTCTGTGTTGTGCTGTGTGTCATTGATATGCTGAGCTGCAGATCTCAGGAGTTGGAGCCAGGCTTTACCAGCCTACAGCCTGCCAATGTGTGGCCCCTGGCTCAACTTAGTTCTCTGCACTCAGCCTGATGTTAGCCCCGAATCTGCCCGGCCTCTGTCTTCCATGTACACTGGAGTTAGCCTATAAAATAATTCTAAACGGTTCATGGTGGACGAATGATGAGTCATGTGTTTTTCTTTGTTCCTCTTCCAAACTGTTTGTGAATCTGATTTTCTTTATTTGGCCTTCCAAGAAGGACCAAACAATATCAGCACGATTAAAACCTATCTCATCAGCAATACAATTACATCAGAGTATAAAAGTAATGTATGTGTCTGTACATCAATAAATGACAGAAAGCTTCTTCTCTTCATATGTGGTAACTGTCTCTGGGTCAAAGTAGACTCTTGATACAGGTTGGAAGCCCACAGTGCTAAAGAAATATACAGTAAGAATTTAGAATGAGTTTTTCCACAGAAACTAGAGACCAGGTGAACAGCATGTTGACAAAGTGAGGCTGCATTACAATCATATAACAGCACTTCCTTGTTTTGGTGCACCTGGCTGCAGTAGTTCTAACAGACCATCAGGTGGCAGTATTGTTTCATCCTGAATTACAACTCTACTGCTTCAGACTTGAAACAGTTTATAATTGGGGTTGTTGGACAACCTGAAGGAAGCACAAATAGATGAGTGTTTGCATTTCATGTAACCAGAGGACAAAAGAGCAGCAGACGCTTTTTGAAATGGTTTTATGAATAATTTACGAGCAGCCTCCATGTTAGTTCTGTCATCCAGATGGTCCACTGTCACATTCTTCACAAAAGGGAAAAGGACACAGAACCATGATGTAACTTAATTGATTGTATGCTTGAAATAAATCTCCACAGACGATGTCACAGCAGGTGCTGAAACATGTGGCTGGAGTTGCTTTCCGACAGTGTCAGCTCTCCACGAGCTGAGAGCAGGACTACGGAGCATTTTTCAGTTAGCCAGTGCTGTTTGAAAGGTTTAAGATCCTCTCAACCCACTAAAGACCCTCTAATCCTTTAATTGAAGTGAAAACATGAAGATCACCAAAAGTGGATTTAAGAGGTTTTCACTTCACAACATGTAACAAACCATGTGTGGGTCTGTGGCTTGTGGTGTAGAGCCTCAGCGCCACCACACCCTGCTGTTTCTGAGGCCCTGAAAGGCCTCCTGTCAGCAGAACATGATCCTGATTCACTCCTGATATCAGTCAGGACCTCAGGAGCTCTTCTGCAGGGTGACTTCTGATTGAAATCTTCTCGACAAGATGTATACTCATCAGCATGCTTTGAGTAAAGGAACGTCAAGAACAAATCTAACTTCCACCATTTTCCTAACATGTCCGTCTTCTTCATCTGATTGAACCTCCACTTTGTCTGATCCATTGAATGTCTGTCTGTCTACATTAAGAAGTTGAGTCCTTTTTTTAAAGTAGAATGAATGTGCACAGATGCTCTCTCAGTAATGTGAGGTTCACCCTGTGGGGGACCTCCACCCTGAGTCCAAACCTCCTGCATGCCCTGTCCGTCCCTCTCCTCCCAAATATTAGCTTTCACGCCCCACCCCTCTCTCTGCCCGAGCCGGCCGGAGTGGCATCCTGGCTCCACAGGGAACGCTGGGAATTTTCACCTCCTCCTGTCAGGGTTGATTATGAGTAACGCCATCAAAGTGTGTGTGTGTGTGTGTGTGTGTGCGTGTAGGAGAGAGAAAGTGTGTTTTAGCTCAGCATGTGCTCCTTACAAAATATTGGCACATTTGTTGTTAGTAGCATACCTTCCTATGTGAATGCTACACATGTTGTTGAATGTATAGTGTGATTGCTCTGTACTGTATATATAAACATACAGTGTGTGTAGGTGTTTTGTTTCGCCTGATAATATCATACAGATTGCCAGCACTGTTATAACTAACCTAAAGAATGTGTTTTCTATATACTAGAATAATGTAGTAGATACCATTGACAGCATACGTCATATGCATGACAGTTTATGAAAACTGTATGTCAGTTATAATATATGACCAAATATAGCAACATTATGTGTTCACATCAGTTGAACTGAACATATTACAGTGTTTTTAGGGGATGTTATTTTTTCAAACTGATTTTGGCCAATGCTTTGATACTTTTCAACAACATTCACCAATTGTGAAACAAGCTGTGAACATAATATTGACGTATTAATTTCACCCTGGGATAAATAAAGTATTCGGATTCTGATCATTATCACCATGTTGATACAGGGACGATGGCATGTAGAGAGGTGTTTGTGTCACCTGATAAATCTAGGTCCAATATAAACACTATACTAACTCAATATTAACTTTTTTAGCTCTGCTTTTGGTCTGCACCAGCTGCTGATAAAAATATCTGCCTTTTTTTTTTTTGCTGCCAGTGGATATTGATTTAGAAATTAAACCTTGTTCAGATTCTTTCTATTCTGATAGAGCTTTGGAGCCTCTCTCCTGGGATTGGTCCTTTCCACTGTGGATTCCAGACGGCCTGTAATCGAGTCTCGTCCTCCTCTGCTTGAGTTGACTTGCTGCAGGCATGAGAATCAATAAGAGTCATCCAGATCAGACAACCAGCAGCTGTGCTTTAACCTGAGCAGTCTGTCACTGTTCTTTGTGCTAACGTTTGTTGGATAGTTGAGCATGCTGGTAGCTATGATTAAAGTTATTGTATGTATGTTTGTAGAGTACTTCAGCAGCTCTGAGCCTGTGTGGGCTTTAGTCTCATTTGGTTAGTTTGCACATTGTGTTGTACAGCACCATGAAGTAAAAGTCGGTAAATAAGAAGGTCTTTCCTATTTAACTTTTAGAATTTGCACCTCAGTTAACAGAAAGTGTAGTTTGGATTTTGTGAATTTATTTTACCAGTTTCCAGATTTGGAAGAGGGGTTTCTCAAACTAAAGCAGCTATTTAAACCCTCCTTGGATCAGCAGGAAAATTCGTAGTGGTTCTGACAGGATAGAGATACTGCAAACATATGATCATCTTAGAGACCATGATGCATTGCTGTAGATATCTAACACTATATAAGGTAGTTCAAATGAGCTCAACCTGAAGCATCAACATCAGTGAAATACAACATACACATTAATGCCACAGTAATAGAATGACTACTTTCACTTTTCATGCTTGAGTGGAGGAGTGTGTACAATAAGGGAGAATCTAGCATAATTCAATATTTAATATTCATAATTATGTCTTTATTAGTGTATAATCACCCAAAAGGTTTGAATGAGCCCTTTATATCTTCAGAGGGAGCAGGTTTGTTCAGTAGCCCATAATGAGCAAACACTGGTGCTTGAGGAGCCATTATGCTGAAATCGAATTTGGAGGTAAAAATGAAGGAGTCTGGAAAAAGGAAGAAGAAGACAGAGAAGCAGTGAGTAAGTTTGAGAATTCAAACAAATGGGGATGACATTTATTACTCAGCACAAGACAAACTTTAAAGGCCACCACAGTTTCTTCTATACACTTGGAGAATAAGGCGTGAGCAGAGAGGTGTTGAGTTGGTGGCAATCTGCAGGCTGAAATTTCAATTAAAAATATAAACAATTAAAAAAATTCAAATAAACCAGACTGCAGAATTTTGAAAACAAAAAAAAAAGGAAATGTTTCCCCCAACGAGCACACTCTGCTTCTCTTGCCATATTGCCTTACCCTTGGCCTCACACACATTTTAACTATGGTCTTTTCCATTCACTGGTCCTTCCACACAGCAGACGTCTATTAATAGGCGGAGAGGTGACGCAGTGACAGGCACCATCGGGTCATTGAGCAGAGATGGAGGCTCCAGCCCGGAGCCACTTCGTCTCGTCTTCCCCCCACCATCTTTGCACAGCTTGGACTCTCTGACTCGTGCCAACATCCTGGGTCATGAACATATGAACATCTCAAGTCCTTTCTATCAAGACCTCTCAATATGGGTCCCGTGTCTTTCATTTAATGTCTTCTGTGCCATTTTGGTAACTCTTCAAACATGATCCCTCCCTCAGATGGGCTATCCTAAAATTGGAGTCACAATTTCCTCTGTGAAGGCCTCTGACTGCAAAAGGAAGCCACATAATGCTCAACACCAGCTACAGTTACTCTAACCAAACAACTTATACCCCTCGAAGAGTTCCTCTGAACGGCGTGAACAGCACACCATTATTTTAAACCATCAGTGCAACAGGGAAAGGCAAATAACCACAGTAGGAAATCACCCTCCTATCTGACTTAACCAGTATTTTTAGACAGGAATTACTAACCTTTTCTGGCAGGATGAAAAAGCATTATGTAAAGCCCCTTTGCTCAATTAGCCCCTCTCAACTGGTTTTAGAAATGAAACTGGGACACACTTTCTTTTGTCAGTATGTATCTCAATCTAAAGTTTACCCTTAAATTCACAAGTATTTACCTGTATTATGGTAGGACAGTTGTTCGTATTGCCATGCAGGTAACAAACTAAAGATGAAAGGTCGTGAGTGGTTTGTGACACTTTGTGTTTGCTGGTAACTTCATTCCCAGTTGCCTTTACAGGCTTGAGTACACTCAATCAACAGGCAAACGCACAACTCCTTACCTATCTCTAAACTAACACATCTCCTCTTTGTCTTCCCTACAATGCCTTAACAGACCTCAGATAGTAAATGTTTATTTCTTGCTAGCTCTTTAGATCCCTCAGCCCAACTTCTCACTTCACATTTTCTAGAAAAACTGCAAATTTGCCGGCACTGCAAAGCCTTGTTTCTCCATTCACCCAGGCACGTTCTGCTCCATTGACCCTTGACCACCGTAAAAGCTGGACAAACACAGGAACTCAAAGCAAAGATAATGAGGATAAACAACACAGGCACTCAGGGTGTATGTGTGTGTGCTTATAGACTCTAAGCATAGATCTCTCAGACAAAACGGTCAACATTTCAGCTGTTTCAGCTCATAGCTTCAAGAGGCAAGAAGTTATAAAGAGTCCTGCAGTGTCACTTTCGTCTGAGAGGCTGCTGCCCCCCCCCACAGCCAGGTGAGCCTGTGTGTGAGCAGACAGGCTGAGTGTGGCCTCACTGATAACCCCTCGAGAAAACAACGTTTTATGAAGTAAATAGCCCATAGACAATAAGGTCCAGCTGGAGACCTCAGTTCTCACAGGAACAATGAAGGGTAAATAGAAGTTACCTGAGAGCAACAAGAGGTCAACTGCCTCTAATGTGACTTCAACTATAGTGAGAAGTTCCTATTTGCATGCATTTCCCCAAAAAGTAATGAAAACTGGTCAGAGTTATAGAAAAGCTGTCATGAATATGACTGTTGAAGTGGTTTTCTGTATCCCCACGTGCTGTTTTTAATTGCTGCTTTCTCCTAATGTTGCTGTTAAAGTCAGTGTTATCAAAATATTCAATACTTGGATTTTCTTGAGGGCAACAACTTCATCTGATCTAAAACTCATGAGTAGTGTAAGGGCTTCTGAACAGTAGTAAAGTTCCTGCAGTTGAGGATGAGGCTGGGTTATGTTTTTTCAATACTTTAAATAGGAGTTGCTTCTAGTCTATATGTGTATATATCTTAAAATGTTGAAAAAACATAGAAAAAAACACAGTATTCAGATTTATTCTGATATTTAAGCTGAAATCAACAAAGTTTATATATGACCAGTGGGAAAAATGAACATGTTTAATATGAAAGTTTACAGAGAATGAAAGCAATCACCAAACTGAAGTTCTGTGGAGCATTTTAGCGTCTTTAAAGTTATTGTTTCAGTTTTGCAGCCCAAAGATGCACTGTTTGCTTTAGTGTTACTGTTCTCATCAACCAGGAAGCTGTTTTCAGAGAAAAATCTCTAAAAAGCTGTAAACCACCTGCACAGCAGCAGATAGTTGATGGACAGAGTTAGAGACCACCTGGTGAATAAAAGGGGCAAAAAATAAAAGCAACTTAAATGTGCATTTTTTGATAATGACAATTTGGCCGAATAAACATGCTTGTAAAAACAAAACTAACAAACTAACAAAACACCAAGGAAATGTTTGATTTTTTACCAAAAATGAGCTTCAGCATGACTTCAGCAAGACATGAAGACACAGGTTCCCACTCTTTTTCCCTCTCAGTCACACTGCTGCACGGCCTGACAGAGGCTGCTGTGTACGTATGTATGTATATGTGTGTGTGTGGTTGTGTAGGGGTGGGGGTGGGGGAGGGTGGGGGGCACAGGGTGGTGGTTAGTTTCTGGTAAATAGTGGCCTTTGAGCTGTGTGAGCTGCTCAGGACCAGGTTGGAGAGCTGGCCGCAGATGAAACAACACATCTTTTCATGACAAACTGAATGGTGACAGTTTGTGTCTTATGATTTATGCTTAAAGTTATTAAATGTTACATATCTGGTGTTTCTTTTACACTTTATTGTCCTTTGGAAAATACTTCCAACTCTTGGCTTGAAAAGTACAAAACAGTGCATAAAGATATTATGGCTTCCTGCTAATGAGCCTCACAGCTTTACTCTTGGCCTGCACAGTGTACTTGTGATGTGGCAGTAAATCCCAAAGTAAACAATGATAGCCACTCAGTGATCATCATCAAGGCACACAGCCCCCAACGGACACATAAATCAGTTACAGCTCCAGAAAGGTATTCGTTTATGACTTTACCCCTTTAAAGACCCTATTCTCTCAGTCTTTCATCAGTTTTCACTGCTTGCTATGATGTAGACTTTGCATTCAGTACAAACAAAAAAAGAAAAAAAAAAGAGGGAGACAAAATAACTTCAGGAATGACCCACACTCTCTATAAATGAATCCATATAGCAAACACTGTTATAAGCACATTAATAGAGGTTGTGATTATTTTAGATTATGTCTCTAAAACAAGACTTCAAGTTAGGCAGCTACATTTTTAACCACAGACTTTTTTTTTTAACTTTGAATCAATCAAGAAAATGAGTGCAAGGTACCTAACAAAATCCATACACTGGTTCACAGCAGTATAGTGACCAGGGTCTAAACTAGCTCAAGTTAGTGGAGAGCTATCAGGGATGCATTACAGTAGTCCAAGCAAGATGAAGAAGACGATGTACTACTTATGTTTACTGTACAGTTTAATGTATATTAAAATGTTTCCGTATGACCTGACAGAGAGGAAGCATGAGAGTAAATTAGGACAAGCACAATTAAATGGACCCTTAGAGGACCACAAATGTATAACATGGTGGGATCCTTGGTCATCTTGTTTTGTAAGAGGGACATATGATTGGGCAACTGAAGAAGACTTGATGTTGGCCTCAAATGTAGATATAACAATATTCAAGGATTCAAGGATTCAATTATTCAAGGATTCTTTATTGTCATTTCAACACATGTAGAAAAACATGGGCTAGAAATGAATTTAGTTTTCCCTGGTCCCAGTGCAAGCCCGAGTAACAGTTTAATGGAGTATAAAAATAGAGGAGTATAAAAATACAATAGAATAGTATAAGTAGGAAACAATAAATAACTTAAGCTAAAGTTAAATAAGTACAAGTAAAAAGATAAAATAAATAAACAGAATAAAAGAAAATGGATAATTGCAATGGTAAGTGACAAAATGTGCAATATGGCAGAATGTGCTAATGGTCATATTGTGCAAAGAAACAGCAATATATGAAATTCCAGAGTGAAAACACTGTGACAATGCAAAAGGAGTCACTAGTGGTGGAAAACCTACAGAGAATCAACTTAAGATGCAGCTCCACAGCTTCATGGCTTTATACTGAAGCTCAGCTGATTGTTTAGCTCTAAACTGTCTGATGTTTGCATTCTTATCTGGTCATAGGGTCGCATGTTTCTTGGTCTTTGTAATAATTTTGGCACCAGTGTTCTGCACCAAGTGGAATTAGTGTTGGGAGCTTTGAAAAAGAGACGATAAAAGCTTCGACTACTTAATGTTCATCATTTGTATGACCTAACTCAGAGGAGGCGTGCATATCAAACAACAAGAGGAGGACTTGTTGATGAGGACAGATGCAGTCACGAGGAAACTGTTGGTGTGTGTAAGGTCTTGATGGGCCTGAGGATTTACAAGAGTTTATGTCCTGGGTTGGAGGGGTTGGCCTTAATCTTTCCTGCTCACCTCAGAGTCGTGGAGATGTGGAAGTCCTGGAGAGATGGAAGTAATCTGCCCTTGTCCACTGCAGTAGCAGCAGTGTACCAGAGGCTGATGGAGGAGGCGAGGATAGACGTGGTGATGTTGGTGGTGTAAAGGTGGTGCATCCTCTGCTGAGCTTCTCTGTAAGATCCTAGGTGATGGTGATGTCCAGGAAGTGGGACTGGGCTCGACAACCATCTCCAGTGTCTTCAGAGCAACAAGCTGCAAGTTGTTCTGAATGCACCAGGAGGCTTCAACACCATCTATTTTTACACACTGTCATACCTTCCTGACATTTCACCAGGGCACAGTAATGTGGTGGTATTTCTATGAAAAGAAAGTACGTAAAAAGCCATTATTGTTGCTCTGTGTCTGCAGGTTGTGTAAAAAAAAAGCTAATCAGTTCAACAATGATAATGTGTTAATGCTGTGTTTAAAATGTATTTCACTGCTCCCCTAAAAAGCCCCCCAAAAACTATTTTAAAAAATGCTGCTTTGAAAATGAAAATCATCATAATGGAGGAGAAAATGCCACTTCATTTTAAATCTGGACTTAAAGGAGCTCTACAGAGTTTTTCATTTTGTGTTGATTTTGGCGGTCACTGTGGACTCTGCTGCTCTCAGAGCAGCAAGGAGACTTCACGGGAAGGAGAGCAGGCTGCAGCTCGGATCCACTGACAGGCATTAAGAATGACCATTAGAAACTAATAGAAATAGCCAATTTTCTTGCTGTTTATCTTGTAGGTGATACAGAGGCATCAGTATTAATCTGAGACCAGTTTCATAACCAGTTAAAAACTCCATAGAGTGCATTTAAACATATTAATGGACTCTTGAGTGAAGAAGTTGTTCATGTATGAACACACTCCTCTCTATCCTCTCAGCAGACCTACATACATCAATGTTTGGTATGAAGTCCCTCAGGCACAAACCTCCCCGTCTGGCAGCTGATATCCTTGATCCTCACTCTGTGGACTGTACACACATCTGTCCCACGTAGCCCCTCACCATGTGTGTAGGGGCACACATAGTGATGTGGATCAAATGTGGTCTACATGTGTTTGGCCATGTTCCTCCCTACTAACCCCCATTTGGACGGACTCACTTATAAATTAATAATTGCCTCACCACGCCTGGCCATTAGGGTCTCAAGCTTTACATTTCAAGAGCTGTCACGCGGAAAGCCAGATGGCCAGCGTCACACTCAGACATTTGTCAGACACTTAGATTAACCTCCAGGTTACATCAGTGATGAATTAGTAATGAGATCATCTTCGTGAGACAGGCTTAAGATATATTTTACACCTCAAAATTAAAAGTTTTTGGTGTTTTCATGTCTGTTTTTCATTCATAGTGCAATGGTTTCAATAACACTATCGAATGTTTTCTAATGAATGTATTATAGTCTATTTCTGACATTTATCCATTTCTCCTAAAAAACAACCAGTCTGATCGTGGATTCATTTCTGCCATCCATTTTGTAAATAGGACAGTGCCTCACAAAATTCTGAATCTAAAGATCTACACAACTGTCACCCTGACCTCTTGGTAATGAGCTGAGTGTTTTATACTGTCCCAGCCAAAACCGACCCACTCCTGAACCCACTGTCTTCAGAGCCTTCAGGGCCTTCATCCTCCTGTACCTGGACCCAAAGGAACCTGCCTTCAGCCTGTCAAAGTGGTCCATTTCTACACCATCATCACTGAGTACATCCTCACCTCCCATCACATCTCATAAACAAACATTGACCTCAGTGGGTTACATTATCTTTCTATGTAAATCTTTCTGCTGACATCACTTTAGGATGTTCAGATTTCACACAGCTTTCTCTGCACAATTAAGGCTTTGTTCCACCTGTATTCCAGTGTTTATACATCACAACAAAGATAATTAAAAACAAGTAAATCCAGACAGCAGAACATTTGACTTGCTGCATGTAAATTTGCCCCGTTGTATCGCTGCCTAACTGATCTGAGATAGATGATCCAAGTGTGTGGTGTAGGAGTGTTTGTCAGAAAGCCCAAAGTGTATTGCTTTGCACTTGTGAAACTAATATTGGGGGGTGAGATAGGGTCAAATAACTGTCAAAAGAAGGGCATAGACATTATTAGAAATATCCACTCTTCCATGATATTGTGCAGTACTGTATAGAGGCAAATTGGAGAGAGGTTTGTATAGAAAACTGGTGGAGGTTAAGTCATGAAAGGATATTCTGAAAACTGAGATATTCCATCTCAAAAACTGAAAACATCTGTAAATTGACCTTGGCTTGGCCTCTCTACCATTAATGCACAGTTAATCCTGAGCTTCTTGTGTACCTTCAACAAAGATTGCAGATAGCTCACTCTGTTCACGTTTCATTTGGCAGTCTCAGATTCCATTTAATCCCGGAATGAACCTGGCCTTGTGAATGGATTTTTACAGGTCCTCTGACAGCGATCAGCTGACATTTATTAGCAACATGCAGTTATCATGGTGTACCATGACACCATAAGTACTGTAAACGGCAGCTGGGGTGACTGAGAGACACTGACTTCTTTGCCTGAGCCACGCAAACTCTCCCCGAGTCATCGCACCTCTATCAAGACCCTTCAACTGCTCTAAATACCTTAAAAATATTTGCTTACAGAAATCTTGACATCTGTCAAGGCCTTCGCGTCAGAGCCAAAGACACAGACGCAGTTTTGTTCGGAGCTCTGGTTTCACGCCCTGCCTTCATTTGCTTGAGTTCGCTTTGGCCCAGAAGTTTGGCAAGGCAGATAATGAATTAGATAAGTTCTGGGAAGTGGCTCGGGAGTAAACACATCTCAGCCACACTAATGGCATAGTTCACACCCTGATTTGCGCTTGAGTGAGAGGGAGCTTTGTTCAGGATGTCTCACCCATGCATCCAGATCTACACACACACACACACACATACGGGCTCGATCAGGAAGAGAAAAACTATAGATTGAGTGCCATAAATCTGTACGATGAAACCTGTGAGAGATCTTTGTGTGTGTGTGTGTGTGTGTGTGTGTGTGTGTGTGTGTGTGTGTGTGTGTGTGTGTGTGTGTGTGTGTGTGTGATGTGTGTGTGTGTGTTGTGAAATCAGACATCTGGTCTTACGTTCTCCATCCACACAGCACAACAGGCCACTATTTACTGCCCCTCTAACGGCCATAAAACACGCATGCCTGAGTGTGTCTGTGTATGTGTGTAATCATCTCTTCCTTCCATGACTTTTTTTCTTTCTTTACCAACTTTACTTCCTTTCTGCCGTGCCAAAGTTCAAAAGGTTTTGTCACTGAGGAAAAAGGGAGAACTCCCGTTTGCCTCTTTCTGTCTCTTTAATTGCTCCCCTCAATCTTCCTTCTCCCTCACGATTGCTCTTTCAACATCACATCTCTGAGAATTCCCTGACAGAAGCATCCCCGGGTGTGTTTTAAGTCCTGTGAAGATGACGACAGCAGTTTGAGACAAGACTGACAAAACTAAGGAAACATAATGCTTAATGTCTTCAGTGTCTCTGCTGTTCTAAAGATGATGAGCCCGGTGTCATGATATAATGTCAAACTTACCATCCTGCCAAAATGTCCTCCCAGTAATTGGTCAGTTGTGGAAGGCAGGTTAAGCTCTGTATCAATGTGTCCTCTGCAGAATTACACTCATCACACCGTGATGATACCTTAGAGAATCCCGTGTTGTTTTCTTACTGAACATGCTGCCCCTTCAGCTGAACAAAGCACAGTCTGGCATGTACATACACACTGTCGACGGTCACACCAGGGTCTCCAGATATCTCCTCACACACTTCTGTTTCCCATGTTTGTTCAATGGTTATCTTTAAAAGGGAGAATTCAGGCTTCTTCAACACTTCAAGAATTTATTTGTCATTGCAGAAAAATAACACCACAAAATCACAGTGAAATTCTTAAGTCTCTTCACACAACAGTGCTTAATAATATGATAAAACACTTCTAGTCTATTGTTTAAGAAAACTATCATATTTTTAGTGCAGTAAATAAAAGATGACCAAGATTGAATTTCTCCATCGAGCCCACTTTTACTATAAATAAGACAATTGTCTGACATAACTACATTGTGTTATTTAGAAGCATAAGGTGTGAGGTTTGCATCTACCAGCTCTCCAGATGTCTATCAGCTTCAAATAGTTGGTTTTCAGAAGATGAATTTAAAGTTATCTGAGAAGTAATCTATCTAAATAATGATCTGACACTGTATTTAAAACTCATAGATTGATCTGAGAACTGTCTGGAATTAGGTCCTGACTGTGGCCATATACGATGACTTAAGTTGAAGAAACAGCATGCAGCTCCCAGCAACAAAGAGAAATCACTCATTATTATCTGTGATGGTCTTTTTGTGTGGAGAGAGATACTTGAGGATTAATGTCATTGTATCCCTGGATTTGATGCTAAAATGTGACTGATTAAGTTAATGGACCACCACCAAAAGCGTAATCTTTCATTCCAGAGTTCATTCCTGGCTTGTTGTAAACATTAGAAAGCAGAAGATGCAGATTTTAAATGTGTTAGTACTTTAGTAGTGGGTTAGGGGTTATGTTGCGTCTCTCTCTTATTTGATTCTCAGTGTTTCTGAATGACTTTTTGATTGTGCCCACATGGCTGAATGCACTTAATATGAACTGTTGTGGATGAAAGCATCAGTTAAAAAAGAATGTCATGTAATGTAATGTGTGATTCAATATCAAAATTTAAAGGGAGGAAGTCTGTCAACATGGTATTTAAGAAGCTGAGATGAGTATTGGTATCAGTATGAAATGACAGAGAGAACCTTTCTTTATTGTCTTACAGCAGACTCGCTGTCACTGTCAGACACATTTCCTGTGCCTCACCTCACCTTTCAGCTTTTCAAAATGCAAACTAACTTTGCAGTGTAGATAAACAGAACAGTTTTCAGGACTCCGAGGTGTTAATGAAGAGCTGTGAGCGAGCCTGTATTTCACACCCTGCCTAAACATTTTTCTGTTAAATGGCTGTAAAAACAAAGTCACAGATCATTCTGATCTCACACCGGTGACCTTCAACACCAACATGGCAGTAATTCATCCATATCAGAACACACAAACACCAGGCCATGAAGCTCATGTCTAATGCCTCTGTTTTTCTGTTTTTATGAGCAGATCTCTTGTTACTTAACCCCACTGACCGACTCTCACCACTTTGTTTTCATTTTACCTCCCGGCAGGAAGTAAAGCAAATGCCTTTGGCCCGGTCCCCGCTTGTCTTCCCACAATGCCTTGTTTTCAGTCCAAACAGATGCCCATCTAGGTGTCATTATCTTGAGCCTAAAGCCACGTCCTCCCCGCTGCTGACTTTGAAGTCACCACAGAGGTGTAAAACACTGACACTGTGGTTATTCTCCTTCTGAACCTAGTGGTGGATGTCACCCTGTTTACTTGTGGAATGGTTCCTTAACACATCTCTGTTATTCTTATAGGAATGAACAATATTGGGCTTCACATAAAACAAGACACACTTTTAAAAGAATGCTATCCTGACCTCGGGCACATAACTGTGAGTGGGATTTATATAATCATTGAAAAAGTAATGACTGATGTACCACTTTCCACTCAGTCCTCCCACTCTGCATATAAAAATAAAACCCTGCAGATGCCACCGGTCTGAATGTGTATCATTAAGCAAATGAATTAAATCTTATTTAATAACCACACAAATATAATAAATTCGGATTTGTCTTACCAAGAGTTCCCCCATTATCCTCTTGTGTTTAAAGTGTCTCATTAAAAGGGGGCATCTTGCTAGGACTGAATTACACAACATGTATGCATCAACTCCCTGTGACTTCAGCAGATAACACATCTGTTATTTGTCGTACAGTGTTCCCTCGTTTATCGCAAATGTTATGTTCCAGAAATAAATAGGCAAAATCCACAAGGTAAGATTTTTTACAATTATTACATGTTTTAAGGCTGTAAAACCCCTCACCACACACTTTATACACTTTTCTCACACAGGCATTGATATTTTCTTGCATTTCTCTCTTGTTTAAACACTCTCAAAGTTCAAACCTTTGTAGATTTATAAGATGTAAATATGACAAGCTGAACGCATTCTGTACTGTACAGGAGACGCGGCACAGAGGAGACTGATTGACAATGATCTATTGTCCCTTAGCCAGTCAGGGTGCAGAACACAATGCACATTCATACGCTGTAAAAAAAAAAGTATGCAAAGTTGCACTGAAAAACATCTGCGAAACAGCGAGGCCGCGAAATAGTGAGGGAACACTGTACTTATTCTATGGTCATAGTGTGTGTTGTAGGAGGAAGCTACTTTCTGTTTGGAGAAACTTGCAAGTCGTGTCTGCTCACACTAAAATTCACCAGCTGCCCCAGCAGGCACAGGCACTATTGAAAGAACAGACCTATATTCATTTTGTATAACTGATGTGTTACCAAAACTGCATCTTCGTTATTTTTGCTTTTCACACATCTAACACCATGTCCAGTCCAACTCTGCTCCTTGGAGTTAGCATTTCCCCAAATCAGCACCACCCTTCAGACTGGAGGAGCTTGCTCCTCACTTCAGTTAAAACGCATGTAGCAGACAGGAAGACTGTCATAATTGTCTTAATTCATATTAAAACACCTTGTAATAAGGCTACAAAACACATGTGATGGTTAGGCACAAACAAAGAACAACTTCTGCTGGATTAAACTGGTATGCATCATTCATTTCTGTTGCTCATATATCATATATTTACAGACAATGACTTCCACAAATTTCTGTACAAATTACATTTTATGTTTAATTCCCCTTTTAATTAATGTACTAAATGTGCTTCTGTAAAATTTGTTAAAACCTTTAACTTTTTTAAAGTCCTCTGTTTCTGGGCTTTAAAGTATTACAAGGTAAACATTCACAAAGCTTGCAGCAAAGAAACAGCACTGAAGTTTATGCCAAGTCTAAATTGGCAATGAATTACTGTGCCAGCAGTGTAATGGAGGATGCATTCCAGTGCAAACAAGTGAACTCTGAAACAGATGTTTCTCTGCACCTCTGGTATCAGAGAAACAATAACTTTTGTTTGTCTCATTAACATGCTTTGCTCTCTATTTACATGTTTTGCTCTTGTTTTATGTGCCTCTTGGTGCATGGATTGGATTACTCACACTCACTACTGGACCAGTGAAAAGACATCTCCCACCTTTACACAAGTCCGAAGAACCCAGTGAGTACTCAGCAGTACAAAACTGCTCATGTATCTGCATTCAAAATGTTAACTTCCTGTCATTCTGCTGCATCTAGACTTGGTATGAATGAACATTTAGAAAATACTCACATTAGGACAACAACTAAAAGTGCTAAAATGAAAGTTTTCAGTAAAAGGTATTTTAAATTTGTAGGCTAAAAGTGGCTTCTAACTACAGCTCTCATCTCATATAAAGACAGTATATAACAAATCACTGTGGTTACGCTAGTAAAACAGACTAATATCTAATACTTAGCAAGTAGACTGGTGGATATGAAGACAATAAAGGTGTCTTCAGACAAACTGCAAAACAGATGCTTTGATTGCACACAAAGTCTATGAAAAGATACACATGTACGAGGATAGATACAACTTCATGTGGAATCAGAAAAAGATACAAGTGAATAAACAGACTATTCAAACCAAATTGTATGAATAACACATGGTCAGTTTAAGGCCACGCAGACAGTTGAACTGAATCAAAAACACAGCTTCTTTATGTCTTTCACACATGTGCCCATGGTGATACTGCACCCAGAGGTTTGCAACAGGAGGCTCGAATTGTCACCCGTCGTTCTTGTTTAACTTCAAAACTGGTTGAGAAAAGAATTGCTACTGTTAGATGACCCTTAAACTGTTGTGCTGTGTCCTCTGGACTCTGAGTGAACCTTTTAAACTGAATTTCCCAATTCATATGGCATCCTCATGCAATACAATAATTTGATTGACAATGATGACAGGTTCTTTTATTGCATGTTTTTTGCATTGCACTTAGCACTCCTGCAACAATAACCACTAACCACAGTACAGGCATACATGATTGTGATAGATTCACTAATTCAAGAAAGCTAAAATGAGTGTTAACCAATGCTCTGACAAATGGTTAGCAGTTATGTTAACATATATGTGGTTTGTAGTAAGTTGATTAGAACATATAAATGCACATTTTGAAAGAGGGGAATGAATAAAAGATTATGGCTCATAACCGGATCCACCTCATCAGTGTACTTATGAACAAACATTCAGCTAATGCATGACATTCCTTGTCCCACCCAGTGTGTCAGCTGCAGGGATGTTGCATGAAACCTGAGGCTCAGTGGACTATCCGCTGGATCCTGGACTCACTAATGTGCAGAAATCCCACGGTTTATTCAGCTGCACCAGCTGGAAGATGACCTGCACTAACACTGGGATCCATTACTCCAATCCAACCTAATAAGATATAGACTGTCAGCTGGTCAGTGCCGCACAGTGCCACCTCCTCACTGAGGTAAGAAAAGTTGTAATTAAAAACTGTGTGGTTCGATTCCTGGCGCTGACAAGGCAATGGATTCCACCTGTTGGATGACCACTACCTAAAGCTGTGTGGTTTCATTTAAAATTAGTTTCATCCCTTTATTCCTCTAGGTTACATTTATCCAATGCTTTGCTATGCATGTTAATGAGGCCTTCTTTCTCATCTGAAAAATTGAAATGCAAGTATGATAAACTTAGTTTGCCATGAACGGCTGCTTTGGAAAGTAAAGTTAAATAAGAAGACATGGATGTGATTAAGCTGTTTGTATGACAGTGTGTTTTTTGGAGGTTAATTTGTTCTGGAGAGCATTTTCTTTTCTTCCTGTCAGTGCCGATTGACAGGAGGCTGAACGCCACATAATGCAGCACTGACATGGCAACAGTCCACTTGGCACAGTAAAACATGGATAAAATAAAAAAATTATGGCCAACAAAAATGAACTTTATATTTATGGCAGCAGAATATTATATTTCAAGTCATGTTTTTGTCATTCCAGCCTCAGTTTTTCAAGTTGCAAAACTACAGCAGCTGTCCTCTTCTGAAATAAGGGAAACATAGCATTACTGTGCAGACACAAACTTAGGTTAGTTAAATAACAAATACACAGTTATTTTTGTGCATCAGTTTAATGTTTGGCATGAGCCATATAATGAAGGTTCCTTATTCCACTGTGTTTGGAACAAACTAGCTACTGATCACCTCTGAACAACTATACTACAATTATCATGATTATATTTGCTTTATCCAGAGCTTCTTTATAAATGCTTGGCTTCACCACTTTGACAACACTTAGGCAGATTTGTGGATGTCTAATCTAGACAACTGATATACATGTAATAAAAGATCAATATTAACAGGACAGCTTTTTGATTTTTAATTCAATATTTCCACTTCCCACAGTGCCAAGACACAGCTGCAAGCCTGCCACTAATACTCTGGGTTGCCAAGTGACTGGAGAAGCCGCAACATGCTGTAACTGTAACTCTTTTTACTACAGTAAGTAGGCACTGATTTGAGAGAATGACTTACAAATTTGTTTGCCCAAGTTTTGACAACAATGTCATCATCTAAACAGTTTCCATATTTGCCTGCTGGCCAGACATGTATGCTCAGGCAAAACGGATTCACAGGAGATGTTATCTTTAGACTTAAACTTCACAGTAAATCTGAGCTCACAAGTCAAAATTTCTGAGGCTAAAACTGTTCAGTACATAAAAAATGTTCCCAGATTTCCCAGAATTGTATGATCTTTGTTCTGTTCAAACAGAAAAGTACTGTTGATTTCCAGTGTTGCTGAACCTTATTGTGGTTGGCGCCCTGGTGAACTGGAATCTCTGAAGTCACACAGAGCAGATGTGCATGTACGTGTGTATGTGTGTGTGTGTGTGTGTGTGTGTGTGTGTGTGCCTCCATGTACTGCATATGCACATTTGAGAGATGGAAACATTC
>JBAJHX010000115.1:20456410-20473966 GCA_037176925.1 Amniataba percoides | reverse complement strand
TGTGTGTGTGTGTGTGTGTGTGTGTGTGTGTGTGCCTCCATGTACTGCATATGCACATTTGAGAGATGGAAACATTCACGTTTTATCAGGTTTTTATTTTGTCAGCATGTAATGGAATTCATGATGATCAAAGACAACTTTTTGACAGCCAAGGTGGAATTCTTGTGTCCTCACGTATCCACGATGAGACAGACTGACAGATGGACAGACAGAAAGAGAGAAAACAAACATGAGATTAAGAAAAAAATACCAAACCCATCAGATGTTTCCATAACTTCAGTAAAGACCATCCTCTCCCTCAATGCTCGCTGTGTTCATTTCTCTTTAACAAACCCTCAATATCAATCAAAGTCCTGATAACCTACAGCAGGATTAAGTCCTTAAAACAACAGCGCTGTCAGTGTCCTAACCCAACATAGTTGAGCAACAGGCCTCAGAACAGCAGGAGGGAAGGAGGGAGGAGGAGGAAACTTCAAAAGAGAGTCCGTGTTTCCCCTCCACTGTCGCCCACCCCATACACACACATGCACAGGGACAAGAAGAGGGGTGTGGATGGGGGGAGGGGGTGTTAGGGCCAATCTATCAGTTCACTTCCTGTTGCTTCTCCTCACACATTCTTCTTCCCTTCTTCCTTTTCACTTAAGTTTTCTTTTGCTGTCAAGTAAATTGCAATTATTTTTGTCAACCAAACATCTCTGTTATTTCAACCCAAGTCTTTCATGTAGACACACCAATAAGTCTAATTTTCCTCCATCAATGCCGTCTCTCTTTTCACCTTTCCTTTCACGCCCTGTCTGTCAGAGCTTCTCTCTAAACGTCAAAGAACACTTAAGGTTTGCGTTTGATGGATTGCAACAAGCAAGGCGAGAGGAAAATATTTCAACATGCGTTCTTCAGTGGAACAACTGAGTGCAAACAAGCACTAATACCAAAGGAGACAAGGATGAGTTTAAATCAACATGATAACCTTATTAGGTTACCTTAAACTGAGGGCATGTTGGTTCACACAGTGGAGATGACAGCATGCAGATAACAGTTTCAGAGGTGCTGGGAGACACTTGTGCATGGTGTCAGGGTGTGCTGACTGCAGGGTTTTTATACCGACCAGTTAAAAAATTGAGAAAAAATTGAAGTGTGTGAAGTCACAGCTGGAAATTCATAAAGTCATCGTCATTTATATAGAACATAAATGTAATGTTACTGAGACAAGGCATTTCTGTATTCAGTTTCCAGAATTACATCACAGATGTCAGTCTTCTTTTACTTTTTGTCATCCCACCAGCACGCACCATGACACATCACTAATCTGAGGTTCATTTACAGCAAAAGTATAGCGTGGCTGCCAAAAGAGATAAAAGGAACAGTGGAAACAGAAATATGTTTGGGTCTGATCTCCGTAGTTTGCATCAGCTAACAAACTAAAGATCCCTCTTTTTCAGTTTATTTAATGTGCTTTTTGAGTGTGGTTAGAAGATTTCTTCTGCTCTCATATCTGTAGAATAAATATGAAGCTAGAGCCAGCAGCTGGTTAGCATGTCTTAGTATAAAGGCTGAGGAAAGCTAGCTAGACTCTCTCAAAGGTAACAAAATCTGCCTTCCAGCATATCTAAAACACAACCACAAGATCAAGTTAAAACTCATGTTTTATTTGTGACATATAATCATACAGGATATAATCAGAGTGAAATGCAGGAACCTTAATTATGCAGTGAAAATAAGTGTAAAATAGCAGAATAAATATAAATAAGTAATAAATAATAATGTTAACTACAGTAGTGAGTTGAATAATAACATAAATAAGTGAAAAATAGTCTTAGGGCAGTCCTAGGCAGTGCATCAGTTCACAGGATTCATCAGGATCTGGCCTGAGGTAGAAGCTCTTTCTGAGCCTCTCAGTGCTGGTCCGGTGTGTGCATCTTCTTCTCGACCACAACATGGAGAAAAAGCACAAACACAAGGCAGTCACTGTTTATCATAGCTGTTGTATGGATGGTGGCGCAGCCTCCCAGGTCCTTGTTGAGCTCCAGCTGCTGGGTGAGGGTCCTGTCCACGAGTCCCCTCACACTGCATGATGGCAAAAGACTGTGCCAGCTTCATTCTAATGGAGCACTTTGAGAAAGTAGCCAGGAGATCAGAAACAACATACCAGCCAGCTTCACACACTTTGAATAGTAAAACACCTACATCAGAATGCTGTTTGTTGATTTCAACTTGCCATTCAACACAGTCTCCATCATTGTGGAGTACTGGGGTATTGGACTTTGCCAAAAACAGACTACAGACATGTGACTGACAGTCACATCTCCTCCTCTCAATAGCTTAATACCGGAGCCTCCTAAGGCTGTGTGCTAAGCACTCGTCTGCATCTCCTAACACTGAGAGAACTCTGTTTGTGGATGACATCAACTGTCATTGGCCGGTTTTCAAACAATCATGAAACTTCATATTGAGGGGAAATAAAAAATCTTGCATCTCTGTGTGGCGCACAGAAAACCATCTACTGCTCAATATCAGAAAAAACAAGAAGAAGAGTGCATCATCACCCATCCACCACATCTGGCAGGTTGAAGCACGTCCAGTTCATTATCCAGCGCCTGTACGTTGGCAGGTTGGATGCTTATCAGAGAAGAGCTATATATGATTGATGTTTGACCATGAGGAGCTGCAAGTACAGCTACAAGGACATGAACCCGTACTCACTTCCAACCAGAAAATACTGCCAATGCACACAGAGATCACATAATGCAGGCGCTGCCATTGATGTATCATTGTATTTCCATAATCAGACTACTACACAAGTACGAATTTAATTTGATTATCAAATGTTTATTTTTCTTGAGGTTTTATTACTTGGTAACAGTACCTGGAAGTTTCTTTTCAACTCTGGCTCTCTTTACTCTTGCAGTCATCTTACAACGTGCCACCTTGTCCTACAAAACTGTCGAACTAGTAGAAGTTGTTTTTGTCGAGACAAGAACGTGATCCAGAGAGGTTCACATTTTTTGTTTTGGCTTGTCAATATGGATGACAGAAGTGAAAAAAAAATGTATGTGAGGAGAATCCCTATTAAACATTTGGACATTTTAAAGTGTAATTTCATTTGTGTTTACATGTTCTCATCTTAGTATGAATACTGTAATAATGTTTAGTATTTAACAAAGGAAATTATACTGCATATATCATAGTCAATTCAGATGGGGCTACACACACCTAAAACATATGGAGGATAAAGGAAGCTGTATTCTGTCTTGCTGTGGCAGCATGCATTGTGGGTAAAAAGAAAATGACAGACATGCCCTAGAAAAGAAATCTGCCTGATTCTTTGAAAAGATGAACAGATAGACTTTATTCCCTGTGTAGCAATTTGACAGAAAATCCTCTTGTGGGACACTAAATCTGATTAAAATAATTCAGGGGCCAATAAATAACCTCATCCTCTATCCACACACACACTCATACACACACACTGTACACACATGCCACTGCCATCAGAGACCTTCACCTCAGCTCAGCACATCCCAACAGAGTAGCAGCAACATACAGGAAGAGGGATTAGCTGATAGGGGTCGTACTAACACTGTAACACTGATTTTCATTGTCCTTTCAATGGTTCCAACACCAGCGTTATTTCATTTTTGTTGCTGTGAAAAAAAGCTTCACCGTTATTATGTCCATGTCTTCCATTTATAATTTCATATAATTCAGAAGTTGTGTCTTTTAACACTAAAGTCATCCAAATGTCAATTGAGGCAGAAGACTGTGTAATTTTAAAAAAAGTCTTGCCACTGCACCAAAGTATTTCAGCTGGCAGGAATACACACATGCCATATGGAGCACAGAAACGGTGAATAAACATTACAGTTCAGTTTTTTCTGTGCTTGTGCAAGATGGAGACAAAGGACAATGGACATGTTGTCCTCTCTTGTTGAGATTTCACAACCCGAAAGTATCAAAAGTCCCTGGCCTCTTTAAGTTCCATCTGAAACACTTGCTCAGGGGGATTATCTGTGCAGTCCAGACCATTATTGGGCGGCCTTACTGAGTGAAATCGACTCCAGTCCCCCTTGCAAAGGATCCAAGGCAGTACATCCACCTTATAATGCAGCTCTGGCGAGAACTCTGTACTGATCAAATTTGGTGCACCTGCTCCTTTTCCTCGCGTTATCAGTCTCATCTGATCATCGTAGCAGCAGTGCTGTGCTGCCAACGTTGTGCTATCGTACGACAGCATTGAGCGGATGCAGAATCTGGCTGAAGGTTTGTAGATGTCCAGGCGTTCTTTGGGTCCACTAGCATCCCTCCAACGGTAGGTCTTGCTCAGCTTGGCATCAGGGATGTTGACGGCACTGTAAACAGCCTCAGAGGGGTAAGAGCAGGGGCAGCTGGGAAGCTCTGTGAGCACTTGGTGCAGGTACTTCTGGAGGAAATCATTCTTGCAGCTAAGCCACTTCTCACAGCTGTCTACATCTGTTGGGTTGAGGGGTATGGAAAGATTGGAATTGAGAGATTGGAAGACATTAGGACTCATCGCAGAAAGTCTTAAAATTCTGAAGTTTGTTTTTAGTAATCAAATGAGCTTTGGTTGATCTTACAGACACATCTCAAATGTAGTACACACTTAGATTAGCTAACTATTTGTATTGATTAAGGACTGTGTTGCTAAAAAAACATTGGGGAAAGAGGGACAGCAGGTTAAGTAGCATTGAAAACTTTTGTCATGTCCTCATTCAGCACTGAAGCTATTACTACTCTCCTCAACAAAATCAGCAACTAAAAGCAACAAGGGAAGGACTAGAAAGGCTTTACCACTCAGTTGTACCACTATACACTTCTTACTATCATTCTGCTACAGTCCAAATTGTCAAAAAGACATTCAAGCCTGTCTTGTTTTGATTATTAAAATGACGAGTGCGAGTTTGAAACCCGTCATTTGAAACCCTCAATTCATCTCTAAAACATTAAAGGATGATGGAAAGAGGGGCTTAGAAAGAAAAACGAGTTTAAAAGGGGCTTTTGGTCACGGTCAAATTAGAAGCTAGTCTTTATTTTTGCTTTCTATAGTGGATGTAAGCTTGAGAGAAAAAATGTCTGACACTGGATCGTGTTCTTTCCTGCTTCCCTTTGTTATGTTTGCAGAGTGAAAAGAACTATCACGTTCTCTTGCCAGAGCTTAGCAGCGGGAGAGCAATAAAATTGAAAGTAAAAGGCAATTCAAACATTTCTGGGAGGCGGGGTCAGTGTTTCATCATGTCTTTGACTCTGTAGAGCAGCTCTCAGTATGAAAACGTGGAATGCAACCTGTTGTATATTTAGTTTAATGCATTTAATGCATCCATGATGATCAACACACTCCATACGTACTTGTGTCCAGGGAATCGGTGCTGTTGGTTGCCTGGATGGGCATCAGCTCAGTCACTGAAATGGCAGTGTCTAAAGCACAGAGGGAGACACAAAGAAGTGACTGACTGAACAGAAGATGTGATGGTCGGGTTGATTGGCAGCAGGAATGTGAACATCATGGTGGGTTCTTGTGGTGAAGAAGGAGCTAAGAGGGCAGTTTTTGAATTAAAAAATTACAAACCTCACCTACGATCACAAGATTTGCATAATGACAGAAAGAACGAGACTGCAGATACAAGTAGCCCAAATGAGGTTCCCCTGCAGGGCGGCTGGACAGGAGCTCAAACATCCTGACAGTGCTCAGAGAGGAGCTGCTGCTCCACAACAAAAGAGGACGGTTGAGGGATGCCCGAGTACATCCAGGCTTTGGAGTAGACCTAAAACATTATATCCCTCTTCTGGCCTGGGGATATCTCAAGATCCCCAGGGAAGACCTGGAAAACATTCCTGAGGAGAACAATATCTGAACTACCTTTCTTATCCTGCTGCCACCACAACCTGACCCTGGATAAGCTGAAGAAAATGGACAGACCGGTTGTGCATACTGTAAATTTTTATGTTGGTCTAATCCGAAACATCTGTGTCAGTCCTGGAAAAGGGATCCCTCCTGTGTTTATCTCCCCGAGGTTGATTCCATTTCTTTCTCTAAATCCAAATAGAGAGTCTGAGGACATGCTGTATAAATTTTAAAGCCCCTTGAGGCAAATTTGTGAATAAATACAGTTGTCTTGACTTGGCCTGCTGAACATCCTGAAACTGGCAGCAGGAATGTGCATTGTATTGCTGCCGTACTTGCTTTTTTACATGTGTATCCTCATTCTCATATAAGCAGTGTTCAGCTGTAACCCCGATCCTCCATAGGGTATCTTTAATTGAATCATTCACTGCTGTACCTCATGTACAGAAGCCTCTTGGATGAGAGGTTAAACGTCTTCAACGACTTCAAGCAAGTCCTTCTTTATACTTTTAGGAATGTACCTTATATTGAAAACACAATAAAACACACTCACAGTGCTGCACAATGGATGCCAATGGATGAATGCTGGGCCTGGTAAAAAATGCTTATTGTGTATCTTCTGGTCATGGCTTCTATGTTCTTTAAGGTGTCTGCAGCTATTCTACTATTTTCTGTCAGAGTTCCCATTTAACAGGTGAGTATGCAACAAGTGTACTGATGGCTGTGACTAATTCTCTTTGTGGGTTTGGAAAGATAAATTTAATCCACATGGATCATCATGGTCATGTGGATGTGGAAAGTACAAAATGGAAATTATTCTGGACATTATTCTGCTTGATTTTACAAGAAATCTCAGGCCATTCAGTTTATATAGATTATTTATACTTGATGGCAGTCAAGCAATGTTTGAGGTGCCTTTCTAAATGGAATTAATATTTGACCTGGACATGGTACTGTTGCATGAGACTGGTTTGTAAGAGGCATTCTCACATTGTCTATGAGCACTGGCATTTTACTTTATTTGTATTCCTCTTTTAACTTAAAATTTAAAGAAACCACAAACAACAAACAAACTTTTACAAGCAAGCTTAACTGCGGATCTTCATGTAACTTGGTAGCTCATCTAAAATGTAGTAAAACTTAACATGATAATAAAAATTTTGAGTTATCCCACTTTTAAGCAATTTTCACTCCTAAAATAACTTCATTAAAAAGTGTTTATGCAAGTCAGATTTTCACAGTTTTGCAACATCTGCTTCTTACCAGCACAGCTCTCCAGGTCACACGTGCGTGACTCAGTCGCCGTGCATGCGTAGCCGCAGGAGCGGGTGCGTTTCTGGGTGCCATGTCCGCAGGTGACGCTGCAGGGAGCCCAGTTGCTCCACTCCTCCTCGTACTCTGCAAAACACAGGGAGAAAAGATGGATGAAGGGGAGACAGCGCGGAGGGGAGAAAAGCAAAACTATCAAGTAATATATTAAGAGCAGCCTTTGAAGTTAGCCTTGTGAATTCCTCGCCCAGCTGGTGTATGTGTATTATGCAATTAAGGAGCGGTTGAAAAGAGCGGGCTAACGACAGCGTGGGACCTTTGAGACATGCTCCTCTGTATTTAAACAACGCTCGCAGGAGGGGAGAGAACGGGGGAGAACTTCAAAAGAACCCGAGGGAGGAGGGGAGGAAGGGGAGGGGGGAGGGGTGGAAGGAGCCAGCGGGACTGAAAGTCTTCTTGCAGTGAGAGTGATGACGGCTGTGTGCTTGCAAAACTCTTCACTCAGCTTTCAGAAGAGTACGAATTGAGCTGCCAACATTTTATCAACAACCGAAGCTTAGTGCAGGAGCTAAATGAATACTTGTGCTTCAGGTTGAAATCAAGGAATCTATAATGTTTTTTTCTGCAATAAGCAGCTTGACATAATGTTGTTAGATTAAAAAAAAGACCTGCAAAAAGGTGAGAAGGGTAAATTGAAGCCTTTTGAAATCATTCAGTGATACTAAGCTCTCCTACCTGTTCTGACCTGATCGTTGGGACTGCAGACAAACGTGCCTGTAAGTTAAGCCGAGCCTCAAAGATCTGGAGCTATTCCCCTCAGAAGTTAATGGTGCACTGCGACTAAATGAATATTGCATACTTTTGGGGAACGTCATAATCGCGCTAATGACCGGGCAGGAAATACGGCCAGCTGGCGTTTGCGTATGAGGGTGAAAAGTATGAGCGCATGAAACTGTGTGTGTCATCAGACTGCAGTGTGGAAGTCAAAAAGCGGTAAGCTCAGAGTGGCGAGGTGTTCACCAACACAAACAATGCAGGACAGTGAAATACCTCCACAGGTTGTCTGGCTGAACGTCAGTGACCCTGTAAGTCTGCCTCACATGGTTCATATACCAGTGGGTCATTTAGAGACTTTTTTTTGTTCAGACCCAACTTTCTTATCAGCCTAAATATTACAAGATAATGCTGGTTTAATTAAAATTGGGTCTTCTGTTTGTTTGTTTTTTGTTTGTTTGTTTGTTTGTTTGTTTGGGGGGGGGGGGTGGTATTTTTTTCCTCTACATTTGATTCACAGCGTCAAAGTAATGCTTATTCAAAACTACATAGATGTAAAAATATAGGTGAAACGTTTACTAATGCACAAGAATGAGATTCAAGCTGTAAAAAAGAAAGTGACATTATGATTTTAGTGAGTTATTAAAGTGAACGTGTTCATTGGTAACTCATTGTAAATCCAGCTGACACAAGAAGATTTGCATTTTTTGGAGATTTATTTATATTCATACTGGTTTTAGCTCTGGTTTGGTCTCCACTGAGTCCTGAGAATATTTCCTGGCTCTTGAGCCTCGAAATGCTCTGCTGTGTTCACCAGCTGATCTGAAGTGTCAGTACGCTGTTTGCAGGGTTATCAGAGCTCTCTCTGCTGAAATCAGCTGGCTGTTGCAACCACCAACAACAAAAATGAAACCTTAAATAATGGAGGAAAGTGATGGGAGGGAGATGAGAGATGAGTTCATTTTCTTTGATTCTATTTCACGTTGAGCTGCTAATTTAGCTTGGCTGCATTGCCACAAGGTTAGCCACGCTGGGCTGATTGCTGGCATCAGAAGCTGAGGCCTGCGGAGGGGAGAGCGGAGAGAGAAAGAAAACAGACAGAAAGGGAGCGGGTTTTTGGAGAAGAAAGACCACAAAATACCAGTAAAGGTGTTAATGACATGCAGCACATGCTAAGGTTTATACAGCGGGCTCTCTCCAGGCTCACGTAACAGAAAGGTTGAACCAACACATTTTATCGAACAAATGGAGGTGATATCCTCAATATAAGTTTTAAAAAAAAAAGGTCCATCTACAGGCTTGTTTTGGTTTTAGTCTGCAACTATCTACTTCTCTACTCAGTCAGAGACTCGCTGGTACACACAGTGGAAGGTGGTGGAGACCAAACCAAAGCAAGGAGAGTTACTACTGGACTTTCATCAGGTGGACACAAACACCGCTACAAACGCATGAATGTGTCCACTGCTGACGAAAGGAGGAGGCCTCAAAGATTTATCACTACTGCTTTAAATATTTTTATATTCATATCAGATTAAGTCTCCTGGAGGGATACAAGTCAAAGACTCAGTTTTTGATGATGAAAGCACGGCGGGATCAGCTGTCAGTAAACTACGACAGTTCAGCATTGTTCGTCAGAGGGGATTCAGACTGAAAACAATCCTGCCTTAAATCAGAGCAGGCGGCTGCATCTGTGGGGATTTCTTGTTGAAAGAGTAACTTAACACCATGTTGAAAAGTAGTGCCTCGCTGCTCTCTCTGGTTTAAAGTTTCACAACCAGATCTGGAAATCAAACTACATTTAGTGAAAAGCTGACATCTTAAGTCGACCCATCTGTATCTTTAGAAACACTTTTCAGTGGAATAGAGGTGTGGTGGGTGGCAGAAAACAGCAAAGAATCTGTTGCACATGGAAAACCAATGTGGTATAAGATCATGAATAATGATAAGACATATTTTTAGACAGTGTGATAGCATTGATCCATGTATGCCCATACAAAACCACCTTTTAGCCCAGCCCCATTTTTTCCCTCCGGATCCTTTCCCAGAATCCAGCTGATGGAAATCCTTCCTATCCTAGCGACAGAAAACAACACTCCCTGTGCACCGGACAACTGAAATAAAGGACCTCACCCAAACTCTGAGCCTTTTCTGGCTCATAAATGTCACAGTTCAGATCAAATCAGATCAACAGTTTCAGCTGCTGGCAGTATCTATGTTTGATTTGGCAGAAGAACACACAATAGTTGGCATCTTGTGTGTGTGTGCTCTGGTTAGTGTTTTCACTTGGTCAAAAAGGTTTATGCTCCTTCGTAGCTAAAGCATCTGTGCAAGTTGGTGAAGATCAAGTCTTTGTGTCAGTCTCTGTAGCTTTCAGCTCATTATCAGCTTTGTCCCAGCATTACATGAGGCTCAACCAACCTCAACTAATGAGGTTCATCACAATCTGATCTACTAATCCAGAATCTTAACTGATTATACTGTCATTAATCCCATCAAACACATCAGAACAGAGACATGAAAGGAAATACATTGCATAGAGATGTCCTGATGAAGTTTTCTGGCACTGATCTGAATTCTTTCATAGTGCATTTTTGTTGATAACCAGTCCAATCTGATATCTAAATTTACCTAAATAAATATCTAACAGGTAGAGACGTGCCTACTTAAAACCATGAAAGATCAAATATGATTTTAATTTATTTTTTTGGTTAGTCTGTATTCACATTTCATTTTGACATGTAGTGGAATGCTGTAATATGAGAACAGTGCTACAACACCAGCAGACTGAGGTGGAATAAAGAAAGGAACGCTTGGCTTTATTTTAGTTGATACCAATCCATTGAAAAATTATCTGAATCGGCCCAATACTAGTTCTGGATATAGATGTTATTTCATTTTGACCAGCTAACAGTGCCTGAATCAAAGGTGTACTATTTTTGACTTTGAAAGAGTATTCTTACCATAGTTATCCTTTGCTTCCCAGTCTTTGTTCCAGTGGCCGCCCCAGTCTCCTCCAACTCCACTCAGGATGGGCTCCTCTGGGTCGTAGTTGTAGTCCTCAGGCTGTTCCTCCAAACTAGCTCTTCCCAGTCCATTCTGCACCTGGTCTGGGTACTCCCAGAACAGCGGCCAGAACAGTTTCTTGTTGCTATTGGCCCACTCTGAGGATGACACTGACCAGTCGTTACGTTGACCCTCCTTTGCCAGGTCCATCTCCACCTCTGTCTCAGACTGTGCGTCGTCTACCACCTCGATGGTGACCTGAAAGAGAAAAAATACTGAAGGTAATGTTTATACATATGCACGCAGAATGATTGGTAATGATGCAAAAAAAGAAAAAAGTATTCAAATGTTCTCACTTTGATTACTCAATGACACATTCATTGTGCTTCAAAATTGCAATGTTTCACAGTTTTGTTAATTAAACAGATTTTCTGGTTTGAACACACAGGAAACCATCATAAATTGTTCACTTGGATACACGTATACAGAAATACATTTGCAATTAACCATATGGGGTCATTAATGTAAAGACTCATGAGAAATGTTTAAATGAACTGCAGGAACCTTAAAGATATGTAATTTATGTATGGTGATGTTAAATGGACTGCATTTAAAGATTAGGCCTCATTCATTCCTATGAAGGCTGCTCACTCAGTTCACAAGCCAAAAAGCCTCTGCAGGCTTCCTCACACGTTTGCATTTTTGGTCCACAGAGTTCTTCGCCCATCGAGCCAGCTGACAGCATGTACATCCTCTCACTGAGTTATCCCTTAAATGGGATACAGTGATTCAATAATACAGCTCTTCCAGACTGTCTGAATATTATTGGACCAAATTATGAAAAGAGAAATTTTAGGGGGGTTGAAGCACCCATTTTCCAATGACTGTGTATGGAAAGAATCCTTTTTGATGCTACACTGATACATATGTCAGCTGATGTGTGCAAACACTTGTACAGTGGACTGTGTGGAGTAGGCAGAAAGCCACAAAATGCGAACTACTCTAAACAAATGTGATCTATAATTGCATGGAAGAGCTAAGCTACATACAGCCTTATAAAAAGTGTGAACATGAAGAGTTAGAACTGCAAGATTGAACTATGAAAAGCAGCAGTGTGTAACACAATCAAGATCCATTCAAAACCAGCAGGAGAGGAAGACAACAAACAGATTATGAAATACAAATATTGCATTATGTACACTTTGGATTATAATTGTCTTTGATTACTTAAAGAACTGCATTCTTCTGTATTACTGTGACTAGAGCTCAGAGCTTTGAGAAGATCCTGATGATTTTGAATCCTCTAATCTGATCCTTCCTGTCAGACATTCACTGGATAAACCACGCAGAGCATTCCTCAAAAGTCAGTGTAATCCATCAGAGTTTGTGTTCAATCCACAGTGGCAACAGTAAACAGCTCTACCCTGATCTACGTGTAAAGATAATATCTGACCGTTTGATCTGATTGTGACCCACATGGTTCCAGAGAGGGATGCTTGCCACAGATGTGAGGGTTTCTGTTTGTTTGCAGCCCTGTCTGACTACTTCGACGTGGACGAGACATTAGAACAACAGAAAGAGTGCAGATGCCACATAGATTACATGATAGTAAAGAAGTCCTGTTTGTCTATGCATTAAAGCTGCATGAAGCGATTCTGATCACCCTGGCATACTATGAGATTATAAGATTGTTATAGCATATGTTCATTTATCATCTCTATCCATTATAGAATTAATCTATTCGTCTATATTGTCCCACAAGGTAGGTCAACCATTTTTAACAAATGTCTAAATATCAAATAGATAGAAATAAAATAGCAGAGGTGTATTTTTGAACTCTTTTCATGTATATATCTTCATTTGTTGGTACAATCTCTCAGACATAATGAGGGGAGTGATGTCACTGCTGTACAAGAAGTCTGTTTATTTGAAGATCAGATTAAAAGTGTACTCTCCTTTTATGAAAGAGGGTTATTGTGTAGCGGAGGAAGGGGGCTGAGAGAAATGGATGAAAAATATAGTGGGATGGAAAGATGAACTGATAGCTGGTTCTGGGTATCTCTCCTTCTCTCACAGTCATGCACATGCATGCATGCATACACACACATGTCTCGACAAACCCCAGGATGCTTATGTTTCCAACAGCACTGTTTATAAAGACAAAGCAGCAGCTGAGGACAGACGTTCCACCATAATGTCCACCATAATGCAGAATCCTCCACAACATCAGGACGATACATCCACTCCTCATCCAGGAGGCAGCACAGGTTCTGGTCCCAACTCTTTTCAGGTCATGCCAAGACGACAGCATCCTGCCTCTGGCTGGTCTGTGCCATCCTCCTGGATCCATCCTCTTCACCTATGTTCAATTATCTACATTTCTGTCATCACAATTGTACATACAGGCATCTAATTGTTCATCCATCCTTCTGCACAGATTATACAGCCCTTTTAGGTGTAATTGTGATTTATGATATTGGGCTGCATAAATAGAATTAACATGACTTAATTTTACTTGTAGAGTTGAAATAGGTGGTCAAGTATGCTTACACAACCCGACAACTGCTTTTCTCTTATTCAGGCAGTATGGGACAAGTAGTAACCGAGCTGATAAGAAAGCATACAAAAAACTAGTAAAACAAAATCTGACAGTTTTTCCCATATCAGTGATTTATTTCAAGACTTCTTTGCTTATTTATCGCAAATGTGCTTATTGTTGGTCATATTTAACTTTTTTATGTTTTTTATGCACACTCATTACAGTGCAGTGGGTTGTGTTCTGTCTCTGCTGAATTCATGATGGAGCATCTCACTCCAGAGTTCAAGAGTCCGACATCATCACTCTTTAAATCCACACCAGTAGTCATAACACTTTTTTATAAAGCAAACTTCACTGGGATTCAGCTTTGCAGTCTCACTAAAGAAGGACCTTTTGTATTTGGCTCTCATATGTTTTATTTTTTTTTCTTCCCTAACTTTTATTTCTCTGAGAGTCAAGGTTGGAGCACCCCACTGTTGAAGATCCTGCATATGGAAACTTAAAACGCCTTCCTGACTCAAACCAGCTGCATAGCAAGATGAGATGTATGGAGCAGGAGAGAGATACATGGGGTAGAGGACAGAAACTGAGGAGAGAGTGATGGAAGATGACTCTGTCGCGACCCCATCTCCTGTGACCACTTGTTTAGTCTCTTACGCCTGAGCTTTAGTGATGATACGAACCCTTAACACTGCGGCAGGAATCACCTAAACCTACTTTCAATAATACACCCAAACACTGATTTCACCCCACAAGCTTGCTGTGTACCTGGATGTTGGGGTTCTGTGAGCTCATGTCTGCATTGGCCAGCTCTGGGAAGTTCCTCAGGTCGAGGATGAAGAGCTCAGGGTCCTCCTCGGGTTCAGGTGGGGGAAGGACGCCCTGTTGACGGTGCTGGGACCAGCGGTGCCTGGGCCTGGGAGAGGACGGACCAGCTGAGGTCTGCAGCAGGTTCTCCTGCTGGAGCTCTTGAAGAGTCTGATGATCATCGCCCTGACTACGCTCTGCTATCACCTGAAAGGGGAAAAACTGGTGGTCACAAAGATGATCTGCAACACAGCTTCTTCGGTGAAATATTGAAAGAAATGTTTCATCGATCAGTCAGTGTCTCAGGCTGAAACAGAAACATGTTCAGCAATAACATTTTTGGGTGAAAAGAATTTCAACAGAACAGAAGTTCTTTGAGCCTTCGAGGTAAAAGGAGAAGCAAAGGTTAAAAAAAAAGACAAGTATTTAACATAGAATTTGTCTCATCTTGCAATTTCATACTATGACTGTGCTCAAACTGGGAAATAAACCACTCCAGAGAAATTCACATATCACAGGAATTTCTTCTTATTTTTGCACAGTGCATTCATTGAACAGGTAAAACAGGAAAAACTGATCAAAAACTGAACCAAAAAAAAATTCAGTGGGGGAAAGAGGATAAGTTCAATTTAAGATCCTTCTTTATTGATCCATTGCACTCAGTCCTGCCTTTGCTCACAACCAAAATACGTGACTATATCATATAGATGGTCAAAATTCAGTTTCTGGCCACACCAGTGAAAGACAGCTCGAACAAACCTTCAGACACAGACACAATGATCACATAGCGCTGTTTCACCGATCTCCCTCTCCGTGAGTCATGAACTGTGGCATGAGACTAAATGATGTGAATATCTCAGCTACAAGGAAAGAAAATATCCAGACCAATTACAGCTGACAAAGACATAATTATCACCATTTTTCTCATCCCAAGTGAAATTTCGGCTACCCAGTAAATGCTGGTGTGAAATTGGGATCAATATAGAAGTTATGAGTGGAACGCTGGGTGGGACGGCCATGCATCAATTAACCAGACACATTTGTTGATACTGGGTACAGAGAGAAGTCTTTTTCCCATCAGTCTGTCTGGGAGTTAATAATTCACTGTATTCACTGTATTCTTGGCCAAACACTTTGCGATGATTGATTTCATGTGGAACCTAAGGAGTGAACATCAAACTGGATATCAGCATGTTGGCCAGCACGTTTCAGTTCTGTTGTGTAGATGAAGATGTCAGCAGAATGGACATTTCCCCTCTCCCTGACCCAAAGAAAGTCACACTTGTATGGAAACATTTATTTAGTCATTCAGAGAACCCTGCAAGGTTTCTTTTATGAACTGGTTCCCAGTTGACCAAATTCCCAGATTTTGGAAAGCTCTGAGGAAAATTAATCTCTTAACAAACTTTTTGCCTCAACTAATTTTTTCCCGAGCTAGCTTGTGGTTTTACAGAAGGAAATGGCACTCAGGCTACACTTAGGCCCATGGTGAAATACCTTGACAGCTATTGGATGGATTACCATTAAATATCCTTGGAGGTTAAAGAATGAATAATTTGATTTTGGTGATCCCTGACTTTTCATCTAGCACCACCAACTAGGAGGAATTTTATTCACCCAGAGAAATATCTTCTATCTGTAACATGATACACTTGATGGATTGGAGTGTCATGGTTCCAGAAGATGAATCCTCATGACTCTGGTGATCTCCTGTCTTTTCTACGGCCTCATTTGTGCTCTGTTTTCTGCTGATTAGCAGATCTGGCAAATTGATATTTTAAGTAGTAAGAGAGGTACTAGCATTGTTGTTGACTCATATATGTAAGGTATAACCTGTAGGATTTGATCACCACAGCGTAAAGTTTCTGGTGGCCTCATGATCTTTTGATGTGGCAACTGGTCTGCACTTTTATGTACTGCTCCGTACATCCTGCATGCTGTTACTGGCACCACTGTCCAAAGGTGGATGCCCAGAAATGCCCCGACCACAGAACAGTAAGGCTGTGGCAGGGTATCTGCAGATACAGAAAACACACACACTTCTAGTGGGTCAGATGTGATTGAACTGAGCGTGTCTCATCATTTTCAGGAAAATGTGTTACTTGCAACTGCAATAAACTGATCCTAATCAGATCAACGTGTGAACATAGCTAAAATGCAATCACTATGCAAATCAAACCCCAGTCATGTCAGTTAAATTTGACTCACAAAAGTAAAAAATACTTTAACATATAATAGTGTAATATAGTTAATCTCCTTTAGGAGCATAAGCAGACTGGAAAACTGAAAAGCAGCCACAGAGACTTTGTAAATTCCTGGTGGTTTTTCTGTGTCAGATGCAGAATTTTATATGTACGCATACAGAAAGCAGAATATGCACATTGCATGTATATTGAGTTATGCGTATGAGCTCTTTAGCTGAGCACAGATTTGTGCAGTCAAAGCACTAGCTCATGTTCCTTCATTAAAAACCCGCAGAGGCAAAGAATCCAGCACTTACACACGACCATCACATAAAGCATTCATTCTGATACATAGATTATAATATACAGTTTCATCTTTACCTCATCTATGGTGCAGGACATTTGAGAGCCGTCCATCTCACACAGTCTATTCCACAATAAAGCACACAACTTAAACTTGAACTGGCTGAAGAATTTGACGCCCTCTGCAAAATGTGGCATCAGCTTCAGCATGCCTCTAGGGAGGGAGTGGAGAGAGATGACTGTCCATCCAGGATTATTTGGTTAAAGCAGTAGCAACTTCAGGTCCCCTGTGATTGTTAAATGACTGTGCCCCTCTGAACAACACTCACTATGTCCCGGTTCACATTCCTGTTCCAGAGTTTGGATAAGTAAAGTGGCTGTTTGTGTGTAAAATGTCAAGTTCATATTGCAACCCTGGACCACGTCAGGCTTCAAGGCTCCCTGAGAGCAACATGAACCCAACCGCTTACTTTAATAAAAACTCAGAGCCCATGGTGAGGGGAGAGAGAGAGAGTGTGGCGAGGAGACCAGTGAGCAATGGAGACACTTTCACACTATAAATTCATTTCATTTAGCTTGTGCTTAGTAAAAAATTGTACATTGTTGTATTTTAGTTTTTCAGTTTATGCTAAAAATAAAAGATCTACTATCACAAAATCCTGCACTCAGTCTGCTTTTGGTTTCACATCATGAACAAACCACACCAGAGCAAGACCCATTTTAAAGTGTCTACACAGGAGGCGCAGTGAACAGAACGTCAGCGGAGCAGCAGCTTTAGTACTCCGTCTGTCTTAACACAGGATGTGTTCAGACAGCGTTCG
>JBAJHX010000115.1:20376438-20417887 GCA_037176925.1 Amniataba percoides | reverse complement strand
GACCCAGGTTTAATGTGACTTCCTGCTGGACGACAGCAGCAGCCAGGAGCAGCCAAGATTAATACACACAACACACTTCTCTACGCCTGTTTTTCTCATCTCCCTTCATCGCCTTTTCAACTGTGACCTCTGACCCCAGCCTGACCCAGGTTTAATGTGACTTCCTGCTGGACGACAGCAGCAGCCAGGAGCAGCCAAGATTAATACACACAACACACTCACATGCATTTGTATATTCTGCCTCCCTCATAACACACACACAAACACTCGTCCAGAGACTGCACACAGATCTCTCAACACACACATTTCACAATTTTTAAGGGTTCCTATTTGCACAAATGCACATCTTTAAACTTCTGTGTGTGTCTGAACTATTTGCACACTTTGAATAGACACACACAAATGCTTACGACATCACAAGAGCCCCCAGAGGAAGGATTCTGTTCCAAAAACAAATACAGTGACACACAAAGAACACTTCACACGCAGTCATTTTCACTCCCAGCGCCCCATTCACCTGGCAACTGTATTTATTCATTTCCTAAAATTAATAAACAGCAGTATCTCACATCCAGCCAACCATAACATCACTTCACCTCACCAAGTCCTGAAGTAAAGGGACAGAAAAACTGTCATTGTCCTCTGAAGGGACAGAGCTGCAAGTCAAGTACTTAGAAGAAGAAGATGAGCAGAGGAATGCTGAAGGAAACAATGGGATTTCTCCTGGTCAAAATGATGAGAAAATGCTATTTCATATTATAGCATTAACATATTATCACCATATAAAGTAGACACGTATTGTGAAAACGTGCTTATTTACTCAACATGTAATTAAGCACATTTACACAATTCAGTCAGGCAACTCATGTTTGAAATCTTCAGACAGACAGTAATCTTCAGTCGTTTAGCTGATAAGTCTTGTATCTTGGCTTATCGCTCCGCACACATATGTTGACATAGAGATGATGAGGAATGATGAGTTACTCCCCCACCTGAGCATGCAGGTGGCCGCTGAGCTGGTGGTGGGGCTGATGTTCATGTTTCTAACATGTTTCTATAATGTAAAACCTTCCTAGTTCTGCTTTTGTCTCCACCAACTCCTGACAAGAAAAACGTTGCTCTTTAGGTGCTAAATGCTCCGTGAGGTTCACCAGCCAGCAGTGTCTGTCTGCTGTTTGGTGTTTGGGAGGAGGTGGAAACTGGATATATCAGAGAGTTTTCACTGAAAAAAAGCCGCATGCTGCTAGTGTAATCTAAAATACATCACAAAGTCTGACATCAGTTACATGAAGGACTATAAGCTTCAATTTGGCCAAGTGGATTTTGACTGGTAGCATGATGAAAGTCTTCCATTGAGAGATTGATCCTCTAGTAAATAAGGAAGTTTTTACTTTAGGGCCAAACCAGAGTCACCTCAGGGTCACAACACACACCAACTCCCACCCCTGCCAGGCCAGTGGTGACAAATATATAATATTTGTGATCAGTCGGCTGCGTCACACCCAGCACTCATCAGCGGTTAAAGACAGAGTTTCTTCTTCTGCCAGCTCTGCAGAGGTCATGCTGAAACTGCACACAGTCACTGCTACACACTTGGACATGGACTTGGATTTTCCAGACGTGCATGGATTTAAAAAAAAGATGTGTTTCTTCTCTTTTCCACCCTCAGCTTAATGCATGGCTGCACTAACTCAGATTTGCACGGTCAACTGCTTTAATCTTCCCTTATTTCAACAAAAGTTCATAAAAAACAAATCACCACATTGCATTACATAACTGCAACACCCGCACTCACTCACAGCCTAATAATAAGTACATTCACACTGTCTGTACACACAGGGCTGCCAGCAGCTACAAAGACTTCCCCTCAGCTTATTTGCATATTCAGATGTACCAATTGGCTTTTAGGTCACATTAACTTCTATTCATCTATGGATACTCACAGTCATATAAACATTTGTTTTATATCTGTATTAGTACATTTCAGCACCATGTCAACCACGATGCTCACCTGTTATCAGTGAACACACACATCGGTTTAACGCATCAGCTGAATGATCTCCTGAACTGCAAACGACCGCTGTAGCTGCCCAACATGCCCTTGTGCTTTGTGCCAGTCCATGCAGCCATGCATACAGTCCAAGTGCTATTGAATAAACATATTATGCTAGATAGTAATGAGTAAAACAATACATGGACACAATAAGGCATAATAACCAAAGGGGGCTCACTTTTATATTCAGTTATTATAAATAGCACACTCGTATGTGCCTGTACAGGGACGACACACCACTAAAAATATAAAAATCTGTCCATTTAGTACACAGAAAAAAATCTTTATCACAGTCATCACTATGCAGACATTTCCTTTGAACATTTATCATCATGATGAGATGCTTGTACCATACCAAAGTTCTATTGTAACTGAAGATTTGATCATAATTTACACCTTTTACAACAATTCAATTGCACCACAAAGTCATAGTACATTTACATTTTTGACCAAAATGTCATATTTTCATAACAATTAAATTAATGTTCTACTTGAATAAGAACTGAGGTTTTGAACATGTCATGACTGTGGAGAGTTATTTTCTGACACTGATATACTTCCATACAAAAATATATATAGATCTATACCAACACAAGTTGCGAATACAATGTTATATATATATAATAGATTCTTACCAATACAAAATTATGACCATAATAATATAGTACCATGCCAGTGCATGCAAATAGTCCCATGTAAACATTACATTAGATTTCTTCTCTTGATAGTTAGTCTTTTATAGCACAAAAGCCAACCTGGACAGATGCATGCTGACATTAAAAACCACAGGGACCTTTTTAAAGTCTGTCATGAAACAATATAATTTCTTAAAATGACATTTTTTTTTAGTATTGAACAATGAATAAAAACACTTTTTAAATTATTAAAAACAGGTGGAACTTTAGTTAACAGAGACTGGAGAGAAAAAAACAATCTTCCTCTCACAATTTTAAAGTTACATTCATGAATCCTCTTGTACAATTAAACAGACTCCAAAGCATTGCAGCTACAACCTAACTTGGTGAGGGAACACCACCAGTTTATGGAGGCAGATGTAAGACACACAGTAAGGTCAGCAAACTTTGGGTGGCTAATTGTCGACATTACTGACCTTGTTTGCTGTTTGCTTTTACACTATATTTTAGCATTTACCAGGATCCCTTTTGTAAATTATTTGGTTCATTATTGCAAAAGTTACACAGCCTTGCTTTAAAGCTAAATATTCATAATACAGCTGCAGTATATTGTAAAATGCATGGGCATTATTTGATGCAGAACAAAACACTGTAGAAGGTTGGTTGTTGGTAGATTTCTGTCATATTGTAGGGTTAGGGGTTAGGGATAGATTTTAAAGGAATGGACACCTTTAATTCTGCAAGTGTACAGCTGCACCATAAGAAACACACAGTGTATGTGCTCTTACTGTAGCTGTAATGTGGAGCAGCACAATTTAAAGTAAAGACTGGCTTGCCTATCTGTGTTAAAGAGTTTCTATCTACAGTCACAGTTATCTCCTGTTAGTGCCAGATTTAATTGTCACATTATAGATTGACTCTAGGAAGAGGGATCAATTAGCATTAAGGAGTACATGGGAGTCAAATGAGTTCACTGACATCTTTTTAAATGGACATCGGTGCCACTTCCTAATAAGTCACCCTTTATAAGGACAAATGTAGATGTAGGTGAAAGTTGTAATCAATCGGCGCTTAATCAATCTTTAAGTAATCTAATCATTTACTTTAAAAATCTTTAATAAGCCATTAAAAAGAAAGTCAAGAGAAAATTATTGTACTGCCATTTATAGCTTCATTATCAACAAAAAAAAAAGAAAAACATCATCAAAAATTTTTTTTCATAACCTGGCCCACCCAGATCACAGAGCAGAACACACATATAGAGTCAAATGTTCTCAGCTGTCAGCTGGATAAAATGTGATATCAGAGCATCAGTGGCACACAAACACTGAGGTTCCTTTGTGCGTTCATTCACCTGACAGACATCACTAAATTGGACTCATTGGTCATATTTACATGCGTTTGTCCCTGCTGTGTTGCCTGTTTTAATTCATTGTGCACATTTTACACTGTTGTTTCTTCTACCCTGTAAGAGTGATGAGTTTATGTGTGGCTGCATGCGTTTACTGTGCCAGCACAGCGAAACCCAATCTGTTTCACGGCACGAGTCGACAGGTGGGCCTATTCAAACAGAAGCGTACCTCTCCCTTCAGACGCATGAGAGGCAGACAACTGAAAAACACAGCTGAAGCTCCTCCTGAGCAGAACCACTGTTACACTGAGTTACACTGAGTTTTCTACTGCGTGTTTTGTTGCCTTTGTGTCTATACGTGTGGTTTCATGTTGACTCTGACAGCTGTGTGCTCACACATACATGTGATCAGTTATTAGGGGGTGCCAGGTTATGTTGCCACGCCCTCCATCAGGTGTTCATTTTGTTCACGCACTAGAAAGTGGTACCATAATACTGTTGTTTTAAAGGAATACTGGCAAGTTCCCCAACAAGCGTTTGCCTACAAAATGCACCATTACAGCTCAAGAACTCTGACCACCTGATGCATGAAGACGTTTTATCTGAACTCCAATTTCTCCCATGTCTTCAAACCAGGGAAATGTAAACAGGAGTGCAGTGTCATTGGATGATGGTGATGTAAACAGAGCTGGGCAGCCAGGTTAGTTGCGGTTGTCTCTTGTGCGTTCTCCACTCATTCTTAGCTTAGCTCAGTTTAGCAGTCTTGTCTTCTTGATCCTGCTGATGTGCACTGACTGCTCCCTGGATCATTTTAGCTGGTGTTCTTCTCAGTCTCTTCAGTCCTCTCTGCCTCGTGGCTGTGCTCTTCCATGGCTATCACACAGCTGGGCTTCCCATCACTGTCCTCAGACTGGTCTGAGTGTGTGTTATTTTGTATAATTAAGGGTATGACGGGTTTTTCATCAGTCCGTGTGATTACACTTGTGTTTTTCCTACTGCTGTGTGTTTTTGAGTTGTTGTGTGTGCTGGTGTGTGTGAGCAGCATCACGGTTGGTTGCCCGTTGTTCTCGTCGGTGGCGACTTCATGGGAATCAGTTGCTGGGTTGCCAGGGCTGGCATTGCCACGGCGACAACAGCAACATAGTATCCTAGCAACGGGCCGGAATATGGCCCTGTACAGGCCGCGGCGGGCGCTTTCGCTCACGAAGCAGTAAAGAGCGGGGTCAGCCACACAGTTCAGGCTGGTCAGCAACAACGACAGGTGGTAGTAGTTAAATATTCCTGGAAATTAAGAATACAGGTCACATGGTTAAAGCAAAACGTTTTCAGGCCTTGTCACTGGTTGAATTTGTCGCCAAAAAAAAAAAAAAATACCTGCAATAAAGTTGCATTCTCGCTCAAGCAGAGTGCGCACCAACAGGAAGACGTGATAGGGGGAGAAGCAGACGAGGAAGATGAGGATGGTGCTGCTGACTAACTGCCTGATCCTCGTCTTCTGATCCGGCTGGGTCCCAGCGCTCCGACCCACAGCACGAAGGACACACAGGTAGCTGATCTGGATGGAAAAAAACGCATCTGGATCAGTGTCAAGATAACTTTTCCGCTGAATAATCACATTTTTAAATTACTGAGATTCCACAAATAAAAGGTCACTGTGGGCATAAAAATGAAATGAAATGTATTAAACTCAACAACGTGATGAATCAGTGATTTGTAAAACAGTTATCCCACCGATAGAATGGCCAATGGGAACATGAAGCCGATGGTGAAGCGGTAGTAGTTGATTGGATACTCCCACGGTTTCATGGGGTAGTGCTCAAAGCACACCGATTGGTTCTTGCGGTCTTTGCTCAGTTCTTTATGGCGGAAGAAAACCACACCCACAGCGATCTCTTTCAGCCAGATGAGGGCACTGACAATCCACGCTGCATTCATAGAGCGAAGAGAGGTAAACCTGGGGACAAAGACAAAAGAGAACACGTAATTAGCATTAAATAAATGCTAATTATGTGTTTAAGGCAACAGTGGCATTACCATAACAAATCCAACATTACCTTAAAGGATGGACCACAGCTAGGTAGCGATCCAGACTGATACAGCACAGGAAACCAATGCTGATGTAGATGTTCTCGTAGAGGAGAAAGCCACACAGCTGACACAACCATTCCCTGTGACGCCAGTCATCGTCCTAAAACAACACGAGCAAATGAAACTAGACTCTAAGTAGATGTGCAGCACAACAGGTTGATGGCACAGATGAAAACTATGACACAGGCGTATTATAAAGATAAACTGTGGAAAAAGACTATATAAAAGGCTATACACAGGAATGTAATAACATGCAAATCATGTCATCTATAAAAGGTCTGGTAAAGTGAATTTCTGTAAATATATGATAACATTTAACTACACTTTGTGATTGTTATTACAAAATTATCTCAGTGGCAATTTTTATGCACAATCATACAATCATGTGTAACAATGACATGACATTTTTGTGCTTACTATGTTTACTACAATGAAAATAATTATTTACATCACTATTCTAAAGACACTGGATCAGTGTTATTACAGCCACTAAAAACCTGTACTGAAATGTTCAGGTAGATAATAAGGGCCCTGCAGCTAAAAACAATCAAACTGAACTACTATGAGTGCACGTCTATCTTCTTGTGTCTGGTTGTTTTGGCATTTCTCTGTGGCACCAACCAGAATGGAAATGTTGGAACAGGTTTGTGTCTGGTGTGATGGATCAGCAGGGATGTTTTCTGCCAGTTTGTTGACTCTTTAATTGTTTAAGTCCTGAATGGAGAGCAGGGGTTCATTGTCACCTGCACAGTTCTGAATGTTTTTTGTCTAAATGAGGACCAGCACTTCTCCTCCCCATTCTGGACGCTGTTCGGGTGAGACAAGTCGTCTCTTTTCATTTGAAACCATCAGGAGGTCAACAGATGGATCTCCAGAGGTGCCGTTGTTGATGTAGAGGTAAAAGAGCAGTGGAGAGAGCACACATCCCTGAGGGACACCAAGTCTGACAGTTCATGTGTTGGATGTGATGCTCCTTGGCTTCACCTGCTGCCTCCAGTCAGAGTTTGTGATCCACTGACCGGTGGAGGCTGGTACAGTGATCTGGATGACTTTAGAGGGGAGGACTTCCTGGATGACAGTGTTGAATGCTGACCTGACTGGAGCTCTGCACATCACCCAGGGGAGTTGGGGTGTTGCACGAAGTAGTGCAGCATGACTGCACCATCCTCTCTCCTGTTTGCTCAGGAGGCATATTGCAGAGGGACCCGCAGGGGGCCGGTGATGTATTTGCTCTTTGAGAAGCAGCAGCTCATTCATTTTGAAGGCCAGAGAGCAGATGTTGGCTAAATGTATTGATGGGAGTTTAGTTTTAAACCTGCTGTCACAGTTTTCCCTGTGATGTCTTCTGCAAATCCCACTGAAAGGAAATTGTCGAACTTTCGAAAGCTGCTCTCTGATACATGTCATGATATTTCATTTTTATTTCTTGTTGCATTAAACAAATCAACAACAAGTAGTTTTAGTTTACCTGGAAGATGTACTGTAGCCACAGTGGCAATGATGCCAGGTACAACAGATCAGACACCGTGAGGTTCATCAAGTAAACCCCCAACTCGTTCTTCTGCTTCAGCTGCAGAGCAGCGTGGTACAAAGAGTACATGTTCGAGGGAACACCCACCTACAATCAAAAACATCATTAATTCTGATCATTTAGACTTTCTAACACAGGAGTTTTTAGATTGTGATCAAATCACAGTCAGTGACAAGTTGCCTACATTTTTAACATTCATCATTTCTACAACATCTGTGCATGGGAACGTTAAAGTTATTGTTTAAGAAATAAAACACAGGCAGGTAACGTTGGGGAAAGATCATGGTTATGATAAATGAAGGCAACATAAACACTTAAGGTTAGGGGAAGATTGTGGTTCCAGTCATTAAGAAGGGAAACGTTAACTACAGGTCTGTGTCAGAAGCCGGTGGTGAGCAGGGTGGGAGCTCGCAGCTGACAGACACAGCAGTAATAAGAGCCGGCTGCGTATTTAAAACACTCTGCTGAAGACGGGATAATGCTCTCAATAAGTTTTGGCTCACATTTGCTGTCACAGCCTCATCTACTCATCAAACTAAATGCTTTCTCCCCTCAGTACGCTCTCTGTTATTCTGTGGCTCAGTCACAGTCACAAAATATTAATAGAAAACGTCAAAACTTCATTCATCAGCAGGTTTCATCTTCAGTGGTGTTTCTGTGAGTCCACAGATATCTGCAGTCTGCCAGTGATGATAAAATGTTAGTCTGGGCTAAACCACCATTGAAACATATTTCCACAGACTTGGCCAAAGGCCCTGAACCTTTTTAGTGTGAAGTGAAACCGCCACTGTGTTGTCACACCTCATGAACTAAAAACTCCACAACACAGGACAATTCAAAAAACCGTCTTCTGTGCTGAGCATGACCCCCATGATGCAACATAACTGAGCGTCAATGTGACAGTGACAGTCTCAGGAGGAAGTTCAAGAGCTTGAGACCATTTCCTGTGTCACACTGACTTTAATTTGGAAACATCACTTTCCCATCAGCTTAGCAGTTTCATAAAATATTCAGACAAGTCAACAGTTTTTTTCAGGTATTCAAGATGCACACATACTTACCAAAAGCACGAGGATATACACGCAGGAGAAGAGGTACTGGTGGATTTCATGGCTGATGGTGCAGTTTATCACTCCCTCCTCAGACATGTTGAACACCATCATGCCCCACTCACACTACTTCACCTTTAAAATGCACAGACTCACATGCATTTTTTCAGATGCTTTCATGCATACACATAACTACAACTTAACAACACACACACACACACACAAATCCTCATGTTTGTTTGGAGCACTCTGCTGGTGGGGACTGCTGGAGTCCTCTCTGATCAGGTAGTCCAGTTTCTGTCCACTGTGAAATCAGAATTCAGTGTATTAAAGACTGTAAACATTTTACTGTATATTAAATTTACTCCTGTCACTGTGATTCTTCTTTGATAAAATGTACAGGATGCAGTAAGATTTTTTGAGAGCCAGTACTGTCCACCAAAAAGAGGCCACATCAAAGACTCGAATCTGTCCATTTGATAGAAAAGAAGGCAACTTTTACATTTTCATTAAGGATATCTAAATGAAACACACACCTCCAGTCTTCTAGATCTAAGTGACTTTTATGTAGCAGAAATTATTTAACCCACGCAAAACTACTTAACCCACATAATTAAAAAAAAAAACACCCACTTTGGTGGAGCCACCTAAAATTGTGCCACTGTGCAGTTTCCATGTTCACCATCTTAGTTTAGGTTATTAGCATGTGAGCACAAAAGTGCAGACAGCTGAGGCTGATGGGTAAATGGGGGAAATGATAAAGAAATTATGACCTGAGTATGAAATAAACAGCACTAAAACAAGTGATAAGAAAACATAAAGATCCTCACAGTGTGAACATAACTAGCAGTTTGCTTAGCAGTGGGTGGCAAAAACAGGAAACCAAAGTCAGAATTTACTCTGACAGTCGTTACAGGAGTTGACACTGAAGTGTTCCCTCTTAACTGCCATTACAAAGCTGTAATAGCCATGAAAGAACACTATCTGACAAACAGTTACTGCTGAGGTGTGAGCACAATATGAAGAAAATTTTTCTAGAAAAATGTACCAGCCTGTATTTACATGCTCAGCAAAAGTTCAAAGGTAAAATGATCTATGTATATGATGCATTATCAGAATACTACACTGTTATCCTGTGATGTTCAAGATGGTGAGAATTCATTCACTATACAATGAGTATTACATAAGATCTGAACTGCAGTGCTGCCATACAACATCAAGGGCAGTAGATATCGTATGAAACTAGAAAAAATGTTCATGTAAAATGTTGAAAAAGCAAGTTGGTAGGTACAAGAACATTTAAAAAAGGTGACATGTATTTATGTAGATATATAAACTCTGCTAATGAAGACCATGCGAAAAGATTCAATCTTTTTTAATCAAATCGGGTAGTAAAGGCTGTTTACTGGGGAGTAAGCCCACATCAGTAAATCATTATTACTACAATGCATCTACTAAGGTGTAATTAACTCTGCATGTGTCTTATGTTACTGCTGTCATTTCTCTCTATCTTAAGGATGGAGGAGTGGTGCAAAAATAAACGTCCTCACACAGAGATTTCTAATCTTCATATGTAACTGAATGTTGACCTCTGCTGTGACCTTCCCCCACCGCTGTTGACAAGCATGTCCATGTATCATCTCAACAAGTGAAAAATGCAGGCACATGTGCTGCATTTTAGGTCATCCACAGTCATTTTGAATATCAATATAAGAATTCAGTGTAACCTCAGGCTACGTACAGTTTTTACATTTATTTCAGGGTCTGATCCTCCAGTCCTCTTCCTTTCTGTATCATAAACATCAAAAAAGAAACTCTTGTGTAGTCGAACAGAAAAACACTTTGCTGTTTGTGGAATTTGTTCTTCTTCCTCTGTATTTCTGACTTTGACATGTAAATAGGAGGCAAAGCCAGTGGCTGTTTAGCATTTTAATCTCTTTTTCTCCCTCCTGTTGTGTAGAAGTTCACACACAGGGATGGAAGTGACACTGAACAAATCTACATCAAAGTGTAACTGTTTATGAGCAGGCTGTTAGAATAAACCAGTCAGTGAAAATGAGCTGGATTTATGAATCATTGCTTCCTCTCTGAACTCTGGTTCCAAAGGAATACAGAGTCAATGGACAGTGAAGCCTTTGAATATAACCTCCACCATATTTCTTTGCTTTGGCATCCCAGCATCTTTAGAATGGCTCCATAATAACAGGCTATAAAACCATTTACTGCCACTTCAACACAACACACTTAAACCACAAGCATAATCTCTCTTTCTCTCTTTCTTTCTCTTTCTCTTTTGCTCAGTCTGTCCTTCTGTGTGACTCTCTGTTCTTCCTAAATAAACCAGCCAGATTACACAGCTGGGTCTTCTGTACATTCCTTAAGAGTCAGACTAAGAGTCACACACAGATAACAACAGTCTGCATTTGGCATTTAAGTAAGTAAAAAAAAACCCAAGCATAAACCTGCCTGTTGTTCCATTACACATAAAACATCATAAAGTGAGTGTTAGCGTGAATACTTTTAATGCATTTTAATGTATTTTAGTTCACTGCCTATCAGGTGATCACTTTCTTAACTAAATGGGATCACCATCTACAACACAGACAGCAGAAACGCTCAGTTTCCTTTGCTGACTGTAATATTCTGTCAGCTGTAATAATCTGTCTACTATCTAGATTTATATTGTTCTTTCATTACCTTGTGTCATTTCTACTATCAAGCGGTAGAGTTCCTCAAATCATTATACTGAAGTCTAAATAACCAAAGGATAAAGGAAAATAATGATTAGTGTCTTGTTTTTGTTGACAGCTCACAGAAAGGTCCGTTGGTTTGCGGACAGTCAATCAAAACACAATGAAAAGTGCCACAAAATGAGTAATAACTCCCCTAACCCCCCCAACATGTCACACAGACTTATAAAATGGACCTATTCTTTGGATCTTATCCAGCTCATTTTCACTGACTGGTTTATTCTAACAGCCTGCTCATAAACAGTTACACTTTGATGTAGATTTGTTCAGTGTCACTTCCATCCCTGTGTGTGAACTTCTACACAACAGGAGGGAGGGACGTTAGTGTCACACTGGCAGTCGTGTGCTGCAGTGATACGCACGCAGCTGTAGGCAGTGGTATTTTGTAGGTCAAAGTAAATAAATGATCTATTAGAATATTGATGGAACATAAACATATTCTGATCTCACAGTGAAATACAAATAAATACGTTTCTTTGCAGAATCACTTTTTGTTACTTGTTTACTCCTTGCATGTAAACTTGGCAGCAAACCACACGCTCAGTGTTTGTTTAGACCAGACAGCATCAATTATGCCTAAATTCCCAGAAGGAAAGAATTCACAACAACACAGGCTGATGTGAAATCACAAGGCATCACAGTGACCCAAACTTAATCACGCGCACCATGTGCCACCTTAAATTACTTTAATGTAAAATGACAAGTATGTTCACACCCAACGTGGGTAACACGCTCTTCACTCCGTGTGTTTATCACAAGTTAAAGGAAACAATCAAGGCCCAGACCTGAGAATACTCATATCATTAAAATGGAGCTAAAATATTGAACTCCCTGCCTGTGGTGTGGGTTGTTTGCACATCTTCTTTGGACTGTGGCCAACACCACAATTACCCTCCTTTTCTGCTGCTGAGATCTGAATCTGTCTTTCTGCCATCAGACAACAAGAGCAGTACAGTATCATAATTATTCACCTGTGGCCACTTCAGATTGACAACTCACTCAGGTTGGAAATACAGAAACAGAGGCAAATACATCTGGTCAGTGCACAAAAAAACATTTTCAAGATCATCACTTCAAGATTCCTCATGATCAAAAACCTAATCATTTCCAATTGATAAAATGCACCCACCTGAATATAATTCCACTGCTGTATGGTTTCCTCCGTCCTCTCCCCCAAGGATATTAAAACTGTATTTTTCCCAGCAGGTTGTAAATCAGCTTCTATCTCTGGTCCTCTCTTTGATTTACTCTGTGCTTCGGTATGTGCTCTCAGATGTGATTCATCAGCTGCAGTCCTCGTCCAAATAGCATGCTGACATGCATTTTCCTGCGTGCACAAACACGTGTTCAACTCAAATGTAACATGTCTTGGCTGATGAGTACAGCAGGCGAATGTCTCACGGTATACATGTTACAAAATGCATTTCACTTCATCAACATCATCAACAGTTCCCTTTTCACCCATTTACAGATTTAAACCACGTCACTAAACTTCCTCAAAACAATCAACTTTCCCACCATGACCTTCCCAAACGTCATCTCAGCCCATGTCTGCTGAGTAACTCAGACGTGAATCACACAGGATTAATCATCAAATTTCTCTCCAGTCTATGTCACGAACAGTCAAAGTAATGTTGACTCCGTCTTTCAACATTGGCATGAGAGGCGTATCAACTGAAATGATGTGTTTTACTCCTCATAATGTAGCTCACAGAGATCAGACCATAGATCATTTGTTATCATGTGGTGTCACACACACGCTTCACTTCGCTGTTTGATGAGTGTGTTCACTCAGCGGTGCTCGGCCATCTCAGTCAGACGGCTGCCTCTAAGGCTGCAGAAGCCTTCATTCTGAATTACATCAACGTATCATCCAGTTTGCCTCTTTGATACAGACAAGTCAGTGTTTGTTGTTTGTGACATTTGGTAAGAGCAGATTTTGTGACACAAGCTACAGATGCATCAAACCAGAGCATCAAAAAAGGTTGTTGGTGTTTTCCGGTTTTAATCTTAAATCTTACACTGTTGCCTTCTACTGATACATGTTTTTGAAAGCTAAAGCTTTGCTAATGTTTTTTTTTTCTCTAAACCTTACATTTAAGAAAATGCCAGTACGGCAAAGTGTGATACATTTACATGCCCCAAAAATCAATCTAAAAATATCAACTGCATTTCCTGTCTGAGTTTCATAGCTGCAGAAGTTGCCCTCAGTAAAATAACACTTAGACCACTTAGACTTGCTGCTAAGCACTAATTGCTGTGTGGGTTTTTTGCACTGCATTTCCCAGAAATCATGAGCCCACAAAACAAAACTCTTTTTTTCTCTGACCGGTATGTGTGCTTATCTGTGCTCCTCCTAACCAGAGAAATATCCTTCAATTTACTTTGAATAAATATAAATATAAAATGTGTCAACTCTCATATGAAGATTATGTTGTTACTCCATATTTACTTCCAGTGAGTTGTATCTGGATAAGAGAGATGCAATCAGTATTTAAAATCACAGCTACCTTACTGCTCAAGTACAATTACTAACCTCCCTTCAGTTAACCAAACAAAGGAGGTGACTATATTCAGTGAATTTAGGTATCCTGTCACATTAAGATATGTACATTTTTATAGATTTCTGCAGCAACATGCTCCATGACAGCATAACATGAAATAATAAAGCTACTGAAACTAGTTAATACGTGGTCCCACACGACACTTATACACACTGAGATAGGATTTCATTATTAATAACAATATAGGTCCTGTTAAAAGGCCTTTGTCATTTCAATTTGAGCTGAAAAAACAATCTGGTGGTGCACGGTCACAAACAAATCTGCAGTTAATCAAATGGCCACAAACCAGGCACATACTGCACCTGGGAGGTTTGGGGCCGCTGAGGGTCTGGAGCCCTGCGGCCGCTCGCCTGCTTGATCATTCAGCCAAGTCCATATGATAAGCTATGGCCACATCGCAGCAATATGGCCATACAATACGTCGACTATGGCTCTATTATGTGTTGGTCACAGACAGTAGAAGACTACAGACATTATTCATACGCATTATCTGCTTCCCAATATCCCCACACACATTGCGTGAATAAAAAATATTCTCTGTAAAATGATCATGTCTATACTGTGAAAAGCTGCCATGTAAATGTAATAGAGTGTAAACATGCCTCAGTATCCTGGTATTCTCCTAATGAGGATGAAAGCCAGCCTGACTTATTGTAAATAAGATATGAGCTTTCCACAAGCCAGCTTCGCTTCATAATAGTGCAGTATCCTGAGTGACGGATATGCAAAACAATACATCCCTTATAACAGGGCTACTACTAAACACTCACATAGAACATTAACTGAGATGTTCTCAGAGATTTGTAGCAAGAGAGCTAACTGCTTGCTGCCTCTTGTCTGGAGATTGTTAATGGTTTTCCAGAGAGAAGAGAAAAAAGAGGCAGTGAGACAATGATGGGACAAAGAAAGAAAAATAAACTCAATATCATCTTGAGAACTGTTCTAAATCCTCTCATTCTAGTCCACCCAGGCCCATGACAGGGCTTACAAAAGATATTCATCTGAGGTGCCATAAAGTTGTGACACTTAGAACATGTCATGTCATGGTATTTAAGTATCGAGATGTTTCTTGTCACGAGGAAGTCCTGAGTCCCGCTTAAGGTCTGCTGTGACTACCTAAAGGGACCAAAAAACTCAATGCAAGACCACTGAGTCTCCTTGTGGCCAAGGGAAACCTAAGGGGCTTCCAGTTTCCCCAGTAGCACTCCTGAGGACGCATCAAGGGTCCTTATAGGAACCCTGGAACCTTGATGGTGGAGCTGTGTCTCTAAGCGTCCTTATGGGGAGCCTGAAACCTCAATGAGGCCGACTGAGACCTTCAACAGGGCCTCAAGGGAATCCAGTGGCCCAGACAGATGTCTTCTGGGTCCACCTGGGGGGCTATCCAGGGGCCTTTTAGGTTACCTTTTAGGTCTCAGGCTGGGTTTTGCACACCTAAAAGGAACCTTGAGGACATTTCCATCATCAGTGTTCTTCTAGAAATCCTGGGAACCCCTCTATATTCTCCAGAGAATGCCAGAACAGGTGGCAGGACATGAACTACCACTGCATCCCTGACGCTAGATCTGTGAGTCCTCGAGACCTGTTGAGACCAGTTCCCTGTCCTTAGTAGGACATCTGAAGGCCTAGTGGGATTTTTAGGGTGAGTGCACTGGGAGCGTCCCATAATTCCTTTTGTAAGACTCAGGGCTATGTAGGACACAGTTCCTACATCAAAGACCCTTCTAGAGACCAAGCAACCCCTTTTGAGAACACCAAGGCCCTTCAGCAGGTTCATTGGGCCCTCTTTTGGGCCCCAAGCACAGTCTCAAAGACCCGGTGGGCAGTCCTTCAGGCCCCTGGCAGTCCTTGGTCTCCAGATTTAACACTACTGCCTCAGCTGAATTCTAATGTAAAGCCTGACATTACAACACGGGTTGGCTCTTTCTGCCTCTCTGCTAATGTCTGCAAAGCACTGAGATGGCCTTTTTATGGATGAATGAGGTTAGTGTACACAAAGAGTCCCTGCACTCTGTCCAACTGGTGCCCAATGTCTGGGCCTGGACCCAAGGGCCGGCCGTAAGGAGATTAAAAAAGGGTGCTTCAATTATCTGGGAGGAGCACAAGTCAAAAGTAATAACACTGTGATCAGCATTTATTTGTGTGGTTGGAAGAGTTCTGTTCTGACCGGAGATCAAAACAACCTCAATATGAGGAAAAATCTATTACAGCTTATTTATTTCCTTCTTTATTTCTTGTTTTCCATTATCTGGCCACTCTTTAATGAGTATGATTAGTCTTTTTTTTCTCCCTGTGTTGTGTGTGACTCATGCCGTTACTGTAAATAGTAACAACTAATACTTTGACAATGCTGCTGCTCTTCCATTCATGTCACTACAGCTTACTAGCACTCAGTCAATAAGATACCCTGATAAGAATGAGTATATACTGTATGCGATGAATGGGAAGTCTGAATACAGGCTAAATTAACACAGATGCTGTGCTGATCTTCTGTTTTTGTGGGCATGGAGTCAAGGTTGAGTTATTGGGAAAAGTAAAGTAAATCCCTAATCACTCAGGAAGTAGAACTGACTGTGAGCCTGTCTTACATTGTTTCAATCATTTCAAGTCCTTGAAAATGTACGATAGACTGGACGACACTGAAAGCTAATAGTTAACACTAACCCATTCAGACACATCGTCGCTGTGCAGCCACAGTTTGATTCTTCATCTTAAATCAGAGAAAAAACTCCCAAGATATCAAATGTATCAAGATTAATATTGGACAAATGTGTACAGGATGCAAATGAAATGATGTAGCCATAAAAAAAGATGATTTGAATATTTCATCACTCTACATGTACAGCTCGACAGAAACAAGTCATAAATCTTCCATGTTTGGTTACTAGTTCTGTCTGGAGTGTTCAACTCCATGTCACCAAAGAAATGAGCCAAAGGAGCCTAAAAATCTCTACAGAGCCGAGGGAAACTGCAGAGCGAGATGATAACCGTCTAATCGTCAAAGAGATCACATTTTCACTAAATCATGCTTCAAACAGATCCTCGGGCTCACGGGGTTTGATGTGATTCACCACTGCAAAAGAAATCTGATTCACCTGCACTGTTCGCGGCGAAAGCAGGAATCTCAGCAGGAGATTTCAAAAATACCCATCACACACCCCGGCTGGACAACAAGTGCGAATACAAGCTTGGTTTTGGGTCATGTGACCCTCTTAGACAGAGTCCAGTCCATTCTAGTGTAATCAGTGACTCGGTTACTGTTCTTGTTCTCTCCTTCTGAGAATCTGACAAACATAAGCTAGAGGAAGGATGTTTCTGCTAAGCCACGCGTCAGTCAGTCAGTCAGCCTGTCGGAGAGTGAGTGAGCAGACCACAGCCTCTGAGGTTATCCAGCAGTCGCTTCTGGCCTGCAGCCAAGAGACATGTGAAGGCCACCCCTCCTGATCACAGCAGCTACTTTATTACGTTTGTGATCTTGCTGCAAGAACTTGTGTTGGGTAATCAAAGAGTTTATTATATGTGGCTGCACAGTTTGATATATTAAAGAGAAATCAGTGGGCCACGGGAGGTGAAAATGAGGTAGTCCACATTTCTTTGCACATGGTAGCTCCATAAATATTCCATGAAGCGCCACAGTCCATCAAGCAGCCAACAGTTTGAGCCCTTTAAAGTCACCGACTCTGCAGCTGCTGCAGCTTCTCCTCCTGCAGCCCCACACAGCGAACACAGGCGTGACAAGTGTTTCTGACTCCAGCGCGGTGTCTCCCCAACAGCAGCACTCTCCATTAATAGTTCAGATCGATAATGAATCAGAGGGGATCTACAGGCATCCAGCCTCACTCAGCCCACATCAGTCAGTGAACTAATGACGCTTCATCCTCTGCGTAACCGTCCACATTCAACAGGAATCACTCACTCCAGCTCATTGGTCCACAGAGACAAAATGTGAGTAAACTACAGAAGATCAAGTTCAAGCAGCAGTTATTTCCACTATGATATGAAATAAAGATGTGGATTTCTTACCGAGTCTCTCCGCTCTGAAGCTCTGCATCAAACTGACCGCCAGCTTCCTCACACCCTCCCTCCTCTTTCTCTCTCTCTCTCTCTCTCTCTCTCTCTCTCTCTCTCTCTCTGTCTCTCATACACAGACAGGCTTGGGTCTCCCTCTCTTACTTAACTATGCTCACACACACACACACACACACACACACTGCACATGCCAAATATGTGTCAGAATGGAAAGCAAAGCCTGACGTTCAGAGTAGAGCGTAACCTCCCTGTGTGTTCACGTGTTCATTAAAATTTGCAGCCCAACTGTGGTGTGTACATCATGCAAATGCCTCCCAGCCTTTCTCTCTGACTGCTGGCTGTTTGCTGTGGCCAGGTTTTGTGTGGATTTTCTTGTTTTGTTTTTTTTTCTTCCCATAAACATCTGTCTGTGGCCAGTGAGGCTGATGAGAGTGAAAACAGAGAGGTGTCGGCACAGAAAGCAAAACAGTTAAAAACACTCATGAGCTCTGCGAGGCTGCAGTGTCTTAAAGTGTCTTAAAAGAAGTGTACACCGACTTACAGTCAGTCCTACCTTCATGATAAAGTTACTTTTTTCATCAAACTTTACACTGATTCCGCCTCATGGTTGAATTGTAGTGTCAACAACTATGAGACATTTCCAATATTTTGTCCACTCCACGTATGTCAGTGGGGGCAACTTACCAACTATGTATGCAAAGTAACTCATTACACTACACATACACGTTTAAGTCAGTCTAGGTCAAATTCCTTCTGCGTTTAAACCTGCTCGGCCCACAGACCGACTCTCACTCTGGTGGTTAGTGGGGAGGAGGGGAGCTCCAATGATTCAGATTTTCAGAGATCAGCTTCCTGTTGCAACAGCTTTCTCCCCGCGGTCTGAGAAGCACCCATTTCATCCGGTGAGTGAACGTCAGCTTCTTGTCTCTATTGCACAGTTATCTTGTCTTTCCTATGTGTCTGCGCTCATGCATCGACTCTCACACTCTCCTCTGTCTGCTCATGTCTTGCCTCCTCACTGCAAACTCTGCTGACGACTTTCAGCATTTCACTGACTGATAATGTCTGGAAAACAAAAAGGGTACAGAAGAGAAAACCCCCTCAGATAATACATGTAAAGATATACCAGGAAAGTCAAACCTGCTTGTAGCTAAATAACAAGAAATTAAAAAATGGAGACAACGCAAATGTTAAAAAAAAGAGCATCTATTGGTGTCATATTGAATTTTCAAAGAACTTATGTCCACTTAGAACAAAAAAAGACAAGTCATCACTCTTCTGAAACTCTTCAACCTCTGTGTCATCACTGGTGACTCTTCTCCACACCGCGACCTCTCTGCCTTTCTCTGTCGTTTCGCCCTTTCACTGGCCACTTAAAGGACACAGTGGCTAAATTAAAGCCCTCGTCTGGTCCCTTAGATGTTACGCTGCAACGTTTCTGAAGTGTTGTTCCCACAGTTTTATCTGCTGTAAATGTCTCTCTGTCCACTGGCTGCGTTCCCTCCTGCCTAAAGCACGGCCACTGCTCAAGAAGCCCAGTCTTGACCTTCTGGATTTTCAACATTTTAGACCCATTTCTACACAACTATTTTTATCAGAAAGAGGCTTTTAGAGGGTTTATGTGTTTTTATGAACCATTATAATATCTTTGCCAAATTTCATGGGTGGAGGATGTCCAAAAGTCCTCACACAGAGTCGTGGGGGTGCTGGAGCCGATCCCAGCTGCCCAGAAACGTCCCCCGCTGAGTGACCACAGAAATCTGGTAAATCTGGAAATCAGAAATCATTCTTTTTTGCCCTGCAAAATCCATCACCATCATACATAATTACATAAACACATTACATAAAAAATCTGGGTTCCCTGTCTAGAAACATCACACCTGCAGCCAGAAGCTGTAATACTGTAATATTATGTAATATGTGACAGTGGCCTTTATTTGAAAAACAATTTACAGAAGCTGTTCAACAATTTTACAATATCTGAAGAAAGGATCATATCAGCTCAGCTCCAGCCCATCTTAATGATTTTAGGCTTTTAATGGTTGCCTCCAAAGTACTTCACAGTTTAGCTCCCAGTACAGAGCTGCCTCACATCAGACTGAGCTCTGCTGGCTGTTTTATTCTTGTTCTTTTCTTTATTAGTTTTATCTTATTCTTTTTTTTTTAATCAGTCCGATAATAAATGTCATTATTATTATTATTATTATTATTATTATTACATGTTAATAGAATGACAGTGACCTGTTTATTCATATTAGGGTTGGTTGGAAGAAAGTGACTCATTGTGCTACTGCTCCACTTCAAAATAACAAACCTTCATACGCAAATGTGGTTTCTCTGTTGATAAAGCAGCATGTAACTGACATTCGGTCAGGAAGAGGGCTGACGTGTGGGCTAGGTTCAGTTAACGTTTCACTCACAGTTTCCCCTCCAAGGAAAAAGTTGAGTGCATTTGTTCCTTCTCATGCATATCAGGAAAAAATAATCTATTTATTTCAACCTCATTCTGTGTAATTGTCTCTTATAAAACAAGCAGATGAGAAGACATTTTGATACACGATACAACCACACAAACTCCTCCACCTGCTGCCGTCTCACAGCTGGTATCCTTCAGGCTGTAAGACTCAGCTCTTGAGCTTCACTTACTCCTGATTAATATTTAATTTAATTAGTTACTTAATACTGTCACTTTACCCTCTACTATCCATATACTTTGACATCTCTGTGTATATATATTTATATACTTTATTACTGTTACCTCCACTTGACCACTTCAGTCTCAAAAGCATTATAGTTGTATTTTATTTCTACTTCTATATTGGTTACATTCCAATATATATGATATACTATTCCTGTTTGTCTGTCTACATATTTCTACATAATGTTAGAGGGAATCTTCATGATTGAATGAAGGAGAAAAATGCTGGTGGAGCTGTTCATGAAGTTGTCAGCTTGCACCTGTAAAGAAAAACTGTGATGCATCAGTTCAACTTTATAAATCTTTATTACCAAAAAGCTTTTGGGTGTAATGACATCAGCCTCACTTTCTACTGAATCACACTAGTAGCTTTCTAAGAGTAGTGACATCACAGCATCAGCGTCAGCGAGTCATAAAGTGAACTACAGCAGCTGCTACTCGAGTAACTGCAGGAAACGTTAGTGACGTCAGCTCCTCCTCACCTTCTGCTTTCACTTCTCCTGAGTTCTTCACAAGTTGCACCAGACATTTGGCGTCCTTTCTATTCATGTTTTTATTCAGTGAAAGCTGCACAACGGCTCCACATCTGAGGGGAGGCAGCCCGGTGCTCCACTGAGGGTAAAGCACCACGCTAATGACAGGAACAGCCCCCAAACTGGTGTATGAATGAAGGGACTGGTGGGACAGTGAGACAGACTGACACACAGGTAGTCAACAAAATACACAGATAGACAGGAAGCAAACATACACACACACACACACACTTTTCATAAAGTTTTTTTCAGAAAGTAATATTGATTTTTTATGCGATGGTGTTGCAATATGAAAAAATGAAAAAAAATGCTTCTGAGAATCCAATATTTTTCTTCTTGACATCAGCACATTGGCTTTGACTGACACACACACACACACACACACACACAATAATGCAGAGAAGATAATAATAATGCAGAGATGTTTAGTGCAGACATGAGCAGAAGCACACAGATGAGCAGATAAACAGACAGGTTGCGTCACTGACGGCAGCATCAACCGCCGGCGCGTCACACCACGTCACTTCACCCGCTAACACGACCTCACTACAATCTTTTCTTAAAGTATCATTATAAACTCTACACACAATAAAGGTTTTCAGTGAACCACAGGGTTTACACCAGTTTACAGGAAACAATCTGGATTTGGGTTTTTTTTGGTATCAAACATTTTCATGGTAAAGTTCCAGCAGATTTTACAAAACAAATCGTGAGCCCTCCAATATTTGACCAGCTTATAAAATCTAATGTACAAATGTTACAGGTATAATAATTTATCTTGTTGCATATTGACACGTGAATTTGTTCTACAGGTGAGCGGAAAGGTTAGTGAAGGGTTCCAGTCAAATCTTCATTTTCACAACTCCAGTGTTACATCTTCCTCCCCCTCATCCTCCTCCTCCTCATTCTAGTGCTTTTAGGAACGTCTCTGCCCTCAGGTCAGTCAGAATGCAGGAAGAGCAGCTTTGTATTTACAGACAGCAGTACAGGCTAAAGGTCAGTTAATCGGCATCATCTTCATCATAATGTGACATTTTCTTACCATGAACATCATCATCTGTCTCCATCAGACACGTTCATTCATTTCTCCAACCTCTTCCTCCCCCTCTTCCTCCTCTGTCTCTGTTCAGTGGGATTCAAAGAATACACAGGATAACTAAAATAATCCCAATGTGAAGTCACCTGACTCTGTTTTAGCGCCAGTAGTAGTATTGCAGGAATGCTTGATGGTTATTGTGATAATGCCGTATATTTTAAGCCACAGTGATCGTAGCATGAGCAACATTCTCAGCATACGATGGAGTAAAAAGATAGTAAGGTGCACCGAGGTCTGAGATTCACAAGAGATTTGGATGGCTGTGTTCTCTTTGCATGACGAGTCTGTTTATCAGAAGAGTTATCAAAAGCTTGGTGTCATTAAATACAAACTCTTACCTATCCAGATCACACTGGTCTGGATTCAGCCTCACACACACACACACTTTCTCTCTCTCTCCGTTGTGCAGTGCTTACAAGTGTCTGGCTGACTTAGCGTGCAGCAGCACACCCTATCAAAACACAGTGGTTTACCCAGTGGTGTGTGTGTGCATGTCTCTGTGTGTGTGTGTGTGTGAATTAAGTCCAGCTCAATGGTTAGCAAAGCCACAACCAACCCCCTCAGGGACAATGCCTCTGTGTCTGTATATATCATTATATATATGTGTGTGTGTGTGTGTGTGTGTGTGTGTGTGTGTGTGTGTGTGTGTGTGTGTGTGAAACTAGTCTGGGATCAGGCCAAACAAAATTTCCAGTAAAGTGTCAGAGTGTTGCATGCTGGGACAGAATCTAAAGATGGAGGGAGAAAGACTGTAATTTAGCTGGGAGGAGCTGATCCATCTCTGTCCTGTTTATCTGTCTGTCCTTCTGTCACTATATCCGTCTTCTCTGTCCACCACTCTCTCCATCCCAGCATCCCTGCATCTATCCACGCGTTTTCTCTCTACACCCCTTTTCTCCCACACTTGCTTCACCTCTCTTTGCTGGAATCCCTCCTGCCCCCCCACCTCGTCTTTTCCAGTGTTTGTTCCAGATAACAGAGGAGCAGAGGAGGGGCCAGAAAAAGGAGGAGAAATCAGATACATTCAGTCGCTTAAGTTCAGTCCTCCCTCTCGGTGATGGCTACTTCTTGGCATACAGTCCTGTAGCGTTGGTGGCATCCAGGTCAACGTTAGTAGGGGCAGACAGCGGGTCGGTCAGCAGTCAGAGAGTTCCAGCTCATAGACTGAGCCGATCCTTAGTATTCTAGTCCACATTCACGCATGTAGCACTTGTCCTCTGTTCCTGCAGGCTTTAAGTGTTATGGATTCTCAGACTCTAAACATTTCAGTGTCCATCTCGCTCCCTTAACGTGTTAAAATGAGCACTTTTAAAAGAAACTGCATCTGGATCATCATCTATTCAAAACATCCACAGTTCATTTTCAAAAAGCCACATATACCAACACAGTTTTTGACTCTTTTGGTCGCTCCTTTTGCCCCAGAAAAAAAACAAAACAAAGCCATTCTGTGGGCTCAGGCTGCTCGCTGGATCGCAGTAAACATGGTGATAATAAAACAGTAGAGGCCATTGAATTCCAGCATTATAGTGTTGTAGTGTTCAAGTCTAAATCCTTTAAAAGACAGTCAGAGAGCTCCTGTCTATATTGCATCCACCTCAGAAAGATCCAGCTTGTGATGGAAAATGGTGAGAAGAAACGGACTCCACAGATCCAAAGGTTGAGTGAGATTGAGTTAAAAACATTGATTGTGTGCAGCTTCATGAGTTTTAATCAGCTGTCATGGCAGGTGGCGTGTGGAAGCAAGTTTGGTTGTTCACTTACAAACGTTTATTCTAGAAAACACAAGCCGAACGGCTCCTCTATGCAAAAATGTTTTGAGATGTGTCTTTGCTTTCCAGGATTTAGACAGGTTTCCAGTTCATGTGTTACTTGAGCAAAGCTTCCAGAGTTATTTATGCACAACAGAGAGAGCACAGCCCAGATGGGTTACATGTATCTGGTCCAGTATTCAGCCCCAGAAGAGCACGATCAGTATTTGGTTCCTGACATTATACAGACAAACGCCATCACTTGCCATGTTTAGACACAGCCGTACTCATACCACACAGTCTGGGGGTCGTTGTTGGGGTCAGGGGAGGCCGGTGTGCTTTTCGGCCGTTCCACAGAGGCACATCTCGCTCTCTCACTTTCCTTCTTTATGTGGGAGGAGTCACCCGGCCGCCCCTCCCCATGCTCACAAGGTTCATCTGGCCGTGTGGTAGGCACAGCCCTGACGGGAGTTACCATGGCGACCTCTCCACGGTGGTGGTAGGAGGAGGATGATGATGATGGGCCATTCCGGGAAACAGGAGTCCTCCCCCTCTCTCGTTCTCTCTCTGCGAGTCTCTCAGTCTGCAGGTTGAGAGAGGACGAATGGTGTATCGGCAGGTTCAGGAAGCTGCTGTCTCCGTGCTGACCGGTCGGACCAGCAAGTCGAGCAGAGAGAGGCCGTTCTCTCCCGTTAGCCCCTCCCCCTTGTCTACGAACAACCACGTCTGATTGGCCTTCATTTCCACGGAAACTGTCGGGTCCGTTAGAGCGCAGCAAATCAGCGGACGCCAGGCTGAACGCCCTGCTCAGTGATTGGCTGGTTCTCTGGGCGACGTGCTGCCCTGAAGCTGGGGATTGGCCTACAGGTTGGCGAGGCGAGGGCTTGACATTCTGGCCGGGCCTCTGGCTGGATGAGTGCACGGTGGGAGTAACATAGCTAGTAGGAGTCACCTGATCTCTGCCAGCTGGCCCAGAAGGGGCGGGACTTCTGGTGAAATAGTCAGTCATCAAGTCCTCCCTGCTTCCTGTCGACACCTGGACAAAGGAAAAGCAATTAGAAAGAAGAATAATAAATAAGAGTTTTTAGGGTTTAGCTTATGCCGAGTTTCCAAGTGACTTTGGACTCTGTGCAACACATAAAAATGATGCCACTCATGTTGACTTGTACTGTTTTTCACTAACAAATACCAAGGCTGAATTAATCTGCTGGTCTCAGGTCAAACATTTGCTGCTGGGATCCATTTGAAGCACTGACCTACTTCCTGTCTTCTGTGTCGTATGTACTGTATATCCTGCCTGAGATACTCACATAACACTACCTGGTGTTACCATGGTTTTCAGTGTTTGATTAAAGTAAACTTCATTTAGGAATATGGAGCATGTAGACAAACCTCTGTTCCACAGGTAAGAAATGTATAATTGCAGTCTTAATTAAAGATCCAGAGCTTGAACGGGGCTTCTCAACAGTATGTTCTGTGAATGCTTTGTGTTTACATGAGGTATTTTTAACTAGCTAATATTTTCGTTATCAACTGCAAATGATTAGATTGGATTTGTGTGTCTGGACAACATCAGCCTATTAGCATGGGTTGCTATTGGTGACAATGTGGACATCGTACTCTGGTATGCTGGTGATGTTGCTTTTCAGAAAAGAAGCATGAGAAATGGGGAGCCATCACCTGAAACACTCCACACACTCACTCTGTTGGGTGGTGGTGAAGAACTCTTCCACTGCACCACACAGCAGTGTGAGTGTTCGGAGCGCCGCGCTACTGTGGAACTGACGCTGTCATTGTGTGACGCATTTCGCCTTGGTTATGGTGCCTAAAACTGCCCCACCTCCTTCCCTCTTGATCCCACCCCCCAACACCCCTTCCTTTTCTCACCCGCCTAATTAACAGCCTCTCAAAGACACCTACACTCAAACCCTTCTGATGAATTACAGACCTGTGTCTCTTTTACCATTTCTTTCTAAAACACCTGTCTCCACCAGTCTGGATTCAAGGCCAGCCCCTCAACAAAGACGTTTTATGATTTCATCAGCTCTGCCATTATTCATATGTGTATTCAGTAGCTATTTTTGAGTTGAAATCTGGAACAAACATTCATGCAAAAAGTTGTTGATGAATAAAAAGAAACTTTTTTTTTTACCTGAACAAAACTTGAACAATTATACATACGTTTTGTTTTAAGTGCAACTTGTGCCACTGACTTGACCATTAATACTGACTACATACCGATGACCATTATGTCAGTGGTACAAAGTGTTATTGGTTAGTGTAATAACAGTGATGCAAGGCTGGCATTCTGTAGTGCAGTTACAACAGCAGCAGCATGTGAAAAGAGAACCACTGCATGCCGGTGGGGAGTGGTATCCGCCTGTTAACCACAAGTGACATGGCCCTTATAGGTGCCATATGCCAGTAGAATAGCAGCAGCTGCTGTGGCAAGCCAAAGACGAAGAGCTAAAAACTGAGTCACACCACTAAAGCCAGAGTGGAATACTTTCATTTTTTAACTTCTGCCCTGCTGGGTTTCCTCTCCTGGGTGACTCCCTCAGTCTTGGCAATGACCATTCAGGTCAAAGAAGTATCTGAACTCTATATCTAATTCAATAATATCATGTATATTTGAATCTTAACAACTATGAAGGCCTCTCCCTCTCTGTGGATCATCAATGAGAAATATTATGGGTGTTGAAGATGTTAGAATCTCTCATTTGCACTTGATTAATGACGTAAGTAAGATGTTCGGTGAAGTGATATTCTCACGCTGAGTTCCAATATTTGGCTGAATTCGTACATATGGAGATGACAGGCTGCAATGAAACATCTGATTTATAGGCAGGAGTCTGTTTTGATTAGAGGTGAGAATGGGTGCTCTCACAAACTTGGACAATGACTAGTAAAGACTGCTGCAGTGACTAATCAAAGATCTGTTGCTGACTTCACGAGCCAGCTGTGTGATCTGCTCTGCTTTATACCTATAAAGGGCAGATCACACTGCTTTCATTATTACTCAGCAGAGGTCAGCACATCTCAGATGTGCAGATGCATGATGAAATAAGATCCATCTTATAAATAAATCTTCTATTTCACATGGAACATGCATCATTCTTTCCTGTGAGATGCATGATGTAAACTGCCAAAAAAATCCAGAGTCTGAAAAGTAAAAGTGTTTTTACCTCAAAAAAGGAGGCATCACAACAATATTAGTCTGCTTTTCAAACATAAAAGAACTACACATGGTACACCTATGATATGTTGAACAACAGTGTCTTCTTTACACCGATATCTTTGAAACAATGAGATTAAGAAAATACATGGTCTGTCTTTGCTGTCTTGAGATTAACTGTTTATGAGTGCAATATTAGCATTTAGAATTTAAATTTACTATACAAATGTTCATATAATCATCATTTCTGTGGGTGTTGTTCACATCATGAACAGGAAATTAATAAAGGGAAATAACATTATCTTCAGTTTTGTTTCAGGACTGTACTGCAAGTCTTCTTTAAATTTAATGAGGCAATCAAAAGGTTGTATCTATTATTACATTACATTATTACAAGTTGCTGCCTTCAATATGCACACCAAATGATTGTTCAAAGATGACAGTGTGCCCCCGTCACCACACTCAACAGCACTATGTTTGCTTTGGAAGGGATCCATAAATTTCTAGGACCTACTGTCCCGTCTGCCCTCTGAACGTCCATCACTGTCTGGTTTGAATCGGCCATCAAACAGAAAAGGAACAGATCACAACGGGACACCCAGGACTGCATTCCCACTAATATGTCCAGAGCCAGGTAACAGACAGGAAACATCCCTGCCAATCCTCCACACGAACTTCTTCACCCAACAGGAATGCACTACAGAACCTGTTTCTGCTGTTTCAACTTATCTGTGGAAGTAGATTTAAAGCAGCGGAAATAAAAGGTGTAATGGAGTCAAATTCCTTGTATTTGCTGATTCTCACTGGGAAGTCGTTTTTTAAGAAGGCTTTCAGAACATTAAGCAAAAGGATGAACAATGGCTGGCATCATCAGCTGTGTTTTAAGGTGAAACTGAACTTTGAATCCATTGGCCCAGTGCTAATGTATATGTGTATGTGTGTGTGTGTGTGTGTGTCAATGTATGTCTGCCAGCATAAAGAAAGACCTCATTACATCTGTTTAATATTGTATGCAGGCATTATTTAAAGCATGCTTCAGTCCTGCATGTGCTAACTCACAGTGGATGTAATAGAGGATTAACCACAACCAAATCATCAAGCAGCGAGAAAACAACAGTTAAGGTGACACAGACAGCAAACAGAAGAATCTCCTAATTTTGCCAACGAATAATTAAACTCCTGTGGGTTTGTTAACGGGTTTTTTCTTGGTGGGTGAAGAGACCATATAGACCAACAGACTGCAGCTGGGCTGGACACCATTATCAAAAGTACTGAACTTGTGATTCACATAAAAAAACACATTCTGTTGTTTTTTACAGTGACTCATTTGTGACTTGTAAATATTTCCCAAATCATTTCTCCCCTCTGACTTGACCTGTACACATCCCGTTTAGTAGAAAAACAATGACCCATGTGATTTATTACCTGTGAGTCACTTCTCAAACTTTGCATTTATTACCACAGGACTAACTATATTTCTTGTGAATGTAGACACAGCATATGTTGGCATTAAAAAAAAAAACAACTTCTTGTGATATCTGCACACATTACCATAGGAGGTGACTGCAGGTTGCTCTCTTGGAGAAACTCTTCCAGTGTTACCATCTCACTTCCAGGAGAAGATGGGCGGGTCTTAGTCCTAACTCCGCCTCCGCGCTGTGGTTGGGCCCTTTGGGGTGTGTGGTCGTATGGAAGAGTGGAACTACGTGACAGAGTCTGTTGTGATTGGCTGAGACCCATGACGTCATTACTAGAGAGGCTGGCCGAGCGAATCTTGCAATCTGATGTATCTAAGACAAGTAGAAACATAAGTCATTTCAGTCTTTATTTATTATCCATAATGAATCAAAGCAAGATTTATATGTATTTTTACACATCATCTGCTAAATATTGCCTTAAGCAGAGTCAGCTGTTACAACATAAGTGTACCTCTGCAGTTGACAGGTGAGTTGGAGCTGGAGGTGTTATGGCTGAAGTCCGCTGACCCTGGGCGGCCACCCGTGTTGCCATGGTGACCAAATGCATCAGACGTGTTGTGGTGAGGGTCTTCATCAAATAAAAAACCTGAAATATTCCAATATGTACCATCATAAATACACTCACCGTCTAGCTGACCTGAGAAATAAGGCCTGTGTATCAATAACCTGGCTTACCTCTGGGCCTGCGGCTGGGGCCTTGTCCCAGTCTGGAGCTGGTGTTATTGGAGAGGCCCACTGGGGATGACTGATGGCTAGGAGTGGAGCTGAGAGCTTTATGGGCCTGACCTGGGGGCAGAAACTCACAGTGATTTCTCAAGGAGGAAAACAATGTCTTACTGCAGGATAATCTAAATATATTAAATAATATAACACACCTATCTATTTTATATGCCTCATGTAGTGTATATAGTAAGTCAAAAGGACATCTCTCCTCCTCCATTGCAGAATGGATAAGAGTTGCATAATACTCTTATGCTCTTTCCATCCCATTGTTTTACATTTTCAAGCAAGAAAGATAAGACTTCTTCAGAAACCTGACAAAGTATCAGGTTGGAATTTGTGGACTAAATGAAAAGCGAAATTATTCCAGTTGCTGATTTTGTAGTGTAGCTACAAGCTACCAGTGTTGTTAGTTTGGAGTAATTATACCATCTCAGTTTGATTAAGGATTAATTAATTTAATTAATTGATTTAACATGTTCTCTGGCTTGCTCAGGTTTGCTTGCTGGAATCACAACATTTTCACTGAACCTCATTAACTATCAGTTTATTAATTACCTTGGCCATGTCCATCTTCTCCATTGACACTCTCACTGCTGCCTCCTGGAGTACTGCTACAAAAAACACCACGGCCCCTGTCAGCCAAACCTGCAGACCAAAGGGGAATGTTGTTAGAAAGCACAGAGGACCTGTGTGCCATAGTGTGGCCATAAGTTGTGTGATGTAAGAAAACGTAGAGTAGCAAAAGAGCCAAGCAAGACATCAGGAATCCAGTCATAAGTTTAGGGACACTGGGGGCTACCTAATCACTGTGATATGAATGTATCTGATTTTAATTAGACAATGTGACTGGGCAATCATAATCATTACTCACTGTGGCACAGTAACAGAACAGCACATTGAAATTCTCTTTTTCTACCACATCATCATGAAGCTACCTTACCCAGAGCAAACTGATGTGTTTATTACATGTTTTAGTTTTATAATTCTGGTCAGGAACACTCGAATCGTAGATTTAACCATTTAGTGCAACAATTAAAAATACCATTAGACTCGGCTCTGATAGCGCTGCGCCTGAGATGCACCCCCGGACAAGTCAGGACAGTGAATATATCTTTTTACTGAATACATTTTTAACCTTTGAACTGAGTAAGGACTCCTGAACTAGAAAGGTGGGGGTGTGGCGGAGGCAAAGCTTTGCCAGCAGCAGCTGTGAGCATGGCAGCATGGGCGTAGCAGGGATCAGTGAGGATGGAGACATCTAGAAATGGACAGCCTTGTTGTGAGACTGGGTGAAATCTTTTGTGTGGCTGATGAGAATGATGATTCATCCAGCGGGGAATCAGCTGATTTACAGCCAGAGCCTATGATTTCTGTGTCCTGTATGAACTGACTTGATGCTTCATTAAATCATTTAAATGTTTATCTGGTATATGATATACTGCAGTGTACTCGTAGCAAAAGTAAAGAAGAGTCATAAAGTCAATGAACGCACTGAATGGTATCAGTTACACTGCTAAATCTATGCAAACAATAGCTAATATCACCACGATACATTACTACTCATACTAAACAAAGGTGGTAGAAACAAAACTTCTGTGAGTAGCACAGCTGTTTTGTTTATGAATTAAACTTTTCAACCAAGTACTTTCTTTTAAATGTGACACGGTCTTCCTTTAGGCCGATATGGTGCCTTATTATCTTGGTGATATCAGGCTGTTTAACGGTCCAATTAAGCTTTCATAGAACGATGGACTGACAGATGGTTACAGCAAGCAGACAGGTACACAAAGTGCGGTTGCTGTGGTGACACGACACTACTGAGTGAACAGGGCAAAGCTTTGTCGGTTTTCAGCAACTCAAGGCTGACTTCACCTGAACTTCAAGAACAGACTGAAGTGAGATCTGCTCTGAATACAGGCGTCAGTCCTCACTGAGACTGTAAACATTAAGGGAGGTGACAGCAAAGGAATGCACAGAAAACAATAAACAAGGACATGCAGATATATGTGGGCAAGCCTGGCGCGCCTGAAAACGTGCACACACACTCTCACACACATCAACCATCTCTACACACACTACTTACTAGTAATACTGGCTGGCGCGCCTGTGTGTGTTTTGCATGTTGATCTGTATGCATGGGGAGTGTGCAACTTGTGTTTGTGTTTATGAAGTGCATGCGTGCGTGTGAAGAGTCATAATGTTGAACGGTCTGATGTAGAAGTGGCAGCAAAGATGATGATGATGATGATGATGTGTATGGTTAAAAAGGATGATGATGAGGGGCTTAGAATACTCCATTGGCTGAGATTGGCTGGGTAGTGATGACGTCAGCTGTGATGTCAGTGGAAGACCAGAATCGCAGTCGTCTGGTGAGAGAAAGGGAGGGTCGAGCGGAGGAGGAGGAGGAGGAGGAAGATGAGGAGGAGGAAGAAGGTGGGGACAGGAGCTTGTCTTGACTTTTACTGCGGAGAAAATAGAAGCGTTTTGGGGGTGGAGGAGCTGAGAAGGAGAGAATGGAGAGAGATAGGAGAGAGATGGAAAAAATGTAAAGAAAACAATGAAACCATCACAGTGGGTAAACAACAGAAAAGAGGTTAATAAGTGTATGACTGACAGAATGTAAAACAATAGATACCATGCAAGAAAACCCATCATTAGAACAAAGTAAGAAAACCGAAATCTGCTGTCAAGTTCAATCATGCATTAGACACTAGACTGGACTCAACTCTCTGAATTTAAACAGAGTTTTACTGGAGCAAAGCTCAGTGTACAGCTTAAACATGTAGGCCAAACTCTGACCTCTGTTTGGGAGTCATTTATGGCAACAAACAAGATATGCAGCTGTATAGTAAAGCTATTTGTAAGATGTACTGTTTATGTCTCCGCAAATAAACTGAGTGTAACAACAACATGCAAGTTGAATTAAACTGAAAAGCAACGTGTTGAATGAAGAGAGAATTGAGCTCAGTCATGAGTAGAATTCCATTTAAGATATAGCGATGAAAAAGAAACCCAGTGGAAATAAAACCATGCATTAGAGCCCAGTTCTACTATCAGGATAGAATGATGCAAAGGTGGTATCCAGTAGCTATAGTGTGTAGTCGTTCCCAGACTGTTTTATGTGTCACCTTAAATGCAAAATTAGTGTATACAAAGATGTATTATATATCATACATCACACATCACACATATATCATTGTGGGACAGGGAACACCATCAACCATTTCTACTGCTGCCATGAGACTGACTACAGTCATTTCAGAGAGCACTGTGAACACAGTACAGTGTCCTGCCTCATTCATCAGCTTCATTCTGTGTTGCCACAAATGAGCGGCCTTCAGCCGGTCAGACGGAGACAGAGCAGCTACAGCACGGACACCGAAGGTATCGAGCTTCACTGTAGCAGGGGCTTACTACTGTAAGACAACATGAGCTAGTTGATCAAATGTAAGTTAAGTGTAAGTGAGCATGGCCAGTTTGCAGTGAAACGGAGTTTTCAAGATCATTGTATGTTCTCAAACATTAAAAAATCAATTAAAAAAAAGCCACATATTGATCATTTTTCAGTGTTTGAGATGTGTGGTCAAACCCAAAGCAAGCACTCTGTATAGTCATTCTGTACTTCTGCTGTAAAGACAGTATTTCCTCAATGCTGATATTCACTGATATTGAATGAAAACCACTTATCCTTTGTGTCTGCTATTATCATAGCATGAAAAGCTGATACCAACAAATCCTTATATTAGATGCAGTTCAATAAAAAATACTTTGATTCTCTCTTTTTGAAAGGGAAAATGTAACACAAAGGCGACAGCTATACGGTCTTAAACTTTATAGTGAGCTGGTTTAAAATAAACATAATCTTTGTGTAGCATAAGTTAGATTTAACTTCTTTTGTACCCATAGTGTTGACACACAGCCCGTGAACCACTGGTGTAACTGAGGGAAACAGAGTTGGCTGCTCACTGAGAGAAAGTACCTGCCTATGTACCAGTTTGAGTCATTAACAAAGATACACGACACCACCAGACATCTGCTCTCACTTACAATAACATATGTATACTGAGGGTCTTAACTTCCTCATCCAAACACATCATTTTCCATAGTTCAGAGAAGCGCTGTCTGTTTTGTCAGCTATAGTCTCATTTCTGAATGATCTCTTCATCTAAGGAGAGTGTTTTTTCATTTGATTTTCGGTATACAGACCTGTTGTTCTGACACAAGCGTGATTGTCTGTCTCTGCAAAGAAAACAACAGCAATCTGAGAGTAATTCTTGTTGCCATTTCAGATTGCTCAGAGTTATTCTAAAAGTCAGCCAGCATTCCATTCCCCTCTGGCTGTCCTCGGTGACTGATTGTCCCAAACTAAAAAAAGGGACATCCAGATATGTCCCATACATCAAGACACGCCAAGAGAAGCACAAACTTCATTTTTATTGTTGTTCCAGTCCTTCAAATGGCAAACTGTCCCCTATGATTTTTTTTCAAAGCACTTGAAGGACCTGATAGCTTCACTGTATTGTACTTTAAAAGCACAAAAGCCCTCAGCAGTGCAGTCATCATTGTTGGCACTAATCTAACTATCCATCTCAGGATTGAGAATTCAATTTGAGTTTGTGTTTTATGTTTTGTTTGTATAAAACGTCACAAATACAAAGATGCTACATATTCTATCATTTGTTTCTAATAATTACAGTGTCATAGCTGCCAAAAATAGTGAAGCTTAAACTGAAACTCAGGACAAAACGAACACCTGAATGTGCAGAATACAACTGTACTATGAGTGTTTCTACTGTAGGAGCAGATACAGTGAATGGAAACAGATGTAAGAAACAGAGGTGCAGCAGCTGTCAGAAGGTCAGTCAGTTATGTGGTAGTCAACAGTGCCCTCTTTAGGAGATAACAGGAAGACCCACCAGATCCAACGTCATCCTGTTCCATCAGCTTTGTGGTTTTGGTACCAAAATATTAGTTAAACAAAGTATTACACACATACGCACACACACGCACACACACACACACACACACACACACACATCCATATATATATATTATATACATAAGAGTATTTCCTAATAATATGGAGAAAAATGCAGAACTTTTCTCTTCTGTTGTCAAAATGAAAAAATGTCAAAAACTGCAGTCGAGGTCTTTGACGGGGTGACATTTTCAGGTTCCAGAGAGGAAAATGACTCATGACAAGACATATTCTGGTAATTGATGATGTATGGAGTTTTGTTATTTCTGGTGTGACTGTGTGTGTGAGGGTTTTTACCTCGGCTGATGGGTGTGAGTGCCGGGCTCTGAGGTCCCAGGCCGGGGCTAATAGTGTGGTTGCTGTGGTTGCTGTGGGCATGGCCTCCGTCTTGCACGTCGCTGAGTGTCCGCTGGGGGGGCGGGGGTGGTGTTTCAGGGGGGAGGAGGGGAGGCGGGGCCGGGAGAGGAATGTCCGGGGCGCTCTTTGCTCTCTCTCTGTCTTTGCTTCCTTCCTTGTCTCGGTCGCCCCCTCGCTCCCTGCTGCTCTCCTTTCGGGGTTTGATCAATTTGGCTAAAGCTTTGGCTCCAGACCACTGACTCCTCCTGACAACACACAGGAACATTTACAGCTCTCTCATATCAAACATTAGAACATGAATTGCATTGAGCTGATATTACACACAGTTCTTCCAAACTCTTTTTAAAAAAAGCCATTTAAAGGTGTTGATGAAAGCGTTACTTTTTAGGGGTGGGGTCGTAGAACTTGTACTGGTCCATGATCTTCTCTTCTAGTTTCTCTTTCTGACGACGAAGAGCATTCAGCTTATCGCTGCATGAAGAGAGAAGATGCACAGAAACACAGACATTGTTGTCACTTGTTAGTCTATATTTCTGAAGCCTCTCTGCACTGACATTTCTGAATAATTACGTGTAAATGAGGCTGTCTGTTCTAAGTATACTTTGTGTTACTAGTGGTGTGTGTAACGTATGTACAGGTGTTGTGTGGTATGCAGCTAGATGTGAAGTTTGCACTCCATCTGTGCTGTTTTGTACAATTACATGTATAGCTTCTGCTCCTGGTGATACAGCTCTTTGCTCTCCATGCTCCTTTCCAGCAGGGTGTGGTTCTGCTGGCTCAGCAGGTTGATCTGACTCAGGAGATGGTGGTTCTCCTCCTCCAGGTTCCCTTTGAGTCGACTCAACAGCTAAAAACAGACAGGAAGCAGGTCAGGAACATAACAAACAGACAGTGTTACAAAGGCTCTGTTCCAAAATGAAAGCACTCCACACCTCACAGTGGTTGTCCAGTTTGGTCATGGTTAGATCGAGGCCCTGGTGTTGCTCCATCAGTGAATCGTACTGTGCCATCAATCGACTCGCTTCCAGCTGGGAGGAGCTTAATGAGCTCTTTAGTTCGTTCACGCGCTGCTGGAGCCCCTCGCATTGCTCTGACTGTTGTGATTGGCTCTGTGTCAGTCTAAAAGAAGAAACAGAGAAAGTCACAATCAACTTAGGCAATTTTAAAATCAGAAGGTCACTGTGCTCCCAGGTTCTATCTCTGACCTTGAGCACACAATGTACACATTAAACCAGAATGTAACCATTTCAAAGCTTACACAAAAAACAACTCCTGTGCTGATTTGGAAACCTGATATGGAACTAGTATTATTCTGCTGCATGTTCTAATAATCAGTAACATCAGAGTCTACATGATACTTTATCACTGTCTCAGAGATAACCACAGTCTGGAGTATCAACAACAAACTTTTTTCTCAGTTTCTGGCTGTGTGTGTGGATAAAGGACCTGTCCACTTCTGTTTTTAGCTGCAGGTTCTCTTGCTGTAGCAGCCGATTCCTCTGGATCTCCTGACTTAGCTCCTCCTTCTCTTTCCGGCCGCGCCCCTCCTGCTCCTCCCATTCGTTCTTCTGCTGCAGCAGAACACAATACCTGCAGACAGACAGAGCGAGTGTGTGTGATTACAACTTTTTACAACACTGTTTTCATAAAGCTTTGACACAGTCTAGCTGAGCGTGTTGCCCACTGGTCTTCAGCTGTGGTGCCCACAGACTTTTGTCTTTCAACATACAAATTTGAAAAAGAAAAAAAGGCTGAAAAGGTGGGCAGGGAGGCGTCACTCTGATGTTTCTCGTAACAAGAAATCAGTTTAATGTTATGCAACACACAAATCAAGCTGGCAGTGTGAGAATGTTAAATGTTACTGAGAACGTGCAAACATCAGCATGTCCGCAAATCAGCATGAAGAGACTACTGAACTGAAACACAAACTTTCCATTTCTTCAGCTAGTCAAACTTTGGCCGCCCTGTTTCATCTGTGGGAGTTAACCGAGTGTAAAGAACTTCAGAATCAATCCTAAGAATCAGGGCAGATCCAGACACATTTCAGTGGGCCTGACTTGTCTAAAATGAAGTAATTCAAAATTCTGTGTCTTTATTACTACACTTAACTGTATTTGGTCCACTTCTGCCTGTTCATGTCGTAACACTCCTTTTCTTAATGACTCTACATGTAGGGGTGTTTCTACAAACATTTCCCTGCATACACCAGTGGAAATGAGTGTGTGAGAAAGTGAAAAATGATCGCGCCAGCGATCAGCGTCAGCGTGATCTGGAAACATTTTCTGGGCTATAATGATAATGAATCAATTATTCCTCTTTTATTTCTCACTTTCTGTTTCTCGTCCTCTTTCTTGTAGCAGCTTGATGACAAACGCCGCCAGCAGCACATCTAATCGACCGTCACAACAAACTCCGTGAGTAACTTAATGACCAAAATTAAGCTTGGCTGTTGTCAGGTCTGTGTGCTGACTGCATGTCGTTGTCTGTACACTGCTGGAGTCTTTATACTTCATAAATAACTCTTGGCAGAGTGAGACAGCGGATGGAGATCTATTCATTCATTTGAGCTTAGATTACTGATACAACATTCAGAGACGTTTATCAACTTAATACCTTCTGTATTCAAATCACGTAGCTCCTGAAAAATAAGCCATTAAGGAGATTAAATAGGACTCAGCATAGTAAACAAATGTAATCATGACCTTAAATCAACATTTAGTTAAATACAGTATGAGTCCAGACTTGCTCTGAGAGACGCCCAATATTTAAAGACTTGGATCGAGGCCAAAAGAAACATGATCATGACATCACTGGTTTGGTATGACAGTGATTCGATAAAGAACCCTGTTAACAAGATATAATCATGGTTATTTGGTGGCAATGTGTTGATTGGTGTTCCACTGATCAATAATACTGTGACCTACAGCCACTGGTGGTGGTAAAATGTGTGTACAAGCTGTCAATAAACAGAGACCTTGTATGTGTATGGTGCAGTTACACACTGAGCTCCAGTGAGGCTGCAAGTTACGTTGCCTCAGTCCTTAATCTAGTAATTAGGATTACAGCATAGCTGCTAGACAAGTCAAATGTAGTTCAAAATATAGATGTACAGCTAACACCAGCTTATGTCTCATATATGTATGTGTGTGTGTGTGTGTGTGTGTGTGATTTATTATAGTCAAACTTAAATAACAGTCTTTAAATAACATAACAGTAACAAAAGACCTTACTTACTTATTATCTGCTACATTCTTCTCACTAGTCATTTTCCAGACATCTTTACCTCACAGTGTTCTTTCAGGGGACTCTGAATTTGATTATCAAAGGCCTTTTGTCTCCACAGTCAGTGGGTGTTCTTCACTTACTTGCTGTGCAGCATCCTGTGTTCACTCTCCAGCGCCCTCTGTTTGCTCTTCACCGCAGTGTGTTGACTGATCAGCTGTTCGTACTCGTGTGCTTGCCTCTCATGAACGCTCAGCAGCCGTTCATGGTCGCTCAGCACGCTTTCTCTGCCTCGCCACGCCTCCTCGCGCTGACGCTGCCACGACTCTACTTCGGCCTCCAAGGCGGTGACTTGGCCTTGCAGCACGGCATTCTGGGCCATGAGAGATGCACTCTGGGAGGAGAGTGTGGAGTTTTCCACCTAAAACAAAAACCAACAAGAAATGTTATTATCTGTAGAAAAGCTGTATAAAATCTGTTAGTGCTATTGATTAGCCCAGTTTGACAAAACCACTCTGTGACTGAAGTGTATTTTTCTACCTGTAGTTTTGCGGTCTGTGTGTGTAAGGATGAATTCTGCTCCTGCAAGGTGGTGGTGTGTCGCTGCAGCGTCACCATTTGGTTGTTCAGCGATGTGTTCTGGTTCTCCAGCTGTTTGAGCTGCTCCTTCAGTAGACTGCTCTCTGTCTGCAGGGAGGAATTCTAGAGAAAAAACAAAACAATGACTCATCTCAAAGAAAACATGGTCCAAAACAAACAGAAAACACTCAATACACTAATTATAAATGTTTATGCAATATGAATGTCTTAAAAATGCAAATGAAGAAATCATAAGAAAATAAACATAAAAAAATCTTAAATATGGTTTACAAATATGGAAAACACTCAAATGATACTAAGTTTGAAATGTAACATGAGATGTACAGTTAAGTTTTTATTCAGGAATTAAGAGGAAAATCTTACATTCTTCTCTACATCAATAAGATGATCTTTGATTCGTAGCAATTCAGCGGTGGCTGACCCTTGACCCCGGGTGTTCCCAGACTGCTGCGAGTTTTCTTCCTCTTCCTGCTGCTGACGCAGTGTGGACACCGTCTGACGAGCCTACAACACAAAATACATCTTCTAATGAGTTACTGCTGATAATAGGACACATATCAAGAATTTCTAACTAATACTTCAAAATAATGACGTTGATTAAATCTTTTAATTTAATAAAAGCCCTTTAATTCTTTTTAATTACCATACATTTATGTAATAAATATAGATGAATGAACATTTTTTTGCAAAATAAAAAAAATACCCTTCCTTTAAATATTAGATCGTTGGTTTAACACTGCAATGTTTTGGTTATTTATTTATGTTTTCCCCACATTGATGTGTGTCCTTACAGTGGCTAGCTCAGCACGTAGCGTAGCATTGAGTGCGTTGCTCTCCTCCACTTTCCTCTCTAGACTAGAGATTTTGTCCTCTTTAATCTTCATTGTCTGTTGGACAGTTTCCTCCAGCCGGGACTCCAGCAGCCTGTACCTGCTGACATACACACAGAAGAGATCAGTCCATCACCCATCTGAGGTTCATTTCTACACATGAAATCAGTTCAGTCTGATGAGCAGCCCACAGAAAACTACCTGTCCTCCAGTGTGTGCTCCTGCTGCAGAAGCTTTTCTCTGTTCAGTCCGATCTTCTCCAGCTCTTCATTGAGTCTCTCTAACTCAACACTCTGTTGTTGAACACTCAGCTTCTCTGACACCAACTCCTGCATGTGCAAAGATACATGACAAAATAACGGTCAGGGTTAAAACAATGCATACTGAATGTAAATGACATAAACATATATGATATATATTGATTGCAGAGTTATTCTACATTAATCTGTTGTTATGGACTGTTGAAAATTGTAGTTGATAAAAAGTGAAACCACAAATGAATTATTTTGATGTTCTGGGGCTTCCTTGACAGATGGGGCTTGTCACTCAATTAATAAAACTTTAAGGACTTTCCATCTATATTGGTACCACTGAGGAAGATCATGTGATCAACTGACGCTCTGGTGGTGAGATTACTTTGTCAACTGCTACTAAAAAGGTCAAGAATAACATTAAACTTAAAAATACATATTTGATCTTACAACATCTGGACCTTCTTGGACATTTAACTCCATCTGCTGATGAAGACTGCTCTCACCTCTCTCAGAGTAGCCAGAGTCCGCTTGTCAATAGTTGCCTGTTTCTGCAGCTCCTTGTTCTCCCTCTCCACCTCCTTGGCTTTGGCCGCCACGTCCTTCAGCCTGTCCACTTCCTTGCTCAGAGCTGCACTCTCTTTCTTCACTGTAGCCAGCTGCCTGACTTTCTCCTCCAACTCTGTCTCTTTACCCTCCAGCAGCGTCCTGATCTTCCAGCTCTCCTTCTCCATGTGCTTCCGGCTCTTCTCCGACTGCTCCAGGTCCAACTGGAGCTTCCTCCTCTCCTCGTCCACTTCTTCCCTCCTTCTCCGCTCCTTCTTCAGTTCCTCTACTTCCCGTTTAAGGTCCTCCTCTCTGGCCTGTGTCTCATGCCGCTCTCTCTCCGCTTCCTCCCTCTCCTCTCTGCTCTTCTGTATTTCCTCCTCTAAGCGATGCCTCTCCTGATTCGCAGCTGCTAAGTTCACTTCCATCCTCTCTACCCTCTTCCTCTCTCCTTGTGCCTCCTCTCTGGCTTCCTCCAGCCTCCTCTGCAGCTCTTGTGTCTCTTTCTGTGCCTCCTTATGCTCCTCCTGCAGGGTGGCCAGGCGTGCTGATGAGGAGCGTAGATTTTCCAGGGAGCAGCGCAGCTCCAGGTTCTCCTTCGACAGCAGGCTGCTCTCCGTCTCCTGCCTCCCCAGTCGCTGCAGCTCCCGCTGGGCCTCCTCTGCCTCCCGTTTTAACTTGTGCACCTCCTGCTCCAGGGAGGACACCTGCTTCTCTAGAACCTCTGACCGCTCGCTGCACGCACGCAGAGATGCCACCTGACAGCAAAATAGTAAAGTATGTCTCAAGCTGTTTAATATCAATTCAGTTACATCATGCACACTCTACTTCAAATATAATCATATAAACTGTTTTCTTACCTCTCTGCTCAGAGCGTCCCTGCTCCTCTCCAGCCTTGTGGCCTCTCTCTCCACCTCTTCACACCGGCCCGCCCTCTCCCTCAGCCTCTCTGCCTCCTCACTGGCTAGTTTGAGCTGGGTTTCTAAGCTGGCCAATCGAGAGCTGGTGTCTGTGATGTTCTGGTGCAGTAGGCGGTTCTCCGTTTCCACCTCGCGAACCCTCGCCTCGCTGTTAGACTGAGCACGCTCCTGAAGGGACGCCACCACATCAGAGAGGTGCTGCTTCTCGCTCTCCAACTCCAAGATCTGATTGGACAGGACGAGT